>CM065923.1:35685811-36108311 GCA_033439105.1 Magallana nippona | reverse complement strand
TTTTCTTTGTTTCAAATAATAATTTAAGCTAAAAATCTCCATTTGATTTTTGATAATTGTATTTGATAATATATTTAGGTGGTATGGGACACCTCCATATTGTGACGTACTTCTGATTGAAAAAAAACCCAATAAAATCAAGTATAATTTTATAAACGTTTTCTTTCCTGAAATTGTAACCAAACAGCATACCGCAATGGGTTAGAGCGTTAACTACAAATCTGTAAGTCTTGAGTTTGAATTCCGCTGGGGCTTTTATAATATTTAGCTTTCCAAATATTTTAAGAATATACTGGTATTTTTTGGTCAAATATTGTAAAATTTGAAAATTTCAAACTGTTGAGAGAATTTTGATTATAATGTACTTTTATCCACGTTAATATTGACAGGTATCCCATACCACCTTAAAGATATCTTGGTGACTGTTTTACATCTGATTCAATACAACATACCTGTTTTTGTGCATTAATCAGTATGAGGCATGATATATATTCTCTTATAAATATAGTGCAATGCACTTTGAAAATAATATTTAGTATAAATTAAGCAGGCATGTATTCTAATATATCACCTAACTGGATAAACATAAAATTTGTGTGGAGAAACTGATATTTATGTACTCAATATTTAAGAATTACAGATGTTAGATGAATAGTTTTGTGGTCATGATGCAGTTTCATATTAAATTAGGTTTAGAAACATATATTGAATCAAATATGAAATATTTAAAACAAAATTTCGAAAGAGAATTATATCACTTAAATGCTTTGTTTCAATAGCTTGAAACCACACTGGAATTTAAAGTACAGTCAAAATCAGATGCTCTGTAGAGCAATTACCCCATAAAAATCATTTAGTTTCCTGTTATCTCATTAAAATCTATGTCATCCATTGAAAACCGTACATTTGTGACGTCGGACCATGTTGCAAATCTTGTTATAGAATGTTCAAAACGTTGATAAGCAACGGGGCCGATTAAAGACCAAAGTAGCAATAGATTTTGCATTTCAAGCAAGACAATGACCCTGGCCTCCAATATGTGCAGAACAAACGCCATCTCTTTAATATGGACATTAATTCCAACAATATTTAGGACATAGGGTCTTTGTCTTATGATTTAATTGATATACTTTACAAGAGGTAATTATTCCACTGTCTTCAGTATTACTGAAGCATAAGAAGACCACTGTGTCCTTTGATAAGTTGGCAAGCTTTTGTTTTTAGATACAAATGACCTGAATGCTGCATGATTACATTACACACTGATATCATCAGATATTATGGTATACACAGGGATTTTGGAATCTCTTATAAAAGAAATTGGAATCTGGTATCCACCAACATGGTTACCAGATCTATTTATTAATGTACAGTCATAAATATTGATAAAAAGTACACAGACTCAACTATTTAGTATATTGCATGATTTTTGATGTGAAATTAATTTCAAACTCAGTTTCTAAAATATTTTTCATTTGATTTTTCAGGTATTATTTGTTTCATGTTTAAGATTAAACTGTAAAATTTGTAATGCATTTTGTGTTTCATATAAAGTGTTTGAAAGTGATGTGATGCATACATGTATGTAAATATATACCTGGTTCTGAATTTGTCTTGAAAATCATCACTTACATCTGCTCAGGAACCCCTCCTCCATAGTCGAAAGATTTTCTTTTAAGGAATATCATTAAAAAAAAATATATATTAAATGAGATGTATGTTTCTACTTACAGTCATGAAAAAGATCATGACCAAACCAATGCTGAGGACCGGCTCGTCAAGATGGACAAGGGGAAAGACCAGCAGCAGACTTTTGCTCGAGCCAGGTAAAGATTTGTGGTGGCCTTTAGACACTCTATTAATTGTGTACAAACATGTAACCAAGGGGTTATCACATTGTCAAAAATCTACAGCCAGTCTCGCATATATAGCAATTTGAAACTGGCCGGGGGTTTCTAATGATGAGGGTTATCATTGCAGTTTTTCATTCTTTATCCAATCATTTATCTTAAGGAATGTTGTACTGCATGAATTGGCTGGTTTAGTTGGGAGGCCCTTGTCCAGTGATAATTTTGTTCAATATCTTGTTTGTTGTACATGTATTGCAGAATTATGATTGCTTTATCAAATGTGTTAGACTAATTAAATAAGACATTTATGTCTAAACTACTAGTTGATAAATGTACCATGAAACACTCGACCACCCATTCTCCGCTCTTCAAACAAAATAACTGATTTAAGATTGGATGAATAGGGAATGAAATTCCCACAGTGCTTGTAGTAAGTGTAGGAGCCAGAGCATGAACTCGGATTACACAATTACATGCTTTATTTCCTTACTTCATCAGTGACTTAGTTATTTCACTTTAAAAATGATTAAAGAACTGACCACTTAGATTAGTACAGGTTAGTCAATTGCAACATAAAGCAATATCCTAAGTGAAATAATATCAAGTGATCCCCTCCTTATGCATATAATATAAGTAGATTTTCTGTAACAGCTCAAGGAAGTCTTATGTAAGGTAAATCAAATAGAGCAGTCCCTTAATCTGTATCTGCCCATCGATGAAATCAGTGTTGCATGTGCTGATGACTTACTTTGAATTCAAAACATGAATTTTATTTCAACTGTAGATGAAATGCACATTTCCAACTTTTTTCACAGCTTAATTTCTAAATACAGTTTTAAAAATACCATTCCAGATCTCAAAAGATTAACTAACCTATGTATGTAATGCACTTCTAACACTAATTTAATGTGAATAACATGCTTATAACAGGATTTGCTTCTATAGAGCTTGGTAATCTTAGATTAATGTGGTGTTAATACTTGGGTCAGGAATCCCTACCTATAGTCCACTCTTATAGTACATTACCTCAATGAAATTGTGTTATATTATATACCACAAATTAGTAATTTTTACTAGATTGTAAATTAGGAAACATATAGTATATCTCTACATTTGACTCATGTATGAATTTGTCAATGTATTTTGTTTCAACCCTAGTTATTTTGTTAAAGCATGATTTACTTAAGATCTCCATTTCATTTTGAATGTATTAAACTCAATGTATGAATTGACTAACTGTCTTGGAGGCGTGCCTATAATTTCTTCTGTTTTTATTTCATAAGAAATAATTCTTAATCAATCAAGTGTAGAAAATCCAGATCATCAGTCCTTGTTATCATTTAACTGTCTTATAATTTTGTTCTTTACCAATTTGTTGTTTTATGGTGTAGAAATCATAAAAAAATCAACACCAGTATAATGAACAAGGCTAGGTATGTAAAACTCTACAGCAAATGCATCATAGCACTTGCTGCTAGGAGAGTTCTGTAGCATTTCACTGTGCTAGCAGAGTGCATGACACTTTTCTCTAGCTAGCAGTAGTTTGTTTCCACCTTTCCTTAATTTATTGTTTCTGTTCTAATTTGTAGCTGTGATTTTTTTTCTTGCGTTGTGTCTGTATTTGAACTTTTAAAGACGAATTCTGACTATTTCAATTTATTTAAATTACATTTAAATGTTCTGTTGAAGTTGAAGAAACAATTTGGCAAGCTTTAACCAATTTATCATTTTATAAGACTAACTAATATTTACCTTATTTTGAAGTACCATAATTGATGTTACAAACGTATTGTATCATATTGGTTTTTTAATATACATTACCGGTAATCAGATATCTCTGTCATAATTAATTAACATGCAAAAACACCCCCAAATCAGGTTTTTAGGGGTAGTTTCACCAGTTCTTATACATATTTATGTATCATATATTTATGGAAAATATAAAAAATTATTGTACACCCATTTCCGGCAAATTTCAGTTGTTATCGCACACCCCTTATCCGTTATCATCGGCTATCATGATGTAGAATTTGGTATGTGTCGTTCATTTCCAAGTCCAAGTATGATGTTAAATGTATAATCTACATCAACCTAGTATGCACACAGTTGGGAAGTTAAAAGAGACAATTTAGTATTAGTACATACACACCCAGCAATTTGTTGATGAATTAATAGTTGTTTATCACTTGCTGTTTTTTATTGTTTTGTTATTTTCCATAACTATATGATATAAAAAATCATGACATGACATTTTTATATTGCATATCCCATATTATAGATGTGATATAAAGAATGCCATGTAATAATCTATATACTATGACTATGAATTGTGCCTCACTTTATCTTATATACTATTGTGTATGATTGATACTTATTTATATATGTCTATAATATAAAATCTACAATAAGAAATAATACCATGCAGATAGATTAAAGGCTGGTCAAAATTAATTCTACATTTTTTTTTATGTTGGCAGTATATTAGGTTAGGCTTCTTAGAAATATTCTGACTGGGATGTAAAATTTAAATGAAATCACCTAGATATAATTAACTTTTGAACATACTTAATTTCAACATCTTGCAATGGATAAAAATCACTAGTTTCTTGCAATAATTACCCAGATATACATGTACATGTACCACTATTTAGAATACATATTGTTGTTCCAATTTTCCAAGTGTCAGTTTGTATTTTGACTATTAGGCTGTACAAAGCCTGAATTTATGTGAACTAGCTAGAAAAGAATGTGGAATCCAATAGATTGGATCAGTCTGAATAGCAATTGAAATTGGTATTCACAGCATTGTGATCTGTAAAGTCACACCAGTAGCTGTTGTCATTAAATAGCACTTACGAAATGGTCACTAGAATAGATTTGTAACATTGCTACTTTATGTTATAATCTAGAGGCAATAGTTTCCTGCTTTAATGATGACTTAATGCACAAGAACTTGTAAAGATGATCTTGTATTTTTGTATAACCAGGAACTGTAATAATTTAAACTGTATTGTTTTACAATGAGAATTTCAAATATATCAAACAGTGATTCTAGATTAATTATTATTCCTTGTCCTCTGTTTTTACCATAATTGTTCGAATACTGCTACTGAGCTGACTTGTCTTTTTACATCATTTTATTTTGTGTACTTTCTAACAAAGAATTCAAATTTGACACCAAAGGATCTCACTGTTTACTAATATCAGCTAGCTGGTAGATGAGATAATTTTATAGATGATGTGTGACATTTTCAGTACAATTATTGTAGGTTTAGGCATGCGGTGGTCAGTGCTATGACAGGCACCAAGAAGAGGGTAGGAAGTGGCCACAAATCTGCCAGGTTTGCAGAGTTAGTCAAACAGGTTCAGAGCATCAACCAGGCCAGCAGAGAGGGCAAAATGCCCGCAGGTCAGTGTGTATGGCCAGTTTTCTTGGCAAGTGTTAAAATCAAAGAACTTTTGTCACGTTTCATGACTATTTAAAAAAAAAATACAAATTTCCAACACTATTGCACTGTGTCAAAAATTATTCCAATTATTTATGAACCAAAAAAAATCTATTAACTTGTCTTTTTGCTGGTGTCTTGAAAAGAGTTCGTTAGAAGCAACTGCATGCTCTTAAGATTTAATTTAAAGCAATTTGAGTTTTAACCAGTAAGAAACAACACTCTTTAATTTTATTACTTCATGTTTTCTGGTATATACCAACTTATACTTGAGGTTTTGATTTTCATATACATGGAATGAACATTTTTTTATGATATATAGTATACATGTACATATTCATTATAATATCATATTTTTCCAAGCATTTGACTGGTCGATTGCTGTCACATGACCATGCTATAAATTCAATTATAGACCTGACCATGCTAAAACAGAAAATTTATAAACCTCACTATACTAAAAATAGATTTTCATGACAAAATAATGGTTTTGACATGTGCAACATTGTGACGTCACAATAGCGAAATCAAAACCTTTACATTTTGATACAAATATTTTACTGTTATACTTTTGAAGAGAATCAGTTTTTGATTTATTATAATAAAACAATTATAGCATTTTAATATTGGTCAATTATTAATACATGGTTTTATAGACCTGATAAGAGCATATCAACCGAGGACTTCATCCTTGGTTGATATACTCTCATCAGGTCTATAAAACCATGTATTGACCTCATCAAAAGGCTATAATAGTATAATATTTGAATTAACATTTTTTTTCCATTTCATAACAAAAATCTCTTGTACATATATTTATCAATTATATATGATAGACTTTATATGGTAAAAAACAAATTAGATTTTAAAAGAGGACTTATAATATGTTAATTAGTACATGTATACCAACTGAACATTTTTTGTTTACTGCTGCACAATAAGAAAATTTTTGAAGTGAGAGTACATCTTTTTTGTTACAGGTGATTTGTATGGCAAATTCACATTTGCATCGGACAGATATGCTGTTCTTGAAAGTGCTGGAAACCTGACTATAGATGTTCTCTTTCACAGAAATATGCCGTAAGTGCTTGTTTTTGACCTCTCTTCTTGTTCTTCTTTGTAATTATCAAAGACTGCGAGAGGCAACTTTAGTCGCTTACATCTTGTTTCTACATTGCATCGCCTCAAGGACATGTTCCTACATTTCCCTTACCTCTAGAATTAAAGTATCAATGCCACTGAGCCAACATCTATGTCTTTCAAAAGTAAATTGGTTGTTTGGGAGACAGAGTATGTTTTTCTTCCTCTGTTTCTGTGTTACCTCACTTGTTAAAACTGTAGATCTTTGTTTTAGACATAAAAATTGCATTATGAAAATTGGAGCATTTTTAATTAAGAGGTTGAAGGTCTTGATAAAATGAATGGTATGCAAGATGTGTAACACATTTTTTTGAAGAGATGTCAATTTTTTAATCAGAATGTGGATCTTATATGACGATTGAAGAAAAATTTATATATATTGCAAGCATGAGAGTGTTTATCTGTTTAATGTATCAAACATTAATTTTGTTTGTAGGAAAGCTGGCATGAAAGCCCAAGTTATGGTAAGGGAGAATTCAATTGCATTGTTGAAGACAATATCTACTGTAGATTTCTAGTATAAATTTATGCAAGTACTTACAATGTAATTCTATGATTCTGCTGCTTTGTATCAAATCTCAAGAATTTAAAATTGCATACACACCAAACTTATGCTTTAATTTCAACTGTCAGGGCAAAAAATAATTGTTAGATTTTAAAATGCCAAGGAATGCTTCTCATGATTTTATACAGATATTATCTCCGTATCTACAGTATCCTTTAAGGGCTAGCATACAACCTTTTATCAATAAGCATAAGATTTTGACTGATATTTTCTACAGAATGGAGACACAATGACTTTCAAAAATGGTTCCACCCAAGTAACTTCAATCCCTGCCACTGCCAACCCTGCAAACAAGCACAGCATGGAGCAAGTTTTTGAGGGGACAGTCAGTGTGGAGTTTGAGACCAGGGAGGGGTCAGGCAAAGCTGGCAAGGACTTCAAGTACCAGACCGGGGTTCTGGTAATTGTCAACTTGTAAAATGAGAGTTAAGTAGCAAGGAGTTGTGTAAAATGTGACTACTCTTTCTTTTATTAATGAGTATAATTGTCTTATTTTTCAGACTTTCAAAGACACAGAGTATAGGCAGACTATATCTCTTGACATCATCAACGACAATCAGTTTGAGAATGATTGTGATTTTTATGTCATTCTGAAGAATGCTACCAGTGGCACATCATTAGGTGACCCCAGTGTCACAAGGATCACTGTTGTAGATGATGATGGTAAAATACAGTCTATATGCATTTAAACTGAGCAAATTTTGAAAGAATTTATCGTTCATAATCTGAGTTTCAATATGTGGAGAATTTCTTTTGAAAAAATGTACTTTGTGCTAAACATATTCATGTAAAACTGCAGTAATCAACAAATTATCATTTATGGCCCAAAACATTGAATTACATCTGCAACAAGTTTTGCTACAGATGAGATGATTGATGGGGACCACTAGTATCTGTGTTCTGTGTTGTCTTTCAGAACCAGGAGAGTTCCAGTTTGATAATCCACATGCCTATGCTGACCTGTCCTCGGGGAAGGTCAAGGTGACCGTGTTGAGAGAGTTTGGAGTGGACGGCAAGGTGACCATGGAGTATTCCACCATGTAAGTTCATTCAGTTCTCTACTATTCTGTTAAACTGGTTCTATGAACTCATTATTCCATGATTATTTGAAAAATGTTGCTTTTGACTCATGTTTGCATGTTACAAATCATGTTTATGAAGTTTGAGAAGAATAGTATTTGATATTAAATAAAATTTAGCATATGTGAGCATATGTGAGGAAGCAATTAGTTTAGGTACAGAAGCACATAAAAGGTCATTTTATGAGAAAACATTATTTATATATACTACTAGCTTAGGACAGGGAAAATAATTGATAATTGACAGTGTTGTATGAAAATGAGGAAAATCAACACGTGTGAAACTTATTTTATTTTAATGTTAAACATATAAGTTTATTTGTGAACCAATAAGTATGTAGTTATGTACAGAAATGAAAAGTTCTGTATATTATATCTGAATAAACAATGAGATGTATTTGATGTTTGTAGTGATGGCACAGCAGTAGGGGGTGCAAGTCTGTCCAAAGATGTGGACTATATTCAGACATCAGGAACACTGGAGTTCAAACATCAGGAGACCAGTAAAACTATTGAAATCAAAATCAATAAGGAGGCCAAGGTAGGAAACCCAACAGTGCCTGCTAACTAGCCTACTGGATGTGATGTAACATATATATTGGTTTTGGAGGCTGCTAATATTTAGTTACAGCTAGTGTAAATATGCAAACGAAAAAATACCATATGATAAAAGTTAAAGATGAAATTTGATGTGTAATATTTATTGAGTAAAGTTTTCTTTATTTTGAAAAAGCATACATCACATTCGAGTTCAAAGTGTAGAAAAATACAAACAATGATGTAATGTTCACCCATTATGATACAGGATTGATTTGCATTATTCTAGTACTTTCCCAGTATGGTAATTATTTCCAATATCTGTTGTTTTCAAAGTTCAGTTATTTGTTTCCAGAAGACATATGGAGAAAGCATAATTAACAGTCATTTTATTTTAATTTTCATGTCAGTTTGATGTTTACAGGAGCACTTGCCTGTGTAAATTTCCATTTCCTTAATATATTCTGTTAAATCCCTGTATCAATTGACCCCTTAGTGTTCACATTTACACCCAAGAGGCAACATTCAAATAAACTGTACTGATCAAGCAAGTAGATTTAGTCAATTATTTACTCCTAAGTTTGGTGTCTTCACATCAGTAGGTCATCACTTAGGTAGATCAGATATTGTACTTTTATTTAAAATTTGGCGCAAGTTCATTTTGATGGTGATCATGATTATTAAACAACTCAGAAATTGAACAAATGGATTTACAGTAAGGACTCAAATTTGAAGAAAGCAGTGTTTAAGATAATATGTCATCTTGCAAACTATGGTTAAGTTGTTGTATGTTGTGAAAATCTTTAAAATAACTGTGTTATGTTTTTTGATTTGTAAGTTTGAGTTAGAGAGGTAGGGGAGTGCTAGACCCATAAAATCCACAAAAATGGAAAATACTGTGAATTCTAATGATGCTACGTACAAAATCTAAATCTTTAGCACATGTATATTTTAACTGAAGACTGTCCTTTTTTCACAGGGATCCAAAAATTTTGTTGTTGCTCTGAAAAATCCAAGTTTGGGTGCCAAGATAGGCAGTAGAAGTGCTGTAGTCTGCCACATAAACAAAGGTAAACTATTTTTGTTCACGTTGTTTAATCTAAAATAAAACCAGAAGATAATTTCTCATTTTTACATGCATTTATACTTACCGTAGTTCAGTGCATTGATTTCAAATTTTGTAATGTACAAAATTTTAGTAATTTTTTTTTGTTATGTTGTAACATAATCTGGTAGAAATACATATACATGTAATTTAGAATACAGATAGTTTTATTGATTTCATTGAGGCTGTTTCCTCCTTTCAGAATCAATAGAGGATCGTATTGCTGAAGTGATCAAGGAGGAGGAGGAAGATGAACCTGTCACATGGCCAGGGCAGTTCAGGAAGTCAGTACAACATACAATTTATATTAAGAGGGCTGGATGGTCTTGGCCATTTTTAGACTATATCAATCTCTTTAAAAAGAAGAGCTTTGTATAAAGATATAAAAAATATTCAGATTTTAAATCTAAAAATGTTGATTGTTCTTAATGAAGAAATAGTTTATGGCTAGAGATTTTTTCTCTTAAATTTTAAGGTAGATCTAATGGGTAATTTGTTGACCACCCAGCCTCCTCAATTATAATCTAATAAGCTTAAGTCTTTTGTATGTCCCCAATGTCAAAATGGTTGTGTGTATCATCATTAAGTTTCTAATTCAATTTTGATATAAGAGCTAGAAGATCTGAATTAAACAAAAATATGTGTTACCGGGTGAGTTCGTTTTTGCTTTTTCACAGTGCCATGTCTATAGAAGGTGGTCAGGATGAGGACGGGAATGATGTTCCTCCTACATTTGCTGATTATCTACTTCACTTTCTTACTTTTCTCTGGAAAATCGTTGGAGCAATGGTGCCACCAACGTGAGTTTTGACAAGATTTGTTGAATTATGATGGCACTCAGCTTTTGGAAGTCATTTTAGAATCAAGTCTTAAAACTTCAATGGAAGTGCATGGAAAAAAGATTTATACTATTTTAAATGTTCAATGCACACAACAAATTTAGCAATTAAAAAAATATTGTAAACGAAGGTAGAAAATGCTATGAAAAAAACAATGGAATACCATTGTGACAAATTAACAATTATGTTTTGTAGGACGATATTAGGTGCTTGGCCAGCATTTGTGTTTTCCCTAGTATACATTGCATTATTGACATTGGTTATAGAACAGGTGAGTTACAATTGATGTTAAAGTTGTCTTTACATGTAATTACAATTGAAAGAGAAAATAAAATTTACAAAGAGATTGGTTTTTTAAATATGTTATTCCATTTTCTTTCTATGTCTGTATCAGCTTGGGCATTTGCTTGGATGTGTGGTTGGTTTGAAAACAAGTGTAACTGGTATAACAATTATTGCTTTGGGCACCAGTTTACCTGATACATTTGCCAGTCGGACGGCAGCCATACAAGATGAACATGCTGATGCAGCTATTGGAAATGTTACAGGTACATGTATATACTTTTTCGAAGGGAAATCTGATTGAACTCTACTGTTTTTTATTTGTATGTATAATATGCTATACATGTGTTGCTTTGCTTTTTAGGGAGTAACAGTGTCAATGTATTTCTTGGTCTTGGTTTACCGTGGGTTTTGAGTTCTATGTATGGCTTTGCCAATGGCAAACCGTACAAAGTACCCTCAGGAAATTTGACCCAAAGTGTCATCATCTTCTCCACCCTAGGAGCTCTGTGCATCATTATTCTAGTACTTAGACGGAAGGTATGACAAAGATGATAAAGGTTTCTCAAATTATATATTAAGTGGAAATAAGTGAATTAGGTGGATTATTAGACTATCTCATGTTTTTTCTTTCAAAATACAATCTTGTTTCATCCTAAAGCCTATGGTGGATCTGCATTATTGAAATAACATTTCCTTGAGCAATCCATATTAATAAATATGTTTAATACAACAAGCATCAGTTTCAACAATATTTTTTTCGTTTTCGCAGTTTGTCGGGGGAGAACTAGGAGGTAAAAATCCTTTCATCAAGTGGGGATGCAGTATCGTCTTGTTACTCATGTGGGCCATCTACATTGTGTTGGCCAGTTTGAAGGCCTATGAAATCTTGGACTGGGAGGTGTGAGGGGCTGAACAATGATAACAGCACAAGTGATTTGTTAAAGGGAGTGCCAAAATTGAGCAGGTGGATCATTGACTATAATCCTGCACAGAGAAAGTTCCTTGACATTGTCCATTCGGTTTTAATTATTACACAGTTGTGGGAATTTTCAGCAGAAGTTTTGGGGATGGATGAATAGAAACTTTATGAGACAAGATTTTGTATTGCTCCCACAATAAGGATACTGGGACATTTTCAGTGTTGCTGTGTAGTTCTGTAACTCGTGGAATTAAGGCCCCTTAGAAAACAATGTATATTGTTAACCATTATGGCATTTTATTTTTGTTTTATGCATTTTTATTATTATCTTAACACCTGTAAGTATTACATCAGAAATCTTGTATGATATTGTTACATCTCCACATAGTGCTATATTCTACGCTTAGTGGAAACTTTTTATTATGAAGTAAACCCCCCCAGAACTGTGATAACCTATTTATTGTTTTTATTTTTGTAATTTAATGTGAGTTTATGTACATTCCTCTATCAAACTGTAAATACAGAACCATGAGAGAAGTGCTGACTGAGGATTTATACTGTTATCATAATTGTTCATTGTTTATTATTACCTCATTTACTGTAGAAATTGTCCTTGTTTGGTAGAATGTGAGTGAGTGTTCAACACGAACCATATTTAACTCGTCCATCTGTCTGTTGATGTGTCTCTTTACATTTTACATTGTTATGCATGTTTGGTACAAATGCAGAGTATTGAATTTATTTTGTTGATTTTTATTTTGCTTGTGTGACACATTTTAATTATTCTCTTCTTTCATAGCAATCACAACGGTCATCAGTCTGATGTTATTATATTTTACTTTTTAGATGTTTTATTGAAACACCAAATACTCAGTGATATAGAGAGATCAGTGAAGACCTAAATATGGGGTCTTGATTTTCCCTGGTACATATGTATGAAAATGGCACAAAAGCCAAACAATTCAAACATGTTATGATATAGAATCCCATTGAATACAAAATAGAAGAAAACAATGATGTAATAAGACAATGAATTGATCAAATGGGTATACATCAATTCCTTAAAACTTCATTGTTTTGAGCTGAATGCTGTCACTGGGAGCTATAGACTTGTTCAGATGTATTTCTCTGTACAAGGTTGCACATTAACCACCGACTATGTTGTGAGATTTTTTTTCTCTTATTTGTGTAGTTAATTTAGCGAGTTTCTCCTACAGGTATTGATGCATTTAACTGTTGTGTACTGTTCGTTGACTGATGATTTTCTACTGCTGATTTACATCCTTTAGGAGGTACATGTCCATGTGATCACCTTCAGTATTATTTATATGATTATCAGCAGCTGTTACATGATAACTTTCAATCTGGTGTGTTTTTATTAACGATTCTAAGACAGGTATATGTAGAGGTTTTGTGATTTCATGGCTTGATCTGATCTAACAATTTCCAAATTTCTTTTTTAAAAATAGGTATTGTCTACAAAAATTGTTCAAGTGAGTTTCAAAAATTGATAATAAAGTTTGATATTATCCGTTTTGTTTTGTTGAGGTTTTTTTTCTTTCAAGATGTGGTCATGCTGAGAATGAATTAGCCTGCTGCATCCCTTATCAACAGGGTGTACCTCGGAAAGATTTCATCAATTGTTGATTTACAGTGTGAACTTGAACGAGAATTATCTGTTGTGATATATTATTATATATCTGATGAGAAACAGAAAAAAACCCACAAAAACGATGTCTAGGGTGTCTTTTGACAATGAACTTTGTCCAATTTATCTTGCATCTAGCTGCTAATAGGAACAATGACCTGATAGTGGCATAGAGTGACAATTACTTTAATCAAACTATACATTGTGCCAAGAAATGATTGTAATATGCAGGTGTACATATAAACCTATGTTGGGGAAGGGAGTGCATTCTAACTGTGTACCAGGGGCGTTACTGCCACCCATAAAGACTTGTGACGTGGTGTGACAGTGACTGGGCCATTTGTAGGGAATAATTGAACGCGATTTTCATCAGCTGTCGACTGATCATTGGACGGTCTCCGTCATACTAAGGTTGGAATGGGGACAGTTTCGTGTTGCATTGCTACAATATATGATCTAGTCTAGATAATCTATGCCCTTGAATTTGCATTGCGTAATCGTCCGATTGTTACAAATATATTAATTTACAAATGAAGTATTTAAAACACAAGGCAGATAATAAGTAGGGGATCAGAATGCTTTGAAACTGACCTTAGCTGTGACCCCGATAGGATAAGGTGGAGAGGGGCTGGTCATATATCATGCAGACCATCTCCGGATCTATTACGTGGACATGTACTAATGGAGCGCACTTCTAAATATAAAGATATCGAGATCTACTTTTTAGTGGCTGTGTTAGTTTTGATTGACAATATTGACGAACGTAATTCGTAAATTATTCGACTTTGATATGAAACAATACAAAAAAACGTGATGACAATCCTTCTCGTTCCCCATATGAGTTTGGGGGAGGGACCTTGACTACCTTCTAAAACGCTCACATTTGCTGTACATTGCCGATTGCTCAGTAAAATGCAATAAGCGTCGAACGCTATTCAATTGCATGAAAACTGGGTGATGTTGCCCTAGTCTTTAAGGAACACAGACAAAGTGATAGGAGAGATAACTCTTAATAGAGAGAGACGTTTAATGTCAAATAACATATGGCGATTTTTGTCACAGTTAGTCCCGACAACCAGTTCTAAGAGAGACGAACAATACAAGCTCCGACCTATCTTAAGAAAGATAACTCAAGTCATTCCCCCAGACTTCAAGCATTTAAAACTTTTAACAAGTCGAGTCGGTTACGTAATTCGTCAAATTCCAATTAGCTGCACTCTGCTGGATACACCGAGGGCACTCGAGCATACGACTGCACCGATTGTTTTAGAAGAGACATCTGTTTTATCGGCTTTGAGGAGTACAAACACAAGGTAGGTCTGTTGAACTTAAAAAATTGTGAATTGTGGTCAGAAAACGGGAATTTATCAAGTTATAACATCACAATCTTTGCATTTTCCTCGCCGATGTTTTCTTTAAAACTGTGAACCTTGTTTTCAATTGAATCTTAATTTTCTATAGTCAACCATGTGATCTTAGGAATGTGTAAAATTGTATAGGATAATCATCTACTGCTCTTGAAAACACAGTCCAGGTAAATATGACAGTAGGATGGGCATCAATGACAAAAAGACGTGGTATAAGTAAATAGTTTAAATATTAGGCAGTGTTAGAAAACTTGAAAGGAGGGGTGGTGAGGAGATGGCTTACATATACATATGTAGCTCTTCCCTTTATCTTCCTCAATATATTCCCTGGCATGCTTGTTTGATGGGGTTTTTTTTGGCTTGTGAGACTTTTAAAAAACTTTGATTACCCCCCCCCCCCCCCCCAAACATCATTGAAAGGTATTGGATAAGATTCTAAATCATAATTACAGTATCAAATTTGTGATCATATTGTTTTTCAATCATGTCATTGGGTTATTTATAATCTCTCCTCTCTGGCTGAAGTTTTCCTGGGCCTATACGATAACTTTGTGGGGAGGTGTCGACCAGTACATGTATTCGTCGCGACAGATCGGGTAAGACAGGTTGATGCATATGGAGTCCCTACACAGCAGTCCCATTATACACTGTGTCTACTGCACTCTGACTCATCAGTCAATATATACAAGGGGAGAGGGGAGGTGAACTTGTTATATTTATTCATGACTCCTCATTGAAAAAGGATTCTCTCTCTCTCTCTCTCTCTCTCTCTCTCTCTCTCTCTCTCTCTCTCTCTCTCTCTTGTTATATTAACGCATTGTAAATGTTTGCTAATATTTTTGTCAGAATGCAGTGGGTTTTTTTTTGTGTGTGGTTTTGTTTTATTATATTTTTTTTTGGTGAATTTGGTATTTCTCTGAGTATTTGAAGATTCAGCAATCTTGTAGCCGTGAATTCCCAGGACACGGTAATCAATAAGCCAATTTTACTATCTGCCAGCAAAACATAGCCCAAATGTGCAGTATAGTTATTTATAATAAAAATACACATTGCGTGCTAACCGAGCATTAGTTTCGGTGTTAATATTGTGTAGCAGAAGTAAAGAGGCAATAGGACTACCTAATCAAACTTTATTGTGATATATCTTTATAGATAAAGATTGTATTTTTAAGACATAAATGAGCTCTCTCTCTTTTGTTGAGTCTGTAAAATCGAATTGCAATACCCAATTAGTTACCGCATTTGGTTCGCGTGTGCGATTTCTTTTTAAAGAGGAACTGAATTTTGTTAAATCACTATCACGGATTTGTGTCAAACTTACTTAAAATATATGAACACGTTTTTGTACAGATTAACAATACCTGTGTAATAACCTATATTTAATAATCACCTTCTTCTGATGAATTAGTTCCGCGACTTAAATCTTACGTGATTTTACAGCGTACTTTTTCTCTCTCGGCAGACGACATACTGCAATGGAACATAACACATGACCAGACGAGCGAGAGAAATGATGAGGCAGCTTCTTCCATTGATTTTCGCCGTATCAGGAAGTTGGAGATTTGGGGGAACGGGCGTTTCATCAGATATTAGTGGTTTAGGGGTAGACAGTCCTAGGTTCCGAAGAGAGGGGAGATAATTCGACCGGTAAGGTAAGACACACAGCAATAGATGATCATATACTAAACTACACACCTTTATTCTGAATTCATTTTCCGAATACATAAACATATGTTTTAGAATAATCTTGAATTGCGAAAATGCGATTAGACTTGATCTCAAGAGATGTAACCTTTCTGCACTGACGATAATGCCGCAATTAGTCGCCTTAGCGCGATTTGTTGGTTTTGAAGGTTCAAAAAGTAACACCTAAGTCGAGGTTTAGTTAAGCGGTGTTTATCAAGGGTACCCTTGTCCAACGTATATCCGATTTCTTGTTTCAATATCTTTAAAGTCTATCTTCTCTGTTTTATTTACGGTGTATTAAATCCTTGGATTGTAAATTTGATGGATACCTGATATGCTTAAAAAAGCTTATTAGTTTTGCCGTTTTTTATATACTGGTGATATGTCTGCATGTGTTTATTAGTTTTGAATTCTAATCGTAGTGCTATCTTTTGTGACAAATGTGATTGTGTCTTGGCCAGATTAGAGAGAGAGAGAGAGAGAGAGAGAGAGAGAGAGAGAGAGAGAGAGAGAGATATTTTAAAAAGCGGTTAGAGTAGATATAGTGTTTGCCTCATTAATAGTTTATGTTCAATTCAGACTGTGGTAATGAGATGACACATGTGGTAATTCGATCCATACTCAAAGAATCAAACGCTCTCAGAGAGCATTCCGCTAGCAGAGATGACTATAGACAATTTTGAGTATACATGTTCAGTTACAAATAATTTATACTTATGCTTTTAGTAAAGTTGATTACCAAATTGTTATGTTTTTCTTACTAGCTCGAATTGGCTCAGAATTTGCTGAGAAAATGTATATATGTTTATTTCAAGTAATCTCTGTTACTGTATACATGTATATATATTTTTTCTGGCCACTATTTTATGTTTTAAGCTATAAGATTTGACAAGAAATGCATTTCATTTCCAATACACGTAGATTAAACATCACAGACAAAAATACAATAACAGGGTATTTTTTTCTGAATCTTACACTGAAGTCAATGGCTACTCCGCAATATTGATTTCTTTCTATTATACAGCAAGCCAATATGCAGACAAACTGCATATCTTTTGCAATTTTCCTCGTTTCATATATTTCTCCTAGCCGTTGCGTAAGTTTGGGCCCTGTAGGTTTCCTTAATTAGGTTAGATATTTCACCCATAAATCACTCCTTACATCGATTGAAAGTAACAAGCTTAGATGAAATAGCACCACAACGTTAGTTGCGTCATTTGTCATGATGTCCGTACATATCCGCCCGTATTTGTGTTCACTTATACGTGTACATGGAAAGATCGGTTCAAATTCAATTAGAAATTTGACATTTGCGCCGCTAAACAATTTTTTCTTAACATTATGGAATTTTTGTCTTAAAGTTAAGGTGGCTCACTACACCTTGAAATAGTTTCTTAAATCAGCAGAAAATTAATTCAGTAAATATAAACAAAAGCCCAAAAAGGATTCGAACTCGTGATCTGCGGTTCACAAGCCAGATACCTTAACCACTGGACTGTCAGGATATTCATACAAACAATTTAACAAAACATTTAAATCGCCATCTTGTGACGTTGTGTCTTAAAAAGTATAAGTCTTGGTTTATAGTGAGGTATCAAGACAGCACTGAGCAGGTTTTTTTTTATTCCAAATGGTAGAAAAGGGAGGACAGTGACTACCTTTACATGTACATGATTTTGATTGACAAATGTAAATAATAGTAAAAATCAAAAGAGAAAAAATCAAATTGCCAATCCTTTCATTACGTCTTTAATTTATAGGTAAACATTTTTAACTTTCAGATTATGTGTAAATTGTCTTTCTTTCCTCTTCCAGACCGCTCTCAGACATGAAAAGTTATCGCTTGACATAATCGTTAAGATAAGCATGACCGTTCAAACCAGCACCTGTGTGAGAAAAATGGTGCGACGCGTCATACAAAACATGGAGGACTTTCAGCATAACCTGGATTCAATGGTTCAAGATCTACAACGTCTCATCCAGGACATAGACACGGTGACCACTGAAATTGAGGAGAGAATTGACCGGAAGTCCACAAAACGCTGCAATCACCAAAACGGTACCGAATGTCCACGTCGCGAAGATGCTTTACAAAAACTGTTAGATAGTGTGCGTACAGTTGACGAATCTCCTGACCTTGACCTTTCCTATCTTGACATTTCAACCTCCTATCAGCGGCCAAGATGGGGGAGATCTTTATCTTTCCCAGTGTCCTCATTTAAACTGTCTTCAATGGTTAATCCTAAAGAAGAGTTCAGGGAAGAATACAACGCTACTAGTTTTGTTTGTGATGAATTTCATTCTGAAGATCAAAGAAAACGAGATTTTAAAGTAAGAACTACACGTTGCACTGCACAACTCAAAGAATCTGCAAAAATTGTAACAATCGTTCCCGAATTCAAAAGTTCAGTATCCACCATAGATAGACATAGCTCTTCTTCTAATTCAAGTGGAACATATAAAGAAATAAATTCAGTTAAAAGAACCACCTCCATTTATGAAAATACTCAGCATGCAATGTTGGAAGCAACAACACAGACCAGTTTTACAATTGACTCGTCATCTGATGTAGACGGCGATGTGTTTAGGAACGATATGCTGGAACCCCTCTATACAGGATCGTATGAGCGGGAAATGGAATTGGAACTCGAAAATCTAATCGAATCATACAGACAAACACGTGACCCCGATGATTGGCTGATGGAAACCGGAAGTTCTACAAGGATTGGTTCCAGTGATGAAGAGGCCGAGTTGGCCCAGGAACTGAACACCTGGAAGTCGTTCATTCTGCCTAACACAGCGCCCCCTTCTGAGAGTTCAGAGAGTAGCTTCTCGGCCTCCGAGTCTGACATCGTTAATCACAATACTCACGCTACTACTCTGTACGGCGGTCTGATATTCTCCGATAATTTAGTCATCATGCCGAGTAGATCACGTAAAGTTGTCGAAAGTTTTGATGTTTGACGACAGTTTAATCGATGATATACTATTACATATTTATGCTTAATGATAATCTTCTTTGTTAGACAAAATTATACCGTTACTTAGCTCCGAATATAACGGACCAATGTTGGAATGTATTAGATTGCATAAAATGCATTTATTACAATACTGTATTTTGTCTTTTTAATTAACAATATCCTAATCTGTCTATTTTTGTATGATATGGAACGACACAGTGGTTTTTTTGTATTCTAAGTCACTGTATTGGTCATTAGAAACCCTTCCCCAAAGGTATTAAAACTTTAACGCTTGACTGGCCGTGAATTTCCTACTTGATTGTATTGTAGTTTGCGAGACTGGTCCCGTGTTTCCAATTGTTGTCAGTGTATGCGAGATTGGCGTTTGGTTTCCAATAGTAGTTAGCGTACAGAAAATTGGCGTTGGGTTTCCGACGGTGAAGTCGACGTAGCAATGTACAACCCCTTCTTGCGTACAGGAGTCTAAACACTGCCCATAGCGACATTCGTCTAAGACAATATGTTTAAGTTTTTTTTTTTTTTTTGGGGGGGGGGGGGATTATCTTGTAAATTTTATAAATAAGATCACGATTGACAAACCCTAAAACATGACTCTTAAAATGTAAAGTTAAGTAAACTTTTAATGATCATTTACAGTTTAGTATCAAGTGAGCACTAAAGTCCTAAATTCAATAACCAGGTTGGGTTCTGAAATGCAACTCGCCAGAGGAGCTGCATGCTGGTTTGGAACCCGTCATGGCTCCATATTTTTGATAAATTAAAAGAAATTTGTCATTCAATGAACGTGTAACTACATGATTAATCACTTAAAACAATGAAATGCTTTCTTTGGTGGTTCAAGGGGGTATGAAATCAACAATCATTGCTGTCTTTGCAGCGGGTTATGCAAATTTAATTGCGATTATTGCTACATGTTTATGTAACTAACCTATATTTATAACCCGTGGTTAACAAGTGAAAAACGCATTTGACTGTTTATACAATTGACATATCTCTTATATCCCTTTAAAATAAGTCTCTCAAAATGAGTAGAAGTACGTACATGAATATCGTCGTCATTGTCGACCATTGTCCTCGTCATTTCTTGTCCTGTCTGCCCCCCCCCCCCCCCCTCCCCACCCAATGTACAAGCTTTTTATAAGCTACAATGTACTGAAAAATGCATATAAATACATTGTGCAAAATCTGCTCGTTCAACCAAGTCTCGTTCAACTACGTAAAGCTTCGAATGTTTTAACGTCAAAACGAGGTTAACCAAAGTTTCCCCAAACGGAACAAATCTATACACTTTTTTTTCAAGTAAATGATAAACCGGCAGAAAAACAACCGAAAGATTTCTCAAAGTTATAGCAGCTGGAGAGAAACTGTTACCGGAAACCAAAAGATCGTTGATTCGAATCTGGCCTTGACCTCTTTTTAAATTTTGTCCTTTGGGAAAATCGAAATATACTTTATCAGTACGTTCTAGTCTATCAACTGTTGGTACATTTGTAGGTACTTTTCACCAATGGGCTTTGTAAGGTCGAAGAAGGGTGCATTGCAACAAAATTTTATAAACCTTGATAAGTAGGTAAAGGGCGTAAAAAAACAATTTTGACAATGAATGTATGTATCTGCACAAAATGAATTGATAAACAATCAGTGTTACCGACATTTATACTTATAATCAGTGAAAACGACAACTTGTTTTTTGTGTGTCGATCAGGCGCGCTTTCTCTTCAACGTGGAGCGATAACAAAGTAAACACAGTCACACAATGTAATAAACCCACTTAGATAGCTTTATGCGGGGTTTGACACATTTTTGTTTTATATTAATTACACATTAAATTGTTATGTGTGTAATGTTAATCTGAAAGTATCCCTCTATGTCCTGATGACTTAATCGGACGAAATGATATTTTTAAAGTCTTTCATCTTTTGCTTTAAATATGATTTTCAGAAGCTAAGACGTCATTACCTATCTTCATCCAACTTGAATTCGTTTTAATTTGATGTGGTATACTAACACAGTAAAATGTGTGCTAAAGGGAATTGTCAAGTTATTCGAAGTCAGATTACTGATATGGTGCTTGTCATTATATGGGTGGTAAAGCACTCAACCCTCCCCCCCCAATATCAAGAATGTTTTATTCAAATAACACACAAGACGATGCTTGAATAATGCCTTATATTATGACCTTTATCAACAAATAAAATATACAACATGAACTAATATAAATAGCCATGTTGTGTATTTTATTTGATTAAATAAGTTATATCAGAAAGGACAATATATTACATAGAACAACATATCATATGTTCGATACGGACATCTGGGGGGTGTAGATTTTGCGTGAAACCAGTCAGTACGGTAGTAGTGACATTAAATTTCATAAAATAAATTAAGAGAATACTACTACATATTTATTCAAGTAGAAAAATTCCCCATTACCCCTTAATAATATTATTTCTCTCGCAACTTAATTCTGAATGGGCCATATACAGGAGCAGATAAGGGGGCCCACACAGGGGAAAACAGACACGGGCACCAAGCACTTCCAACTGGGACAAGGGGGACCTTCACCTGAACGAGGCACAGCGACCAACAGACGGGGAGAGAAACGGAGTCTGTAGAAACAGCCGCTGTCCTCCTACCGATATCAAGGACCTTGAGATAGGGACCACAGTATTTCCACGTATATAGCTGATCAAATACTCAAATACTCATCCCTTGATGTGTTAGCTTATTGATAGTATCTGATTAGTGTGCACCAGGGGGTCCCATTCAGTCAGCTGTTCTGATGTGGAAATTACAAATTTTCGT
The DNA here is from genome assembly GCA_033439105.1 of Magallana nippona. Lineage (NCBI taxonomy): Eukaryota > Metazoa > Mollusca > Bivalvia > Ostreida > Ostreidae > Magallana > Magallana nippona. Next base: position 36,086,059 of record CM065923.1, on the reverse strand, counting down.
GTGTGTCGTTGCAGCGTCATTGCGCTGTGCCAAAACAGGTAGGATTTTCATCATGTAAAAAATCGTCCGGGGGGGGGGGGGGGGGGGTGTTCATGTTATTAACAAATTAAATTGCTCAATATACTAGTTTTCTGAATATATATATATATCAATTTATTTTAGTCATAAACAATTAAATAACTAGATAAACTTTTAAATATCAATTGCATTTCTAAATTTTTATCTGTAGTTTATATTCTATGTTAAAGAGAAAATTTTTATTAAAAATTATAGAATAGATAGGGAAATTATGCTTATTTGCAGCAAGAACTACGTTTAAATACACACAGTTTAATTTCATTGATACAATTATCAGAGAAAAATAAATATAAATCGTACGAGTCAATTTGTACCTAAAAATTCCTTGTTATCTGAAATAAATGCGATAACACCACAGACTTATGAATTGAGTTACTATTGAGTTGTAATTTTTTATCTAAACGTGACCTTTAGCCGAATAAATGGCATGAATGACCTGTCCAGTTTTATTCTGTATTTATCACGATTCAAATAAGGACCATTGAATTCAGACATTTTTAACTGCAAAGTCAACTTTGAGTATTTTAGGTTCTTGTTTTATTTATTGAACAGTGAAGGCAAAGATTCACTTTTTAGAAATTTTTCAGATAAACTCATTTTATCTGACAGTTTTTTGGTTTCATTTTGAAGTTTTTATATTTCAAATACCGAGTATTTGAATGTTTTGAAATCTAATAATTATTATTTTATCATTTGGAAAGACGGGAATAACTTTAAGATATGTTTCTTTGAAGAGGGGGAAGGGGATATATTTAAACGTTTCTTGTCAATGAGCAGATAAATTATTTGATATATCATCAAACATTATTTTGATTTAGTCAATACGCATTCATGAATATTTATACTGTTAACGTGGATATTTGTGCCTTTTGTAACGTGTTAAGTCAATCCATAGATTTATTTTGTAAAAAATGAGCAAGGGTTGTGTTCTCATGATAAGAGCATGCTTTTTGAGAAATTTTAAAAAAATGTTACAAAGATACTTTCTAATTAAAAAATGATATTTTTTTTTTCCTGTTTATTGTTTAAAAAAAAGTCTAATCTGAATTATTAATTTAAGCCACCTCCCCTAAAATTTATCTGGATTGAGATCAATAACATAGTGCTTGTCAATCAAGCAAGAAACAATAGCCTGAGCCCTGATTGACAGGTTTGGCCAAGCGTGTCAGCTGGGTGTGATAGCAATTAACGGTTCAATTGACATATGAGTATCATCCCCTTTTTATCTACCGCAAATATTTCGTAGTTTTTTTTTCATTTCTTTGCAATTGAAATAAATCGTTACTTTAACACTGCATGATCGCATCACGAACAGAAATTCGTCCAAAGTTACAAGTATACATAAAAAGGTATTAGATTTTGGAAATGAATAACAGGGAATTTAATGTTTATGGTGTGATAGAATGGTCCAGAGAAAAAAGAAAATTAACGTTTCTGTAGAAGCATTCAAGCTATTCTTTCACGACATATTTGCCGGCCCGAATTTCCTCGAAGAATGTCGACCATGCGTTCTCGTTCACTTTAACAAAATGTTGAACCAATAGACATTATTATACCATGTTATAAATACCATACGAGCAATCACTGTAAGAAATATCAAATAGTTTAGAATTCTAAAGTTTAAAAGGGTAAAGAAATATAGTCAGTTTAAAGTTCGCCCATTACCGCGAGAAATATGGATGACAATTTGTCCAGACCCTGACAGAATAACATTACATCAATTATATATATTATATCAGCTTGTTATAAAACTTCAGAGATAATATGAAAATAAGAATTTTCTTTTTAAGAGATCTACATTGTGATGACTGTCAAAAGGACTTAAATTTTAATCGTAATTTTTCAACAAATAAATCAAATTAAATCAAATGAAGAAAATATCAGATAAAATTAATTTAATTTATTTGTAATCGGTTTATACACAACTATATTTTTCACGTTCTGTGTAAGTCATTGTGTATAGCTATTAGCATCTCGACGGACCCTGGTCACTCCAGTTAAATAACACCTGTTTTAATATGCCCCGCCTACTTTTCCAGCAACCGTACGGTCATGAAATGAGTCTTTAAGTTACAATATTATAATATCTATACTACTAAAATTATGGACTCGATTCTTTTTGCTTTAATACCGGTGAATCGGATGATAACTGTCAATTGATTTAGGTATTATAAATATTGTACCTACATGCAGCTTAATTATGCCAATAGGGACTTACTTTTTTCTATTAGGGTTTATCATCGTAAGTCATAAAAATCCGGAATTTGAATCGGAATGAATTTGAACTTCGTAATTGCCATGACCAGTTCAAATCCACATAGTATTGGCCAATCGCAACTTCTCGGGGCTCTCCGGCAGAGCTTTTTCCGAGCTCTGTCGGAGAGGTCTAATGAGGTCTGATGGCATATTCAAAACATGTAATCAATCTCTGCACAAGGTTTTTTTTTTCTTAGATACTAATTGAAGTGGCATAGTCACATCCATGAAAAGAGTTTTAGTTTGAAAATTTGTGTCGTGAACTGTGTCGAAAAGGAGGCTAAAGGAAAAATATAGCCAACATACACACAAATATTGCTGTTTTGACCATATGGAAAAAATATCCAGATGAGAAGGGATGAAGACCATCCAACCTAGGAGACAAGCATTCTCCTTTAAGGTTTAATGGAAAATTCTTTTGGAGAGAAAGGGTGGTAGAAAGGGCATGGATTCGGCAATATTTTATGAATTTTCTTTCTCAAATTTTGTTCATCTTACTCGATCAACCTAGGTTAAATTCTAGAATATTAGGGGAAAAAAGATCATTGATTTTGAATTTTCAATCTTTTAAAGTAACTAAATGTTATATAATTGATATTTGTGATTTTACATACGTATTGACCTCATATACGATGTTTTAAGTTCATGTAAATACACTTCGTGATAAGCAACATCCTTGCAGTACTCCACTGATCAATCTTATTGATCTAACCCTTTAGGTGAATAAATTAATCGTTAATTCTATATGTACAAGTGCATGCATTAAAATGTAAGTCTAGGTACAAGGTTATATTAGTTTATCATGTGATATTGCACAAGATTCCGCAAATGAACTTTCAAACTATTATGTAAATTCATTTTGTGTCCTTGAAAGGAGGGTGATAACTTGAATCTAGCTCACGTCTTCTTAGTCAAAGATCAAGATCATACGTACAGTTCAGAGTATGGATGAATATCATGAAGACACTGTATGATTGATGTCGGTTCAATTTGTAATTAAAACAGTTATTAAACTAACTTTATCAGAATAGTTCAAGTACATTTTAACTTCACTAGTGCATCAGCTACTGTATTTCTTAATTTAAGAATTATCGTATTTTGTTTAGTATGCACAAATATGTTTCGGTCTTTGACATGACCTTGGGGACAAGTTTGTCATAGACTGGGAGGGGGAGAGGGCATGTTAAAGTGCTATTCTAGTAGTTGGATTGACCTTGTATTGGGATGGGAAAATTTGACAGCCTGTGGGGAGGGGGCGATATTGCATGATGAGTTGACAACGACACGAGGTTTTTTTTCAATTAGTTGAATTTAGCTTAAATTATTTTTCATACAATTGCATTTCATTTGAATTTAACAGAAGAACTATTCATTGCTGGAGAAAGAGCATTGACGTCATTTTTTTTAAAAGGGTTAAAATCACTTATATGTTTCCTAATCGTCTCAAAGAAAAAAATCAAAGAGTTCAGCATCATTAAGATTAAGATTTTACCTTATCAATTTCAGCGTTACCGCCATCTTGTACGTTTGACAATGGATTGTGTCAGTGGCGACCCCTCAATAACTCGCGAGGATTTTCATGGCGCTTAAGGAGTGGTTCTACACTGGATAGACTTTCAGGACCAGATGGAGACCACACAACAAAGCGTAAATAAGAACAATTTGCTTTCCTCTTGTTTTTCCTACATTCATAGATACCAACATATTATTGCGATCGACCATTAAAAATACAGTTTGAACATAAAATTGTGTTATCATTGGGATTTTGTCACAGATGGAAATGGAAGCTACATTTATATCAGAGGCCGAGATGGCCGACATTCCTCAGTCGCAGTCATAGAATCTAACGTTGACGTCACTTCCGGTAAAGTATGCAATATTATGATAAATAATAAATCTAAAATTATATAAAGGTGGACATGTATACATGCATATATATACATGTGGATATGTTTTCTTTCTATTCAGATCTACAAATATCATTCTGGTATGATATGAATGGAATTGGCATTGGAAAATTGACATTGGCTAAAGTTGAAAATGGAATGAAAACGGTACTCTGGGAAAAAGAGGGACGACAAGGGCCCTCGTGGATTCAAGCCTCTGTCAATTTGCCCAGGGGGAACTACAATGTACGTGGTTATAATTCTATTCTATAAAGTTGAAATACTTTTAGTGAATAGTTGTAATATTAATTAAATTTCAATATGTGTTTGTTTGTTACATACATTACATGTTTCTGTAGATCAGCTTCAGTGCCACTGCCCGCTTGATTTATGGGGGAGATTTAGCCATCGATGACGTAGAAATTGGTGAGAACGTGTTGATAAGTCCACTGGTCTGATGATTGCCCGATTGTTTTTCGCGATGTGAAATGTTACTGGCTTTTGAAAAAAAAATGTTGTCAATGAAAGCTTGTATCATAATTATAATAGCTCCAATTACAACGACAACTCGGGCCCCATCATCGACTCTACCGCCATCCAGGCAACTTCCCTTCTCCTGCAACTTTGACTTGGGATCAGGAGCATGTGGCATGGATCTCGTTCCATCCATAGGAAACAATGTTGGTTGGAACATAACGTCTAAGACCTTTACACACCTGGGCTATACGTACATACCTGGTGATTCCTCGGGACAAAAAGGTATGCTCTTTGATGGCTCTATCAGATGATTACTGACTAATCAAAAACAAACTTAACCCATTGGCCAAATTTCATAATTCTTTTACTCTTTTACCAAATCCATTTCCTTGGCAAAACCAGCATGCTCATGCATGTATTTCGTTTTTATTTTCTTCAGGTAATTACCTTCTTTTAAACAACTGGGATCTAGGTGAGAATGGTGATGCTGCACAAATCGTTTCACCTGTCCTACAAAATGCCGGTGTTGCGTGTCTGAGTTTTAAGCTGTATTTGGCGAAAATTTCTAGTGGCACACTGTCTGTCTACCAGAGGCTGCTTCCCTCTACGGAACTGGTGCTTCTAAGCGAGGAGGCGAAAAAGTCATCCAGGACGCCCTCAGATTGGAAAACAGTGATGGTTACTTTAAGAAATTCGATATACTTTCAGGTAAATTGGTGGATTATCCTTATGATGTATACAGTATCATTATATGAAAATATACAATGCAATGCTAGGTATGTCTCCATGCATTCAAATAGACTATGGTTTTTACATCGACTAAGAATTGATGTGCTGTTTTCCCTTGAATCTGAATTGCATGGTGACCAATTTCAATACCTATGGATGTACTTTAGTGGTGTGCAACATGTCATTTGATGGATGCATGTTTTTTTAATCCAATCACAGATTGTACTGGAGGGCTCCTACACGGGGTATCTTGGTTCAGTAATCGGTGTTGACGACATGAAAATAGAAAACGGCGATTGTAAGTCGATATTCAATAAATTTGTCTTTAACAGTTTTAAACTTGTCAATGAAATGAATTGATTTAATTTAGATTTTAAGATAATTAATTAAATGAAAAACAACACCACGAGCCGCCATTCTGATAATCAAAGGATATTTTGAATATGAATTTGGATACTAGTACATGATTTCTGATACCCTAAGATAATATTTTTCCGATTTCCAATATTTTAAGGTGTACTCACTACAACTTCCGCTACTACGACTTTAACCTCAACACAACACACATTATCAACAACAAGTTCACAGCAGTCAACCAAACTTACTGAATCAACCGATACCACAACAACCCAGGTCGGTATATCATCAAAAGTCACAACAAAAACATCGCCACTTTTGACCACGCTAATATCGTCGCCGTCGTCGACATTGTCTAGTATGTCGTCGCCGGCAACAACTTCAACCGTAGTGTTATCAACCTCGTCATCTACCTCAGTAACATCGTCTATAACATCGACGCAGTCATCAACTCCGAACCCGACAGCTCCATCTTCTACCAAACGTCCAGTCATTATATTTACAACTAATACTCAAACCACCAAAACCACTACAGAAGACACATTGTCGCCACAATCATCGACTTCATTATTGTCATCGCCGTCAACTTCCTCATTTTCGTCGAAGAGTCCCCTGATTACAAACGTATCAAAAACATTGTCTATTTTACAGTCGACGACGACGAAAACAAAGTCAACGACGAAAGTCGACACAAGCAAGACCCCGACATTAACATCGCACGCACCGGAAGTGAAATCATCGACTAGTTCTCCAATGGAAGCGCATAATCAAGGCGGAAGAGAGACAACAGCCATTGTGCTAGGTGTTTGTTTGCCTATCATAGCTTTAGTCATTGTATCCGTGATTGTTTTGATTTGTAAGAAGGACAATGGCAGTAAATTAAATTCAATTCAAAACCAGAAGAAAATCCGGAAAGAAGAGAAAAATCCTAATGACAACATTGAAATGGACACTAAAGACGTGAATAAAAACCAAGTGGCAGTGACAGGTTTCCGTAAACTAGATACGTGATTCTGGCAGCATAATACAGAGACCGAGATCTTCGCCATAATAGTTGCACTGTTGTTGATGCACATATGCACAAATGTTGTTGTATTTATTGTCATTTATACTACAGTTTTATTAGTTTAATCAGGAGCACTTTATTCACACACATCATGATCTTAAAGGAAACAGAGAATTATGATTATATGTCAGCATGTATTTTGAACATGTGTGTTTTTTCAGTATTACTCTGTTTACTAAGTGGTCACGTTGAAATTTTTAAATTAAAAAGGAATAAGTTTTACACAGTAATTTAGAAATTTTAAAACCACTCACTATCATTTCAAGAGTATATTTTTTATTTTGATATAAAATTTAAAATACTGGTTAATTAAAATCTGTCCTTGGTTTTTCAAGACACTGACTTGACTTACAAACCAAGACTTGTGCATGGTGTAAAATACTAACTGTATTTGTACATCAATTACGGGGATTAAATGATATTAGGTACTAAATTGTAGAGTTTTCTTTTTAGCTCACCTGAGCTGAAAGCTCAAGTGAGCTTTTCTGATCACTTTTTGTCCGGCGTCCGTCCGTCTGTCCGTCTGTCCGTCTGTCTGTCTGTCAGTAAACTTTTTACATTTTCGACTTCTTCTCCAGAACCACTGGGCCGATTTCAACCAAACTTGGCACAAAGCATCCTTAGGTAAAGGGGATTCAAGTTTGTTAAAATGAAGGGCCACACCCTGTTCAAGGGGAGATAATTAAAAATCATTGAAAATTTGTTGGTATTTTTCAAAAATCTTCTTCTCAAAAACCATTTGGCCAGAAAAGCTGAAACTTGTGTGGAAGCATCCTCAGGTAGTGTAGATTCATGTTTGTTCAAATCATGATCCCCGGGGGTAGGGTGGGGCCACAATGGGGGGTCGAATTTTTACATAGGAATTTATAGAGTAAATCTTTAAAAATGTTCTTCTCAAAAACCATTCGGCCAGAAAAGCTGAAACTTGTATGGAAGCATCCTCAGGTAGTGTAGATTCAAGTTTGTTCGAATCATGATCCCCGGGGGTAGGGTGGGGCCACAATGGGGGGTCGAATTATTACATAGGAATATATAGAGTAAATCTTTAAAAATCTTCTTCTCTGAAACTAATCATCCAGGAAAGCTGAAACTTGTGTGGAAGCATCCTCAGGTAGTGTAGATTCAAGTTTGTTCAAATCATGATCCCCGGATGTAGGGAGGGGCCACAATGGGGGGTTGAATTTTTACATAGGAATATATAGAGTAAATCTTTGAAAATCTTCTTCTTATAAGCCATTTGACCAGAAAAGCTGAAACATGTGTGGAAGCATCCTCATGTAGTGTAGATTCAAGTTTGTTCAAATCATGATCCCCGTGGGTAGGGTGGGGCCACAATGGGGGGTCAAATGTTTTACATAGGAATATATAGATTTAATCATTAAAAAATTTCTTCTCTAAAACTGATCAGCCACTAAAGCTGAAACATGTGTGGAAGCATCCTCAGGTAGTGTAGATTCAAGTTTGTTCAAATCATGATACCTGTGGGTAGGGTGGGGCCACAATAGGGGGTTGAATTTTTGCATAGGAATATATAGAGTAAATCTTTTAAAATCTTCTTCTTATAAACCATTTGACCAGGAAAGCTGAAACTTGTGTGGAAGCATCCTCAGGTAGTGTAGATTCAAGTTTGTTCAAATCATGATCCCTGGGGGTAGGGTGGGGCCACAATGGGGGTCAAATTCTTACATAGGAATATATAGAGTAAATCTTTAAAAATCTTCTTCTCTGAAACTGATCAGCCAGGAAAGCTGAAACTTGTGTGGAAGCATTCTCAGGTAGTGTAGATTCAAGTTTGTGCAAATCATGATCCCCGTGGGTAGGGTGGGGCCACAATGCGGGGTTGAATTTTTACAAAGGAATATATAGAGTAAATCTTTAAAAATGTTTTTCTCAAAAACCATTCGCCCAGAAAAGCTGTAACTTGTGTGGAAGCATCCTCAGGTAGTGTAGATTCAAGTTTGTTCAAATCATGATCCCTGGGGGTAGGGTGGGGCCACAATGGGGGGTCGAATTTTTAACATAGGAATATATAGAGTAATTCTTTGAAAATCTTCTTCTCTGAAACTGATCAGCCAGGAAAGCTGAAACTCGTGTGGAAGCATCCTCATGTAGTGTAGATTCAAGTTTCTTCAAATCATGATCCCCGTGGGTAGGGTGGGGCCACAATGGGGGGGGGGGGGTCAAATGTTTTACATAGGAATATATATAGTAAATCTTTAAAAATCTTCTTCTCTGCAACTGATCGGCCAGAAAAGCTGAAACTTGTGTGGACGCATCCTCAGGTAGTGTAGATTCAAGTTTGTTCAAATCATGATCCCTGGGGTAGGGTGGGGCCACAATGGGGGGGGGGGGGGTCGAATTTTTTACATAAGAATATATAGAGTAAATCTTTAAAAATCTTCTTCTCTGAAACTGATCAGCCGGGAAAGCTGAAACTTGTGTGGAAGCATCCTCAGGTAGTGTAGATTCAAGTTTGTTCAAATCATGATCCCTAGGGGTAGGGTGGGGCCACAATGGGGGGTCAAATTTTTACCAAGGGAATATATAGAGTAAATCTTTAAAAATCTTCTTCTCTGAAACTGATCAGCCAGAAAGCTGATACTTGTGTGGAAGCATCCTCAGGTAGTGTAGATTCAAGTTTGTTCAAATTATGATCCCCGTGGGTAGGGTGGGGCCACAATGGGGAGGCCAAATTTTACATAGGAATATATAGAGTCATTTTTTAAAAATCTTCTTCTCTGAAACTGATCAGCCAGAAAAGCTGATACTTGTGTGGAAGCATCCTCAGGTAATGTAGATTTAAGTTTATTCAAATCATGATCCCTGGGGATAGGATGGGGCCACAATGGGGGGGGGGGGGTCGAATTTTTACATAGGAATATATAGAGAAAAATCTTGAAAAATCTTCTTCTCAGAAACAAATTGGGCAGAAAAGCTGCAACTTGTCTGGAAGCATCCAGGTAAGGTAGGGAAATTTCAAATTATTCAGATTATGATCCCTGTGGGTAGGGTGGGGCCACAATCTGAGGGGGGGGTGTCAAATTATTACATAGGAATATATAGGGAAAAACTTTCTAAAACAAAAATTGTCTAGAAAAGTTTTAGTCAGTTCAGTCTTCAAATAGTCTAGATTAAAATTTGTCAAAATCATATTCTTCAGGAGTAGGGTTGGGCCACAAGGGGGGGGGGGGGGTCCAATTTTTCAAAGAAAAACATTTAATTGTTCACAAAAATATATGGTTTTACTTATAATATGCAAGCATTTTGACATATTGTTGATTCTTTAAAATTGTTTAGACTCTGGCCCCTGGACAATTCTTGGACCTCAAAAGGGGTTCAAAGTTTGATGTAGGTTTATAGTCCATATATAAACAGTTGTTTAGGTCTGATCATCTTCTCGAGAACTGCAATGCTCAATATGTGATATGACTGTAAAATCATCCTGTTACAAAGGGGGTCAATGATAAACATAAGAATATGCAGGGGAATTTTTTTTTTTATACAGGATCTATTATACGACATTGTTCAGATATTTTGTATATGACTCTATAAAGCTGATTTTATTATGTCTGTTGTTGCTCAGGTGAGCGATGTGGCCATTGGGCCTCTTGTTTATGCAGGTGTCATGGCTGGGGCAAAATAATTCCATTTAATTACGGGCGTTTAGAACTGCACGCGACAGAGTCTGAATATTTTTTTATATACAGCATGTTTGGAGTATGACTTTCCTACTTTTGTAGTAATAGGATTTAAATCTTTCTATTAAGATTATTTCCAGAGGAGTGTAACTTCGATGTATAAACGAAACTAATTTCCCTGCTGGATTGCCCTGTGCCTTTTTGTTACCGAAATGTAAAGGATTTATTGTTTTGAAGATGTACTGTTGAATTTTAGTTTTCAGGAAAAAGTCATTTTGAATTTACAACCTGCATCTAAAGTTGCGTTACTTTGGTAAAAATATAAAGTAAAGTTTAATAATATTGTGCAATCAGCAGTCGCCTGCTGTACGTATCAATGCATGCTTAGGAGTTGTCTTTCTTTGGTGGTAGAGACGAGTGACATAGGTATAAACAAGCACCACAGCCCGACAGGGAAAGAATTTTAAGGCATACACTGCACACAGAAATAAAAACATGATTATACTTTGACATCGGTGAGATGATCACGTATGATGTAATTGAGAAGTAATTGAATATATCTCTTTACAGCATTATTAAGGGAAATTAAAAAAATATGAAAACTGATGGTAAAACAATAATCATGTACATTGTGTACATATTTTAAAAATGTAGTCCTGTATGACGGCGATATTGTACTCATGTCGTTGGTAAGAACGTCATGAATGCTACATGTAGTTTGGTCGTACACCGACCATCGTGTGCAAGTCAGCAGACCACTAATTAAGGAAGGTAGGTGGTCAACAAATTACCCACCAGATCTGCGTTTTTTGAATTCATATTTTTTTTTCTTTTTTGACATTTTGGCCATAAACTATTACATATATTAAGTAAAGAAAAATTCCAATATTTAAGCATTAAAATGAACATTTTCCTATATCTTTATACAGAGCTCTTCGTTTAAAGGAGACCAATATAGTCTTAAAATTAGCACGGCCATCCAGCTCTACTAATGTACTATGCAATGTACGTTGATAACGGAACATAAATCAGCGATAGCCGTTTCTTTGATTGTTTCTGGAATTTATCGATAAATTCTTAGATAATGATAGTACAATAAAAGTTCAATAACGATGTTTTTAAAAATATTGATTTTTATAAATTTTATTGTGTATTGCACAATAGAAGGAAAATTTAAATTACAAAATTGCAATGTTGATTTTAAGATTTCAGAAGCACGGTTTATTGACAAAGATTGGGAGAATTGGTTGAATGTGTCAGAACAAAGCGCTTTTCTATTTAACTCTAATGGTTTTGTCGTTTTATGCAGAAAGTGAATGCAGAGATTTAAACACACCTTACCAGATTTTTAAACGATGTAAGTTTCATTAATTACCTTATATTGAACGTAAGTTTTACCGAGCGCCGTATCTCAACCATTGATGTGATATATATATAGCGGCACAGGTTATCAACGTTTTGGGTAAATATTCTAGATCGGGCGAGTGAAGAATCTACCGTTTTTCAGCGCGAACAAACAGCGATTGAGTTGCGATACAAAAGACAGACAATATGCAGTTCGGAACTAACAAAATTTCAAAAGGAGTCACGTCTGTGTGAAAGGGGTTTCGCGATTCAATGAATTTGTGAGGATTCCTGTCAAACAAGGTTTAATCGTATTCAATCTGTATACAAGTTTGGTTGTGAAGGAGGGAGGAAAAAGAAAACAAACATTTGCGCATGTGATACGGAAATCAGACCACAAGGGGGATACAGTTTTTATCGGAAATACATGTCTCCTCTCATCATCTCGATAGCATCGTACTGACACGATGTAAAGAAGATGATTTTTGTCATTTGAAATTTTTATTATTTATAACAAAGGTAAGATTTTTCTAATATGTTTTTTGTTCTCCATTTTGGTTGTTAATTTATCAGCACACTTGAACGAAATTTGACAAAATATAATGAAACAAAAAAAATCACCCGACCGATTTACAAACCTTTTGAATGTGTTCATGCACCGTTGATGATAAAAGCGTTGCGACCACTTATGATAAATCTATACGGAAACTTGCGATAAGACGTCAACATTTTAATCTTTGGACAACTGAGACCAATATAATGGGTTCTCCAGTCTACAGTAACGTGTTTATTTCTTATCTTGAAATAAAAATTTCGGAGCACATTTGATTGCGGAAAAATACATCATATTGCATCTTTTTATTCCGTGTGTTATTTTTCAATCAAAATAATAATTGACTGAAAGGGTGGGATTCTTTTATGATGTCTTGTAAAATTTCAACTTTTACCCTAATGGGATAAGAGGAATGGGATAAGAGGAATTCAATGAAGTGGTTTAAAAAGTCACTTGTTAACCGAAAGAACCATAGGAGCGTAATAAAACAAAATAAACAACCAACACGTCCGAAAAGAGAAGTAGCATAGGCGCCTTGACAAGAACCTTTTAATATTTACGAACTCCAATACGAACCTATTATAGAGAGAGAGAGAGAGAGAGAGAGAGAGAGAGAGAGAGAGAGAGACATTTATGTTTGTCTATACTTTTACATTAAGTATGATTTATTCCAGGTAAACCGCTCGAGTGTTTTATTAAAATCCGACGTTAACTCAATATCAAAATCCCTTCAATCCAAACACAAAATTCTATACACACACGAAACCACGCTGCTCTTATCACATATTAATTAAGGTCTCAACAAACGACAGGCTTTTGGGAACTTTGATATATTTGTTAAAATGGGTTAAAAAGGAAAAGGACATTTCTGCTATTAGAAATATTTTCGCTATAAATGGATTTTTTCTTTACTCATTTGCACTCTTTCAATCTGCGATGTTTTATCTAACAATCTGTGTGTCGCATATTAATCGGCGTTGTCCGCATGTTTACCAGTAGGTGCCCGAGTAAACATTCTGGAGACCATTCCGAGATTAAACCTTTTCAATATTCCAGTCCATTAAAGGAGTCAGTGGGTTTGTAATAAAGCTACTCTTTATACCAAGTTTAAAGTCTGAAGGGAACATATCCCATGTCAATGGAATGCTGCATTTCCTAACTGACTGAGATCAAATGAATGGAAAAAAAGATTGATCAATTAATAAGGGATAAAAAGAAAAAAAGTTTCAAATATTTTACTTCCAACTGTTTAAGCATGATGTCCTTTTCAAAATATTTGTTATCAAAACAAGTACGAGTTTGAATCAAAGATATTAACATTTTTGGAGAACAATAGATCTATACGACCGCATTTCCCTGTTAAAAAAGGAAAATTGAAATTTGAAATAATCGTGTAAGTGTGCAAGCACGAGGGATTTAAAGAACGACAGCGAAGTAAAACAATGTATTTCTTATGTTAGCATTACCTGATTTAGAAAATTTAAAAATATGAGGCATTCATTGAGACACTTTTTCTCATTTTATTTATTTCAGATGATGGATTAGACGTGGTGCCAAGAAATCCAGAAGATGGGGTGTGGTAATTCTAAAGACACTGTAAATACAAACGCCCATGGAAAAGGGAAGGTTGGTTCGGATAAAAATGGAAATATTAAGAATTCACAGGTGAGGGGAAAAGCACTGTCATATGAAAGCGGCATCGTCAATTCACTAAATGTCAAGTGGCTTTAATATAATTATGCAGGATCTAGCGAAAATGATTTTTAAACATGCCCTTTAGTCTAGATGAATTCTCTTAACAAAATTAGCGGCAGTAATGCGCCAATTTTGCGTCAGCCCAGCACTTTATTTCTATTAAATAGATCTCTATTTTATCGATTCGTTGCCTGATCGCAGAGGTATACATCACAAATCAGGTAAAAAGTTGGCATACAGATGGGAAATCAATAGAAAGCTACTCAATTTAGGATATAAAATGCATTGAAATGTTAGAACTAATAAAACCCTTGATCCGGAGTCAAATCTCAATATAGTTTCGAGTTTTATATTAGAAGCTAATAAATGCTCGAAATACCGATTTAATGTTCCATTAAGAATAAAAGATTTCATGAATAGTTTTATATTATACAGTAGGATGAAGACTTATTCATTTTGATTGATTTTAAAGCTGTATGGTTCGATTTGAATTATTTCTGAAAAAAAAACCATATTTTGAATTTCTTGCACGCTTTTTAAAGCAATTAATGAAGTAATGAAATTTATGATAAATACAAAATTCAAAACGAAACAAGTTCTGAAATGAAAAAAAAATTCCGGAAAATTCATAAATTTGGTGAGTCCACCATAAATATGTAGAATAGAAAAAGTTACTCATACAAGGATACGATTGTGTGGGTGCTGTACGTCAACCTGGTATGGTTCGAATTCTGTTGACGACAATTTACATGTACATATCATTAAAACAGATGTAACGACGATAAGCTGAACTTTTTTCAGTTAAAACGATTTGGTAATTGAGTATGATTATGTTGACAAGCATAAATGTTATAAGACCCTGACAGTTTCATTTGAATGTAGTATTTGTTTTTGTTTTGCTTTAAACTGGCAAATAAATGATTATGTTTTTGATATTCATTAAGCATGGCTTGATAAAAACAAATCATATAATATTTTGCACTCTAAATCGGACCATACAACTTTAACAAACTTATACTTGTAGAAAGAAACAAAATGATATTATGTACCAGTATTATAATCCAATTAATTTTGCAGCTTTATCAGTTTTACTGCAGTAATTCACGTTCTATAAACATGTCAAAATCTCAGTCTGGTTATTGGTCACAAACTGACTGAATTCAATATGCACGTATAATTATGTAACTGTGTGAAGTGACATGACAGTGTGGTTTTTGGGGTGTGTTTGCAGAAAACGGATTTCAATTCTGTATCAGAGAGTAATGACGTCATTTCCTCTGAACAACAGCATAAAATAGATGACCAAAGAGACGAGGTATCAATACGGTGTCAGGTTGCTATTTTCATATAAAGGGTCATACCTGGACTTCTACTTATATTATTATCTTGCATGTGTGTTGGCAATATTCGGAATACCTTTGTATAGGATTATTCTTTTTACAATCCTTATGTATTTGACTTTCAGCCCTTTGTAAAACTAACAACATACTGGTTGCATCATTATGTTACTCTTTCTCTAACCCCGTTCGTTTTATACAGGTTCTTTTCTCCTCTAAGTTTTAATCGAATCACTCATTGCGAGAAATCTGCTAACTCAGTTACCAACTCGCTGAATTGTTCTTGTTGTCATGAAAAACAACCACGCCCGATTCCAATTGGTTCCTTCACACTTCCGTGAAAGAAATCTCATCAGTCGTGTTTATAGTTACCCATGTGTCTATAGACATTTTCTCAACATATTTTTGTTTTCAGGCCTCATATCAATTTCCTACTGGTGGGTCTTCCAGCAACTTTTGATGTAGTCAATAATATGTTTCTATAATTTGCGTCATTTTTCAATAAACAACAATATTTTTACACTTACTATGTTGCTGTATTTATTATGTTAACGATAAAACGATGCCTTGATCAGTTAAAAATGGTTTTTAACATATATAATATGCACGAAAACGAGAAAGGTTTTATGAGCTGGCCTACGGTTAGTAAGTGTATGGGAAACTGGCCGTGGATTTTCAACGCTGATTTCTACTAAGAAATACTCCATAAAATAGGGAGAAAGATATATATTGTTTTAACGTGTGGCCTTAATACATTTTGTAGAAAAGGGAAACATTGGTTAACAGTCAATCATAAAGGATACATCTTTCAATATTATTACATTGGTAAAACCTACTCCAGTCCTTAATGTGTTTGATTTTGACAGTATAAACGCCATTATGGATGGTAATTTAAGTAATTATGTAAAGTCAGTTTTTAACTATTCGATAGTCAAAGAAAATGTTCAAATATTGCTATATAAATACTCATTCAAACATTTTTTAAAGATTTGATTTAGTAAAACACGTATTTGATCTAAGTTCTAAATGCTAATGTTTCGGACCTGGATGCATAGGTATATGGCGTTTTATTTTTCATGTGCGCTTGTATGTTTGAGCGGTTACTAACACCTGTCTTTCTTCTTTTATAATATGTAATAAACCCTGAAAATGTTTTTGATTTTTTTAATAATTCTAAAGATTGATGTATGCAGTTTTAATGAAAAATATTTTTTGTTAAACAACTATTAAAGTTCAACTTCTACAGTACAGTTAAATATGAGTCCGTTTTCGTGATTGTAACATGTATTTTAAAGAAATCACAATTTACACCTTACAGAAATCAAAGGGCGGAAGAGGAAAAGGTCATGGGGCTAAAACGCCACGAGAACCAAAAGAGCCAAGGGAACCAGTCAACGAAAAAGGTTATAAGGTGAGAGGTTATGACAAAGGTCAGACATGCAAACGTTGCACCCATCTTATTCCATTTGCGTCTTTACCCGTGTTCAACGACGCAGATATCTGTGTGTTAAATGTTGCATTGATATCTGCTAAATTGCTAAATCTAGGCCAGAATGCGTTTGAGAAACGCAAACATGGTCAACCGTTTGTTCTGATTTTAATAGCAGCGCATTAATCTCAATGGCCATTTAACCAAGGAAGAAGAGAAAGCAAATATTATCTTTGATATACCAAACAGAGCAATGTAAACAATCGTTCCTAAGTGTAGATATTTTGATCATGTTGTTAATGACATTTTATGTTTTGGGAAAACATGTTATGCAATAAAAATGCTGATTCACCCGATATAGCTGACTGAAATTGTGACCAAGCCCATTTATTGGTAATCAAATTATGTAATATTTCCTTACGCCTTTAACACTGTTTTGTCCTGTCCTAGCCATTAACCAAAAATCAAAAGGAACATCATGGCCATAATCCATATCCCCCATTTCCTTGAAATCTAATTTTTCTATAATTCCATTTCATCAGGGAAAACCACAGAAGGAGATAGGATACCTGGTAATGTTGTGTTTCTTTGATAACTACGACATGCTTTCATGGCATTGTGTTTCCCTCCAAAATTTAACTGTCGCATAATTAAGTTATCACTGCAAAGAGTAGCGTATATTTTCAAAAGTAGCGTATATTTTTAAATTAACTTTTCCTTCTATGTTTTCTCCTTTATCATTTTTTTTTTGGTAACTTGGGTTTCGTATGCAATGCTTGCTGGTGTCTCTCTCTTTATTAATATATATCTTAGTAATATTTAAAACCCATGCATGAATTTATATACCATACGTAATAATTTTAACAAAAATAATTGTAATAGCACATTAAAAAACAATATAACTTCGGTTCATTGTTATTTAATTTATTATATAGCATTTGTATTAAATAAGATGTGTATTCATAATGTGAACCGAGAATAACATTTCGTAACAAGAACTTAGCGCAGAGTTAATTGTAGTATGTAAGAATGAGATGGTGCAACTCATAAAATTAGTGTATACTAGATACACACATTTTATAACACGTGTATGTTTGTAAAAATACCGTGATTATATTGATGCATTTACAAATAACGTTGGATCAAAAACAAACTTTACCATGTATGTTCTAACTAAATGATTCGGAAAACTCACAACGATAAAAACCCACTGTATAACATTGAGACTATCAGTAGCTTTTTTATATGTATTGACTATTACCAAGTTCTTTACACAAACTTTTATGCGCCAAGCAATTACATTACATCACTGGTTTTCCTTATAATAAACTAAACTGTAAAACTGATAGATGCACAAGCACGTGGCGTCAAAGTAGCTGCTATCTCATTTCGATTTTTTTTCTCGCTATTTTCATTTAAATAGATCATGCTAGATATCATAATTGGGTAAAATTTGTATTAACTCAAATCAAAACCAAATAATTTGTTTACAAATTAATATTAATTCCAATTTCTTTACTGTAGTATAGAATGATAAAATCCAATATCCTTTATTGTATACTCAAAATTTAATCATGATTATTTTAGGATTTTAAAATTAATAATGTTTTGCCATCTGCAAAATTGTAAGTAGAAAGGAATAAGGCCGTTTCAAACTCCTCTAGACTTTGTGATCCCAAGGGGACTTTAAGGGGGACTTCATTGTATGGCTACCTTTTATATAACTGGATTTAAGGGTATTGAATGATATGGAAGAACCTCTTGAACTTTATTCCCTTAAGCTTTTTAAGGTTCTTATCAAAATAAGGTCTATGAATCAGACAATTATCAACATCTACATGAATCTTTCGGCAATTCTAAGCTTTATGCAGAAAATATCTTTATCTTAGGCCTATTAAAAAAATTGTGTGTTTAGGGTAACACTGATGAAAAAATTAGGTTAGATAGGGATTTTTTTTAATTTTATCATATTTTTTCTGGATGAATCCTAAGAATGTTTGTTTGTGTCATATTTAAAAACGGGTTTTTAATAGAAATAATATAAAAATCACAATCGGATAAAAACAGACATCTAAAAATGGTAGGGTCAGGGCATTTTTGTAGGTTAGGTCGGGTTACCCAAAACACACAACTTTTTTTAAGGCCTTATCACGATATTTGGGAATTAACTTCCTATTTTTTTTCCTTTTCGTACCATCACTATTACTTTATCAACCACAAAGATGTAATATTGGATACTAGTTGGAAATATATAGATTTGAAAATGATTCTTTTTGGTTCAATTTCGTTATGTTTAAATATATTTTGTTTATCGAAATCTCGCACGCAATTCTTGTTGAAATGCCTGTCTGATAAAACAACCCCCTTTTCCTTACACTCGAGATCAGGGATAAGGGTTTGATGGTGGTTTTAATCAGACGGGTCAAAGTGCCATGCTAAAAAAGGTTTTCATCGTGGCCATTTTTAGATTATATTAATCCCCTTGGGAAGAAGAGCTCTGTTTGAAGATTTAGAAAACTATTCAAACTCTAATGCTTATGTATTTGGGAATGTTTCTTCAATATAATATTGTATAGATATAAAACTCATATCTAAAAGATTTTTATGGTAGATATAATGGGCAATTTGTTGACCACCCAGTCTCCATGATAATCACAAATACTGACTAATAATGAATAATATTTTTTACCCCGTGCCTATAGAAACGGATCCGGCAGCACCTGAGGGAGGCGGCGACAGGGTCCGACATAGAGGAACTGGAGCAGGCTGTCCTTATCTTTGAGAAGAACAAACTGGAGGACAATGGCGACCGCACTGACGCACTGGAGAGGCTGAAGTTCCTCTACCTCAGGAAAGGTAACACTGGCTGGAACTTGTTGTTTTAAAGTTTCTTTGTACCTAAAAGCTCTGCTGATATCAAACATGTTTAGTTTGTTTCAAAAAGTTATTTACAATAGTATCATATTAAATTCCGGGTATGTCCATCTACCTTAAGCTTCATATGTTATTAAGAGGTTGCAGTATAAGTAAAAATATCCGTTTTTTAGGAAATATCTGTTTGCCAGATTCTTTTGAAAAACATGTTGGCTTTGAACTAATTTTCGCAATGTATCTTTTTACATTGCAAAGAAACGTCAAATTTTAACATGAACACTTTGTGGTGGCGAGTTTAGTTACTTGGCGATAATTCGTCTAAGGTCAGGTGTGGTTTTGCAAGAGTGACGACGATTGATTCAGTATGATATAGCATTTTGGGATTTTACAAATAGATGCCTTATGATCACTTTTTGTAAAGAAAAAAATCTAATTAATGATCCATTAAAATATGACAGTGTACTTATACTGTTTACATGCAACATTACTGTATATATTTTGATAGAACTTCGAGACGCAATACTACGTCGACATCCCGAGGTGTTGGACAAAGCTATCTCCCGAGCGGAAAGCTCCGAGTACAGGTCCGAGCTTAGCCATTCCCTTGAAAACGCAAAAAGGCTGCGCGAGCACCTAACGGAACTAGATCAGTACCGCCATGATATCCTCACTATGGACCAATTAACAATTTCTGAAATACGAAGCTACCACCACCCGCCCGATGGCGTTCACGAGATCATGATGGGGACATACATGTTGCTAGGATACGAGGAAGAAAAATTAAGGGTATTTTTCTCTGCTATGATGAAATTTCTCACTAATTTATTGAAAAAGAAATTAAAACCGAAGATTTGATTGTGAAAATTTAATTCTAAACTGTGCTTTGCTCTGCATCTTGAATTTTAGGATTGGACTGATGTTCAATGTCTGCTTGGTCGATATGGGAAAGAGAGTTTAATCAGAGAAGTTCGAAATGCTGATACTATCAACATAAACTCCAAAACAAGTCAAAGGGTCTTAAACATGCAATCGAAATTCTCTCTAGAGCAAATTCGAGGCGTGAGCAACGGAGCAGCGACTTTCTATGTTTGGGTGTGTTTGTTAAAAAAAAACCTGCCCTATGTTTATCTTAGATGACTTCAACCACAATGTTATTTGTGTCCCTAATGTCTCGATAAAGCAAATTATTGAAAATCGATGATGCATCTAATTAACGAAATTAAATGTTTTTGAGTGCTTTACATTCTTTGGTTGAGAGCATTGAATGATGAGATCGATCAAATTCACTAACTTTATGGAAACCAATAACTAGGTTTTTGATCTGTGATAGAAAAAAATTGATTTTAGTACCCAATGTTTGTGGAAACAAACGTTTCGTTTGACAAAAGACAATAAAACTTTAAATAATTTGTAAATCATTTGAATATTTCATTGTATGTACAAATTGTGTTTTGATTTAAACGATTATTGGTCGAGGAAATGTTAAGAAATATTATATTTTTTCATTGTTGAATTACTAGTCGTTAAATCTTTATATCTTTTATGAATACTTGAATTTTTATTTAGAATGACAAGATGGCGAATAAGTCGGACAAAGACAGACAGGAGCCGCAGACGAGCCAGACTCCCACCCCTGGGAAACAGAGCGGGAAGAACACCCCCGCACCCGGAGATAGCAAACAAAACAAACCCAGCTCAAACAAACCGCAATCTAATCCCAGGGAAAAGCAGCCACCCAAAGGTCAGCAACCGCCTAAGGCCAACAAGCAGGCAAACTCTAATCCGAAGGACAAAAACCCGTCACAGCCTAAACCAAAGGATCAGAATAAAGCTAATGCTAACCCAAAGGACAAAAAGCCAGCACAACAACCTGCGAACGATAAAAACTCAGTGCAACCTAACGCTAAGGATAAAAACCAGAACCCACAAGGTTCCTCTGGTCCTGACACGAAGAATAAGACCTCGGCGCAACAAATGCAGCCTAACTCGAAGGATAAACCTCCAACTCAGCCTAATGCAAAGGATGCTAATAAAGTTCAGTCTAGTAAACAGACGGATCAAAACAAGAACATGAACAAGACAAATGTGAACACCGCCAACCAAAAGAACCAGGTTCAACAGAAATCCAACCCTACTAGTTCTACCATCACACAACCGAACGCAAAGCCAAAATCAGACCCACAGCAAGCCACGACAGACAGAAAGAAAACAAAGGGCTGAAAACGTGACGTCAACTCTGGTCGACACAAGCTCGCTAAATCTGTCTATCAACGTTTTCAGAAGTAAACGCTGATAGAATTGCACTCTGTTAAAACTATTAGGAACTGCGAATTTCACGCAAACTTTAGTCCATCACGTCATAATCTACTTGTGGGTGCGCAATTACTATATACGTTTCACAAGCTGGTGTTTTTTCGGCGTTCGAAATTTACTTTTACATGTTAGTGTGATCAGGAGTCGTGGAAGCTGAAAGCAATGGATTTGGATTGGCTAGTAAAATAATACGATAAATTAGAATATAATTCTTGACATGGAGCAAGCACGCTATACCAGTATAAGAAGTACACTTTCGCTTGAATATAATTTATAAACCCACACCAAATTAAATCTTTCGAATGCCCTTTAATTTCATGTGTCTTGTGACGCCATTGATCGATACTCAACTGTAGGCATCCAACCCTAAAACAGTCTGTGATATTCTGTATATAGCACTTCTAATTTATGATTTTTTGCCTCTGACATGATGTATTTGGAATATATGTCGATTGAAAAGTTTATTATTAAATGAATATATAACTCACAAGTGCGTGTTTTCATAACGTATATGTGACTGTGAGAACTGTTGTTTTGGTCTTCGTGTGTTCATCATGTTTCGGTAAGATCTTATTTTTTTTTTACCTCTAAAAACCAAGGAGTTTTGCTTTCTTGTCGGTGGACTAGAGTTCAAAGATAAATGGTTTGGCTCACTGTTTGTAAAACTAAGCGACATTGGATGTGGGTTTGCAAGGATGGAAATAAAAATAAAAGTTAAATCCAAACACGCCGAACAAATCATTTTATTCATTGGGAATTCGAAGTCAATAATTTGATTAAATAAAAGTTAGTGTTATTATTGCCAATTAGACAAATTGGAATTGAAAGTAAATTGCAAAAGTTTGTTTTTTTGGTACGAGACGGGGAAACAGTAAGATTTATATTAAATGAACGAAATTTTAATCTCTCAAGGTACTTGCTACATTTTAATTGTAACTTGCTTCCTAATGAGATTGATATTGAAGAGAAAAGTTGGAAAATTGGGTGTTACAATCTCTCTGCAGGTTAGTATTTATATTTGTTTATAAATAAAGGAAAGGAGAATAACTCTTACTTATAAATATTATTGACCCTGTTTGAAGTCTGATCAAAATCTGCTTTTTAATAAAATTTTCACGACTTTAAAGTATCATACGTCCCCGCTACATATACAAGTATACATGTATATTGTTTCTATTCTTTGATTTGCTTTACTGGTGATTTATATGAGATATCCTACCCTCGCATCATCAAAAATTACGAAAAAAAACCCCACCTTTTTATTAATACATTATGCAATTCAGCAGGCACGTAGCATTAAGGGGGAACCCCCCCCCCCCCCCCCCCCGAATTAGGATTTTCATGATTTTGTGAAGTTTGGTATTTTTTTTTAGAGGGTCTGCCTCCCCCCCTTTCAAAAACGATGCAACGTGTTTCTTGATTCATTGCAATTTAGAAGCTTTGCTAACTTTAGTTAACGGAGTACATTTATCGTTTCTATCAACTTTCCCAAGTTTGATGAGTTCGATTCATGCGAACGTTGGATATAAACAAAACACACAGCATGGATAATAACAACAATACAAGAACTAAAAAACCACTGAGGCGAGACCGAGTCTTGCTCAGTTGTCCTCACAAGAGCGAGGCCGGTTTACTTTGCCGCCTTCTCGACAGCAGGTAAGACGGACACAGTCAAAGAGAAATGGAAACTGTCAGCAGAGATGTGGCGGAGACGGACCCTCACTTCAGGACCTGGGAGGAGTTGGAGGATATCCCCGCCATTGATAGCTCCATCCAGTGGTACGATCGGGTCAAGCAGGCGTGTTCGGTGACGGAGGCAGGCTTCTCCGCGCTCGAGTGGGGCCTCCAGTCCATGGCCGACATTTTGCAGATAAAACGTTTAGCTGGTGAGAAAATCGTTAGTTCCTCCCCTACCAAACCCCAATTTAAAGTAAAGT
Organism: Magallana nippona; assembly: GCA_033439105.1. Classification (NCBI taxonomy): domain Eukaryota; kingdom Metazoa; phylum Mollusca; class Bivalvia; order Ostreida; family Ostreidae; genus Magallana; species Magallana nippona. The sequence goes on along the minus strand of CM065923.1, from coordinate 36,062,090 downwards.
TATGACACGGGTTTTTCCGTGGCCACATTTTTTAAAGTAGTTATGAAAACGTGTGGTCACTGAATCTGGAAATACATTTCCAATTCCAAGGAAATATTTACGTGTGAGGCTTACAGCAAATTAAGGAATACCAGTAGAGTTTTCGATAGCTTGCTAGATTGCTCAATAGGGTATTCAATTTGGTCAGCAAGGTATCACATCAGGTCTGAATTTAGGTTGTGTGGTTACTCAAGTGTAGATTATTTTACATTCAACCCATTCATATTGCACAAAGAAAGCATCTAGAACACTCTCTCCTATTGTGAGTAATTCTATTCAGACTTTTCAAAAGAATGTTCACCTGGACAGCACTGGATTCAAGTGCATCAATTCTGCTGGAAATATTTTTCATAAGTGTAATTTAAGACATTTCTGAAGAAACAAACAAAAGAGAAAAGTATTAACCTGGTACAGAAGGAATTTTTTTTTCTGCAAAAATCATTAATGACCATTTTGGTTCCTCGATTCCTGGTGCAACATACCGCACTAATAGCATTATTGTGCTATGACTGCTTTTTAAGTTAATTCGAACTATATTAGCAATACCTTAGAATAACATAAAAAAAAATATTCACAACCCCAAAAAATCAAAATGTGCAAATATTTACTGAATATAACTCACTTTATTAATGTCATACCTGAGTAATCACATGACCCAGATTTAAACCTTATGTGACACCGAACTGATCAAATTGAATACCCTTTTGAGCAATCTAGCTTGCTATTGAAAACTCTACCGGTATTCTGTAATTCGCTGTAAACAATGTTTGATATACCAATGTTTCCCAATGGTGGATCTGATTAGAACTGGTTGTATGAATTTGGATGCAATTATGCTGCACACACGGGTACTGGAAGTTATTGTGAATATATTACATGCACATACGATATATTTACAATAACTTCCAGTGCCCGTGGCTGCACACGAGCATTAGTAAACATTTACTATTTACTTATAGAAGTAAAAGTAATGGAGCATTGAACCTCGATATCCGAATACAAAGACATTTCGATGATATACTATTCCACTAACCGCGTGTCAGTTTGCTTGATCGAACGTGTTAAAATGTCATTAATTGATTTCCGTACTACTCCAATTGGATGTTCGGGTTCAAAGAAATGACGACCACTCTTCATCAAATAAGAGCCAAACAATACTACTAATAATACGGACCAATCGCATTCAAATGGTTGTTTACAAGTACGACTGCTTCAACATTCGTAGTAGATAACAGCACGTGTTCGATAGAACACGTAGAAAACATTGCGATTGGTCAGTACTTTCAGCGCTATTTTAAGTTCTGTTATAATTGCCATGCAAAATAGTGTTCATTTTGTTGCAATGAAATAGTCAATCGCCGATTATAATTGCAATAAACATATGAGAATTTAACGCGCTTGACACACATTGTTAGTGAAATTATAATTACTGTTGGTTTTTACGTTGTTAGATTAATGCATGTACATAGCATCAGTTTTTCTATAGGTTCGGTATTGTAACAGAGAGATTCACACATACACTGACTTTCCAAAAGGAAAAAAAATGACGTGGGTTAGATTTTCTAACACTAAAATTTTCTTACATGGGGTGATAATGTGCAACTAACAAATTTATGATTTCCAGCCCGCACAGAGTATTTATTTACCCCTCCATCCGCCGGAAAAAATCCCGCCTTGGAATAGAATTTCTCATTGACTCCAGATTTCAGCAAATCACATAAAATGTTTGTTAAAGACAAAAACTTGTCAAGGTACTGTGTTCGGAAATATTAGGATAAAATGTATCTTCATACAGATTTTAAGTTTTAAGTTTACGATACTGCAAAATTTTCAATTGAATTTAGAAAATTTTTAATTTGATTCAATTTCAAAAGATTTCACTTCAGTGTGACATAATATTTGGAGAGTAAGTTGAATATTGTTTTATTCCGGGAAAAATGATATGTCTTGAGCACATTTTATACAATGCATGTTAAAGTACACTAAGTAATCATTATTTTATTTTGAAGTTATTGGTCTGGCAAATCGATTAATACATGTATATGTACTTACAAGTCGAATATTTGTGTTTAGAAATTCCTCCATAATCTCAACTGAGCGAATCACAATTTTCTGTCGTGAAAATATAAAAGATGGTTTATTCGTCCTGGGCCTATAAAAGAAGCGGGAAAATGGTGCTTCCATTTAGGGGGACATTTTAGCCTGTTTTTATAGAGTTTTCTCCGAGAGAAAATTTGGCCTTGGCTGAGAAAAACAATTATACTAGGCTCACATGCACCTGACAGTGCCCGTGTTTAAGCTCAAATTTCTGGGAAGGAAAGTCTGACCCGGACCCGATTTTTATGAAGCAGGGGTTGGGAATTTTGGGATCTGTGCTACATTACAATTTTCGTAATACCAGTGGTAAATTAACCCCTTTTTGAACAACGCTTGTGCTGAGAGGTATGGAAATGATATACTTAAAAATGAAAGTGATTGTAACGCACAAATAACTGATTCCATCAATCCAAATCCCCTAACACTCCTGTTCCCAAGGTATACGTATTTACGTTTTCTTTAATAGGATCCTACATTGATGTGGTCGTTGGAGACAAGATAGCAGACTTGAAGGAATCTTACCCAATTCTCCAGAAAAGACCCACAAAGGTGTATAGCCATCAACAAAATACATTTATCAATCTAATATTTCACATTCATATACTAAAAATCCTGTTATATTCTTCTAACTCACTAACTCACCCCAATCAATATTTTGAAGGAGTGCTTTAAAAACGCATATTTTCTGAGGATATAAAATATTTTAAAATACTACAGATATTCCTGTTATTCCTTTCAGATCATAAAAATTACAAAGCACAGGTCGGTGCGATTTGTTAAGATCAGAACTCGGTCAGCTCTGGACAACTTTCTGGGTAAATCTCTGATGTTTGTCCTGGATACCATGCTGTGGTTTTCGGAGGGAATCGCGCAGTGCTTGGAACCAAAGGTCATAACTACGTCAGAAAAACACGTGCAAACGTCACCAATATCTGCCGAGAAAATTCCAGAAATGGCTTGGGTTGACAAGGTATAAAATATAAACATTAATGATAATTATATTTAAGAATGCTCTATACACATTTTCTGTTTCAGTTTTGAGAAAATATTTAGCAGAAAGTTGCTAATTTTTTTAAACCTATTCATAAATATATATAGTTATTCGATAGTCACTAAATAAAAGAAAGACAACTCTATTTACCGTGTTTCGCTTTTGTACAACGCTTGTAATTATTTCCCTTGAACATTTCAGATTACAGAGGAAGACCAAAGTTTATTGGAGTTATTCAGAAGATTTTTGATGTTCCCGTTGACATTTTTCGTATGTTCTTATCTAAACTATATTATAAATTAGTCCTCTTCTAAACTCTGATAATATCAATATTGGCTGAATAAAACAGCTTTTGAATTTTTACCCACTAGATTTGTTTTCTGAAAGAAACTAAGATCTTTATAAATGGATCAAAGCACAACAAATATTCCTCTTCCGGTCCCGTCAGGAAATCAACACGTAATGTCAAGTCAAAGACGATGAGTCCAGAAAGGCTGCAGGAAATCCACGCCCGCAGAAAGGTAAACGTAACTAATCTTTGTTCACCTGGCTCAATATCTTGAGTGCCATGTTAAGTATTTTGCATGTACATTTTGATTTTCTTATCATTGAAGGTCTCGCCCAGAAAGCGCCTCCCTTCGTCCTCCTTCCTGGGAAATCTGAAGAACGCCACCTTCCGGTTGTTTGGACTCTCCACCAGTCACGTGAAGCAGACGGACATCCGGAAGTTCCTCACCTGCAGCAAGCACAGTGAGTGTTGATGAAGTCTATCGGTATCAAGCACCAATTTCTTGTTTGGGCAAAGTTCATTTTGCTTTAAAGTGGCATGGTCACGATTTTTGTCAAATTTAATTTTTATATTTTTATTGTTGACAATACTTGAGTAATACATTTCTAATAATCATTCAAATTTTGAATGTTAATCGTAGAGTTACATGCAAGATACAGGGCTCACAGTTCTGTTTTATGTAAACAGGGCTCGTGACATGTTTTTGTTTACATTGGTTCAATATACCAGTATAAATTCTTTTTCAAGCTGATTTTTCTCTCCGATAATTCGTTTTGAACATAGATAAACAGTTCCTAGCGTTTTCCATTCATTTTAGGTTTAAACCTGGAATTTTTTGGTCAAAATTCAAAGTGTCCACCAAATTAAGACCTGAGCTTTGTTTACATAACAAAGAATTGTGAGCTCTGTATCTTGCTTATAACTTATCGACTTGCACTCAAATTTTGGTTGACTATTAGATGCCTTACTGAAGCATTGTAAACATTAAAAATGGGAAAATAAATTTTGACCAAAATCGTGACCATGCCCCTTTAACACTTAGTTCGAGCAAGATTCAACGACGTGTTTAAAGCTTTTTCTGGCAATGTTAAAGATAATTTTAAAAATTGGATCTCTCGTTTTTCAATGTTGACTAATGTTGATTTTTATTTATAACAAGAGTCCCTGAACGAATGTTCTCTGTTGACCTGTGAACAGAAGAAAAGGAAGCACCCCGACCAGTCAGACGGCTCCGAAGAGGACCTCACTAACCTTGACCTGGATAGCTACCTCTCTGAAGAGGATCCTGATTATGAGGTATGTTAGGAAGTGTAGGGCAAGTTATAATTTCAGCTGTTAAGATATAAGGCTGGGTCAAATTTCAGCCGAGACAACCAGAATGTGTGAATAAAACGCAAATGGGCATGTTTATACTGCAAATACTTTGCTATTTCTAGCCCACTGACGAGGATACAACTGACGTAAGCATCGACTCGGAGGAGGAGGTTTCTGAGGGGGAATTGGAGGTGGAATCCTCAAAAGATGGAGCCTTTAAAATGCTCAAGGATAAATCTAAACCAACAAGTGTAAGAATATCAAGATATAACAATACCAGGAGTTATTCTTACAATTCTATATTACACAATGTTAAAAGCTCAATTATCAATTTGCTCAATTTGCTTAAAAGGGACAAATAATATTCAAAAATAACATTTTCAGAGCAAAGCTCAATTTTATATCTGTAGGTATCGGATGACAAGCAGTCTCATGGGGATAAGGCATCCGACACAAAAAGAACCGACAACAACAAAAACGAAAAATCTGTAGGTTTTTCATTTTAGTTTTGAGAAAATTAAGATTCTTTGCCACTAAAAATCCCAGACTAACCACAAGTAACTACATGACCAACAAGTTGGTTTTGTTTTCTTGCAGAATCATTAGGACAATTTGATTTTCAATTTGTGCAGGTGTTGAAGCCAACATTTGAAATTACAGAAACTAAAACATCAATACCAAAGACAACGGAGAAAGCAAGTCCAGTATCTCAAACAAAACCAATGGAAAAAGGTTCTAAACCAACTCAAAAAGTCGCCGACCCTCCTGTGGCTCCTTTGCAATCACAACGACCACCTTCAGAATCAAGTGCTCCCTCTCAATCACAGCGTCCGTCACCTCCGGTATCAAACGCACCCATGCAGCAAATGATGTCACCGCATGGGAGTAGAAATAAGCACAATAAATCCGGAGGAGGTCCGAAAAACGTCTCGTCTCCGAACCGCCATGTTAAGCAGCATAGTTGTAAAACCCCGGAAAACAAAGAGAATCTCGAAACTACACTAGCGAAGGAGCTCTCGAAACAAGGAGGTAAAAATGCACCGGTTGTTAAGGAAACACAGGAGCAGCCAAAGCCCGCAAATTCTAGTGCAAAAGAGTCCGATGTTTTGGCGAAAACTGCGAAAACGTAGACCTATAATATGAACAGTTACACCACGGAAACTTGGGGAAATCGTGGAATTTATGGACGCATTTATGTTTATAAATATACTTTATTAGTTGCCCTTGATACATTTCGTTTTCACATTCAGCTAATTCTTTAGTTGAATTTAGGGCTAAAATTGTTTGTTTTTCTGGTTTCGCATGTTATTTCTTGTGTGTATATTTTTCTGTAGTCCAAATATTTATTACATGTATGTTTGCATTACAAAAAGAGATTTATAATTTATTTGTATTAAAATCGCAAATTCAAAACAAGTAGTTTGTCGTTTATAAATTGCAAATGGAAGATAGCCGTATAAACTATCTATCTTATGTAAAAGAATGGAACACCCAAATTATGTATTACACATTTTCATCAGTTTCATAAAAAAGCAATACAAAATTGAAGTCATTGACGTTTGATGAGTTTGTATTGTTAAATACGTTTTACTTATAAAATTTAAGTGCACACAATATTGCGCCTGGTTACCGTACACGTGCGTCCAAATTTACTGTATTATTGTTTTCACACTAATTATCAAGCCTATCGCATGCTGTATTACATAAAAAGGAAAATCGTCAATATAGTAAAAAATACCACGTTTGCAGTGGTATTTACAAAACGGAAGGACAATTAAGAATGATTTACATCCTATAATCTAGATTATATACATAAAGCATGTCCACCAAAAAGTATATCATTGCATTTGAATATCATCCAGCTAATCGAACTCCTCAACCGCACGTGTAATTGATCGCATCTTGTCAGGCTGAGTGAATAACAGAAACAATATTTTTAGTGCTCTATAATAAGTTTTACCTTTCCACTTTTTTTCTTCGAAAATTCCCGTTTTCTCTCTCGATTCAAATATTCAAAATACACAACAAAACATTGCATTTATTGAAAATCGTGTTTTAAAACATGAGGAAAAATATAAATACTTTCTGAGGACTGTGGGTTAATGTAATTTATCATAACTTATGGCGAAACGTTCTTTATAATAGTGATAACATTATAATACAACATATTTATATATCAAAGTTTTATCCTAAGATGATCAACATACGTTTTTTTACCTGTATACAGTACGTAATTATTTGTTTTTCAGAGATCTTAATTATACAGAATAAGTGTTAAATGTTTGACATCATCATGGTTCGCGCGCCTTAAATTATCCGTCTTAACATTTTATCTCAATTTACATGTACTTCTAGCTACCCCCCCCCCCCCCCCCCCCCAACTAGTTCGGTGAGTGATTTACAAAACAACACTGAACACATTAGTTTGCCATTGATTCCCTCAGACTGATATTCTTCCTTAGACCCTCCTGAATTTGGTCACTCTGTCGGGTCGGATCTCCCCCACATAAATACTGGCGCCATCTGAGGAGACTGCTACGTCATGGGGCATCCCAAATCCCTGCAAGGTACCACAATATTCAACATCGAATTTTTTTGTCTTTTAATAAATTAGTTATATTTTTTTGATTATCAAACAATTTGTAATTAAATATTAAAATAAAAAATATTAAATTTAAAAAAGAGTTTCAGTACCAATCCATCTGGGGACCACTTCTCTACAATGTTGCCCGATAGTTCTACGGTGAATCCCATCACTTCGGAAGTCGAGTATGACTGGCCGTTTACAGCGTAAATCACATCCACTGCAAAGTTATAGGGGGCGTGGTCAGGTAGTGTCATAAATAATTAAATATAACGCAGACAGGGACAACATTATTCATTTATCTATTACTTCAAAATGATTGATAACCTAACGCTTTTATTTTTCTCAGTATTACACTCCATGCTTATTCTAAATCTAAATTTATCTAAACGATTACATTGTACACTGCATGGCTATTTACGTCATTGATGCCTTTGAAATAGATAAGTTTTAATGAGATGTAATTTTTCATCATGATTGTTATTTGCAACTTTCACTGTGAATTCAATTTGAAGGACTCACAGTTTGGATCGTAAGAGATGGCGAACACTTTGCCGAATTCCCTCTTGTTAATACTGGACACAAACAATCCCGTCTCGTTTGCGTTCTTCAGTCCAGCACAGAAACACTGGATCCTGTATTTAAAAAAAAAACGTATATAAAAGCAAATCGATGTCCGGTGACCGCATAAGGTCGAATTTTGTTTAATTTATGTAAATATGTACATTTAAATATTCGACAAAATATTTCCCTGAAAAACTTATTTTCTTATTATTTTTATTATCAATTATTTGTTTGAGATGTGCATGTATATTATATGACATTAAAAGAGAAGTAATTCGACCTTGGCATATGCAGACTTACCTCCCGTGTTCTCTGTCCGCCACACAGATTGTGTCACGTGACTCAATGAGAGTCAGACTGTGCGGGATGAAGAAGTCAGCGTTCCCTGCCGACTCCACTGGTCCTGTTTTGTAAACATATATAGCTGATCAGTCTTTTACAGTGGTTCAAACATTTATTTTATTTTAATTTTAAAAATATGCCTTCAATTTTAGATCCGTTATGGTTTTCCGACCAGCTGTACCTTCGAACATTCTGCCCCACTGATGTAGCAGTTTTCCATTTTTATCAAACTTCATGATTCTGCCATTGCAATACCTGTCCAAACAGACGAAAGTCAAACGTTTATACCCCGAACATCACATACCAATACCAATATACACCGTAATGGAATTAAGACACCCGTTAAAGACTAATTAAAACTTAATGAACGATGCAAAATTAATAATATCTTATAAAATTCACACGACATTAATTCATCTGAAGGAAGTGGTGATAATGTAATTCAAATATTTCAAAAAGTTATAAAAGGAGCAGTGTTTTATTTGTAGTTTTTGAGTCAACACGGAATCCCGAGATACACACCCCGGCCTCCTTTCATAATAAATCCATTAGCGGAACGCGAGTTCCTTCGGATAAAAACGAATTATATAAAAGACGATCCTGTGTCATATACTTAGTAGCTATGTCACGATCCCATGCTTATCAGTGACCGTTAGTACCAACAAAGTTTAGTATCTATAAAATGTTACACATGTACTGGTGACAGAAATAGAACACTTATATATGTACCCATCTGAGACGAAAAAGTCTCCATTAGAAGCGACAGCGACATCTGTCGGCTTACAGAAATGTTTGTCGTCACTTCCTGGCGTGAGATGAACACCCAATGTTAGAGTTGGTTCTTGAGAACCTTTTGGAATTTTCATGACCTAAATTGGAATAAAATTAGGAATAAATGGATAACGCGAAAACTGTTAATTTGATTACATTGGCGTGTATTGATTTTAAAACAAGCTTAATTATGGAAGATTTATTTTATTATAAAAGTAAACCTGATGCAATCCCACATCTGTGACCCACAAGTTTCCTTGTTTGTCTATGGTCAGCCCATGCGGCATGTAAAATCTGTAACAGGTGGAAAAAAGAGGACATTTCAAACACGTGGTATTGAAGAGTTACTTGTCTAGCTTGATATTTGACAGAATGGTTCAAGTTCTGGATGCGGTATGTTTTGTACGGACCTGTCTGCTCCAAAACTTTCTATCCCGTGCCCAGTGGCTGGGTCCACTCTCACCAGGGTGTTTTCCTTGATCGCTCCAGTAGGATCGATAAATCTGTTGTTTTCATCGAACGTGCTGCAAATGTTTTGAGACAGATAATTAACTCGGTGATTTAACATGCAATAATATTTAGTTATTTTCTTTATAAAACGCACATTTACTAATGTATTTACTTCTTGCCTGTTGTAAAGTTCTGGATTCTAAATGATATGCTTAAACTTTTAATAATTATTTTTAAATTTATAATTAGGATTTGTTCTTTTCTCTTTAGGAATTATCCGTATAGACATTATTATAAACGTCTAGATCTAATCAATATTTTTCTTGTCATAATTTTGATAATCATGGTATTTACTTGTATTCCCATTTTCTGCTTCCTCTGTGAAATATAACAACTTCGTTGTTGTTGTCAACTGCAACGCCACCTACTTGACCAACTTTGACGTCATTTCCGGGCCAATGTGGAACCATTTCCGGTGCCGAATAAACACTTCTCTGATTGTAAACCCCATCGAATAAAGCTGCATCCTATGAAAGATAAAAAAAAACCAGATATAATATTAAAGGTTTATAAAAATAAACTTGCTTTCGCCCTACCAACTCCTGAAGAAACGTCAAATTGCATTCAATAATTTTTTATTCTGTTTTAACATACTGTAAGTCGTTTTAATTCCACGGTTTTCAAATTCCACGATTTTTCAAAAGGTATAAATCGCGATGGTTTTAATTTCACACTGTGATGATAGGAGTAAAAGCAATAAAAAAGTTTCTGAAAAACTATAGCTGCAGGTCTGTTGCTCCCGGTCTGAAAAAAATCGGATGGACGACCTAGGAGCTACAGTGCCTCCCATAGTAAAAACCTGCGATTTACGGCGCACAAAAAACGGCGCTAGTTTTGGACTGATTAACCTTGTTTCCACACAAATTATGTGAAAACAATAAGTACCATTAAATTTTTCAGGAAATTTACTACTGATATTGTCACTTTACTTGCCTCTGATATTCTTTTAAACACCATCACCAGCCCCGTAAAGTGAAGTGGTGCAGTTTGTTTATATGGGAAAATGGCGACTCTCGATCTCGACGTAAATTAATATACTTCATTTTTCGAGGTCGGTTAGCATGTTTAAGAGAAAGTCTGAGGCAAGTAAAGTGACGATATCAGTACAGTAAATTTCCTGAAAAATTTAATGGTACTAATTGTTTTTACAGAATATGTGTGGAAACAAGGTTAATCAGTCCAAAACTAGCGCCGTTTTTTGTGCCGTAAATCGCAGGTTTTTACTATGGAGGCACTGTAGCTCCTAGGTCGTCCATCCGATTTTTTTCAGACCGGGAGCAACAGACCTGCAGCTAGAAAAACTAGTGATAGCACTCATGATGGGTTTAATTTCGCGGAAAAATGATAAATCGCGAACATAGTAAAATTAAAACCATCGTTATTATTTTCCAATCTAAAGAATATGACAGAAATTTTGCTGTTACTCAGGTAGTGTAAAACCCTGTTTCCAGGGATAAGCAACATATATACGTCTCAGCATCAATTTTACAAAAGGATTTATATAATTGAAAAGTGTGACAGAGATCAAACGTCACACGGTAGCCCCCCCCCCCCCCCCCCCCCCCCCTTCTCGCGGCCCACGGAAAACTGGCTATATTAAGTAGACTTTTTTACGATATGAAAATTAGCTAAAAGTAAGAGTCCAAAAATCAATTGTGAACATGTTTGTTACTGATGTTTTAGCAAGATGTTTAGTTCAAAGATATATTTGCCACATCCTTTACTTCTTTTTTCAGATGACAAAAACAGGTTTATTTTACCGAGTGCGTTCATGTATATATATTATTTTACGGTATACTTTGATGTATATATTATCACATCACAAAATACCAAATTTCATAGTGGAAATCACGTCCCTCCTTATACATGTATATCCATGTTTGAATATAAGTATTAACTCTCGAACCTCAATAACATGTTCGGTTCAGGCATTTTAGAACCATTTTAACAAGACCTTGGACTTTCGGTAGGACGTCATTATCTATTTGTTGCATCAAACAGTTAAAAATGACGCTGGTCTCGAGAGAAATATGCATAGATTGCGTAGTCTTAGCTCAAAAGCCAGACAAATTTTGTTGATTTCAAAGAGCCATGGCTTAGTGGCCAGCAATGAAATAGACAGGCCTGCGTCACATTGCTGTTTGACACAACTATATACCCATGTCCAAGCTCTTGTTAAAATAGTTCTATTTTGTATTCGTTACATAGAAAATCAACTTTTGAAGACGAAAGGAATGACAATATTTCACATCATATTTGCTCGTGAATTTTATTTCAAGTCTGTAGGAGACCAATCTGATTAAAATACAGATCTCTACATAAGCGCACAGCGCAGTGCGCTTATGTAGAGATCTGTATTTTAATCAGATTGGTTGGAGACACTCAAGAGTTATTCAACATATAAAAAAAATCTTTAATATCAACAGCATGAAAGTTAAAAATATATGATAGAAGACCCCGTGACAGACACAGGTGTATAATTTACGTCAACTATCAGTGTTGTGATCATACTTCTATTGATTTCGTGTCGCCGTCAATTTACATTACACTGTGCCCATTATCTCTAAACTTGTGTAGAAATAAAAATAGTGTAAATAATAAAACAACAGGTAGCTTGCTGCTTAAACTACATACCTGAAATCATTTACACGTGCTGATAAATAAAACTTTTGATATGACAAGAAGGCGACAAAATATTCAGATAACAGGGCCCCAAGATTAATATAAACAGTATGCCCAAACAGAGTCATATAAAACATTGCTGTGGAGGTTAAGTTTACTTACATCAAATAGTCGAGGTAGATCAGCGATTGAAATTTTTCCGTAATTTGCTGATCGTCCATATGCGAACAAAATGAAAATATTGGCCACAGCCAAACATGTAACAATGGCCGCGGCCATGATGGTTCTTATCGTCTGGATGTATTTACGTCACTGCGAGAACCACATATCCTTCGGTTTTTCTGTTTTTGTCACCATAGAGGATTTGTTATTACTACGAGGAATGTGTCTTACACAAAATGGAAGGATAATTAATGCTCTGGTGAAAGAAATCAATAAATGTGTGGGATGGCCTCTGCAAAGCAAAAACTGATGCTGAAATCGATATTGGAAATTCAGAATGAGCTTATATTGGAGAGGGGGTGCTCTTGGATCATAATTTTATTGATTTTCATTATCGCATCAATTCGATCATTTATCGACTTTTCATAATTTTCATTAGTTAACATGTTTTTTAAATCACAATACTATTCTTATGAAAACCATTTAAAGTTGTTTTTTTACCAAGCCACAAATAACATTTTCCACAAAATACACTTTAGTACGTTATTTATTTTTAGACAACACATCAATAATAATATCATTTTACATGAACTCGTTTTCTTTTCACAATGCACATGTTGAGAACCAAAGAAGGAATGCTTTCATTTATTGTTTTGTTGCACGGAATATAAAGTTATACGTTGGGTTCATAACTCATGTCAGTGTTACCCCTCAGGCTATACTCTACATACTAGACCTAGGTCCAGACAAAGACGTTATTTATTTTCCCTAATTACTTATTCGTGTATATATTCTATATGTCGGTTTTGCTCTAATTAAACGTAATTGTAAAATTTTTAATTTCAGGTACTTTAATTTTTTTTTCTCAAATTTACATTTACTGAAAAAGTTCTATTTTTCATCCTAGAACCCCCCCCCCCTCCCTAACCCAAACCCCCGCGATTTTCCATAACAAAACTAAAGTCGTTTCAGTATACTTGACTTAACACCTGTTAGTCTGTTTCATGTTCTTTAGATATATTTCTAAAATAATATAATTTTTACACTTTCCAAAGAAAGTGGTCTAGTCTGAAATGGTAGTTTCCTCCCTATAGCAACACACAGATCGCTGAATATATACAATAACGTTTCTTCAGAAGGAAAAAACATTAGCGACTTAGAAGTTTTCACTAAGTAGATTTAATTATTAGACAGAGTGTTTTTAGATGGGTTTTATTGAATAGTTCCAATAGATAGGGCATTAAAACAAATGAATTAAGAAAAATCAATTGTAAACTGTTTCGTAACTGTTCTCGATCGTCCCCTACGTGTACTTTACTTACATGTATTTACATCCACCAAGTATGATTCCCTCTATTTCTGACAGAAATTGATTGTAAATTAAAAGCTCAGTAGAAACTGACAGGACTGAAATCTACACGTCCCGTTTATCGATTTGTTGAAACCTTCATCGACCTAAGAAAAATCACGAACTGCACTAAATAATCATACTGATGTCAGACTCTAATTCCTATAGAAGACGATTTAGCTGTTTCTTTTATCTAACATAATAATGTACATTAACAATAATTTAGATAATTTTTCATACTTTTTACGATCAATTTATCAATTTGTTAAAAGAAAGATGTAAATATAAACAATAAAATGCTTTTTTTGATGATTTATGCGGGTTATGGAGGTAGCGATTATTGCAGACAAAATTTACATAACACGCTAACGTGGGTTATGTATTTTTTCTGCAATGTCGCCACCTTCATGCCCTGCATGAATCACCAAAGAAATCATTTTATTGTTTACATGACTCCTACAAATTTTGTGAACAAAAACCTATCATCATGCAATAATTGAATTAGGTTGATGTAATGGATTTTCGGTATACATACAATACACATTCTTAAATTTTTATCTTTCTACATGTATAATTCCCTAGATATACGAGCAACTGATACATATGATAATTCAAACTCTTTCATATTCTTATGGAGTATTTATTCAAAACTCCGTGGATAATTTCAATCAAAGAAAGTATCAAAAATAAATAAATTATTAAACACATTTCAAATAAATATGCTCTTCAGATCTGGCTTGGTTCAGGACATAGACTCTTCTTTATTTAAAAAGAGTTATCTTTCCTGGAATTAATAAGTATATTAATGTTACCCCCCCCCCCCCCTTTTTTTTTTAACCGTTAAAGGCAACATTGAAGCTTGTTTGTTTCCATTTTATCGTTAACGTAATAAAGACGGTAAAACAAAGTAAGTGTAAAAATGTTGTCATTAATTGAAAAATGACGCAAATATATAGAACATTATTAACTACATTAGAATTATTCTTACATTTTGCAGTAAATGAGAGAGATATATTTTGATTTTGATATCTTCCCTCACAGGAAAATATATTTGTCAATTACGTATGAGAAAACAACACAAGTCCTCAAAATATCGGCATCATTGGTTCTTAGTTACTTTTAAAGTTCAGAATTTATCAATTTATATATCTTCATATATCAATTAAAACCGTCTGTTATAGACAAGTGTCCTTTACAAAAAAGATGGATTCTTTACTATCAAGATTTAGTTTATGACAATTAGTCATGTACAAAAATTAATTTTAATGAATCTAAATTTTTGTGTAGGACGCAAGTTAAACTTGATCTTAAAATCACAGAAGTAAGATAATTAATTACAAGTTCCATAGCATCAACAAAGTATTCGTGGTATCTAATTAAGGAATAAGGAATCATTCTTTGAGTATTATGAGGTGATAATTTCGGTCGGGGCGTGATCAAATTTATCATAAAGCCCTTCGGGCTTTATTGGATTTGATCACGCCCTGACCGAAATTATCACCTCATTATATTCAAAGAATGACTCCTTATTGCTTATATTTATATAATTTTCAGCAGTTGTACGATTAAATATTATAATATTAATCATGCAAACCCGCTTGCGCACCCAGCAATACGTCTTTTGAATTTATTGGGTTGTATAGTACAAAATAGATTCGTAGTGTTATCACAGACAGAGACGCTGGAAAATGTAAATATTCAGTACTCAATAATGTCTTGCATCAATTTGACATGTACATGGTTTAAACAGTCAAATTTAATTTGTAATTTTAGAACGGGTATTGCTAAATTACCTATATTGAGACAGGTAGATGGTTTAATATTCCTAGAGAAAAAGAGAATTTGTAAATTATGTGCTTGCAATGAAATTGGGGATGAATTTCAGTATCTTTTCAAATGTACTGATGTATATATATCAAATTCAAGGATTATGTGGCTACCAAAAGATTTCATAACAAATCCAAATGTTGCAAAATTTGAAACACTGTTCAGTGTCACAAAAAAACCCAACTTATCAATATTTGTGAACTATTAGACACTATACTTGAGAGAGTTAGCTCTCTTGGTTAACTCAACGAATGGCACTCAAATTTTTGTTGTCTATTGAAAATGCCTTTTTGAAGCATTGCAAACATTAAAATCGGAAAAAACATTTTTGACCAAATTCGTGACCATGCCCCTTTAAGTTGAATGAAAAATTTACAGCTTCCATGTCGTCAGTTTCAAGATTGTAATTTTGATTTTACTTCAATACGTAAAAACCAAACAAGATTTTAGCTGGGCAACATACATTATTTCTATTTATCACATGTTTATCTCAAAATGCGGTGGATATCACTCATGGGATAAATTTTTGATATTCCACTGTGTGTTCTTACGCCACGTGACGTCATAATTAAACACTACGTAGCTTCATGCAGATGATTGACGTATAATGAAAAAGTAACAAAGCAATTCACTTGAAAAGTGTAGAGTTCTAAATGTGAAGCATTTAATGCTGTTTTGATTTTTTCTTTCATGAATTGATAAAAATATGCTCGAAAATGAAATGTTTGTTTGTTAATCTTTAAGGAACTCTTTTTCCGTGCGTAAAGTTGTTGACGTCTTGTAGTATATGTGTTGTGCGGTTAACATTTATAATTTTTATAGAAAAGATTGAGGTTTAATAAAATAAGTGGTAAAACATGTGATAAAAAGAATCTCTCATGATTTGCGATGGTATATGATTTTTATCCAACTCGTTGTGTGTTTTCTATCCCCTCGCCAAGGCTCGGGAATAGAAAAACACAACTCGTTGGATAAAAATCATATACCATCGCAAATCATGAGAGATCCTATATATATATTATAGCAAACACCTTCAAGAAACTAGGTTTACTTACAAACTAACATTCAAGGTCAGTCATAAAACGTTATCCCTGTTTTATGCTACTTTAGAACCATTTTAACAAGGCCTTGGACTTTCAGTAGGACGTAACTATCTATTTCTTGTGTCAAAACAAGTTAAAAATGACGCTGGTGTCAAGCGAAATGTACACCAAATGCGTAGTCATAGCTCAAAAGCCAGAAAAATCTTGTTGATTTCAAAGAGCCATGGCTGAATGGCCCGCAATGAAATAGACAGGCCTATGTCACAATGCTGTTTGAAATAACTACCCAAAGTCCAAGCTCTTGTTAAAATGGATCTAATGAGAGACCAGTTAAGATATGCACTGAAGTATGGGGTTGTGCTCAAATCAATATATAATCAGAAAACTTTAAGAAAACTACAGTCAGCAGCTGCGAGAATAGTAACAGGCCTGACTTTGTTCGCACCACTAGACTATTTTTATTGGAAATCAGTGGGAATCACTTTTTGATAGAAGAAAAGAAATATAAGAACATTTAAGTATAAAATTCATCATGATCTTGAACACTATGCCAGATAATTATGCCATTGCCAAGATGGTTACCTTTAAAAATTAATATTCCACAGGAAAATAATAATTCTCATAAGAGAAATGATTTTCCTACAGGAAATATTGAAAATCCTATAAGATTTATAAAATCCAACTGGAATTATATTTGCTATAGGAGAAAAGTATTTCCTACAGGACTTTAATTCATATTGGTAGTTTTCATACAGGAAATTAAGACTTCCTATCGAATTTAAAAATCCTATGGGAGTTTTTGTTCAAATCCTATGGGAATTTAAACTCTCTCTCTCTCTCTCTCTCTCTCTCTCTCTCTCTCTCTAAATTAAAAGACTGTTTCTTAATTTGGCAAATTCTTTTTTTTTTATTACAAAGTAGACAATCATATTTTTTTGCACCAGGAACATGTCTATTCAAACTATGAAGCAATTTTCAGGCACTTTTATTCGGCGACGAAAGCTATAAAAATGAAGAGATTGCACATAAACAATGTCCAACTGACGTTTTAATATCAGAAAATGGGCTGGAATGGGGGCGCATACTGCGCAGCGTGCCTTCATTTTGGACTCAAAGAGTTCCGAAAGCGCTGAATCAGAAGCATAAGACTAAAAGACCATAATTCATTGTTTGTAAAGATTTAGTAAATTATTATCCCAGTTGAAGTCTTATTTATGCTTCACACGTGAACGTGTGGCATAAGTTGACTAAAAACCGCCGATTTATGCTCATCCATAGGTGATTTTCATTTAAGTGTTTACCAGCCCTCGATCCTATAAATAAAAAGGTAATTAACACTTACCAAAATAAAAAAATATATAATGAGCTTATCTGTAATTCATTATGAGAAATGGAAAATTAATTCACGTTAGAAGATGGAAAAGGTAAATATTTTTCTTCAGAAGAATTTACTAGCTTTAAATCCTGGCTATGTTCATAGACAAAACAAATGTCACACCCCCTGAACGGTCAGCCCTTCAACCAAGGGTTTACATGTTGATCTGACCAACATATAGATCAACCAGTGACAGTGACTTTGGCATTATAAATGTTGATTACAATAAAGAAAATTAAAAAAATATATTTTTTTATACATGAATGGGCTGATCAAACCATTTCCCCGAGTACACAACCAGCTGACTGACAAAACTACAAACAAACTAGTTGACAAACTTTTCAACAACCAACCGACTCACCGAATAACATAAAATTTACTGACAAACCATACATGAATCAACTGACACACTAACCAACATACAAATTGATTGACACACTATCCAACAAATAACTGACTCATCGAATAACATACTACATGTATTACAACAACCAATCTACTGAACAACTAACTAAGGATCAACTACATAGCCACCCGTCGTAACGAACAACTTACTAACTAACACACTAGATGATTCAGATCAGCGACCGACTGACCGTCAGTGGCCGACTACACAACCGATGAATAACATGTACTGTTAAACTTGCTAACCGAATGAATACATAACAGATGACTTACTGTCAAACTGGCAAACCGATTGACTACATAACAGATGATTTACTGTCAAACAAGCTAACCGATCGACTACTCAACCTACAGTATGACTTACTGTCAAACTGACTAACCCATTGACTACAAACCAATGACTTACTGTCAAAAAAGCTAATCTATTGACTACACAACCAAAGACTTACTGTCAAACTGCCTAACCGATTGACCACACAAGCAATCAGTTTGAACTCATTGACCATTTTTCTAACCTACTTGCATACTATTCAACCGACAATCTACTGACGAATAAGCTACCCGATCGGCTATCAAAAATTAGGCGACTAAAAGACTAATCAAATACATGTCGTTTATTAAGCTATCAGATTGGTCTGGTCGACCAACATACCAAAGAACAAACTAATGAATTAACTAGTTAACGATTCATCCAAATACAGCACGTGCACCAAACGACCCCCGACCACTTATCTGACGGACATACTCCTACCAACTGAGCGACTACAGCTTAATATGAAAGCAACTTTCAGACAAAACAACTGCCATGGCAATATACATAAAAGAAAGATAAAAATATTAAGCAAAACAATAATCTTGTGAAGTCAGTCAACCCAAAGAAAAAAAATTCAAAAAATCCCCCATTCCCTTAAACAAAACAAAAAAACTAATTATTTTCCACCTAATTAAAATTCAAAGCATGTTCCATGTTAAAAAGTTTTATTGAAGTCCCGCAGACGACTTTGGAACCTGATTATGCACTTTTTATGATTGATGGCGATGTTACGGCGTTTTGATCTCCTTGTAATTTTCATTCGTTCATTTCCACTTTTTGTTTCCTTCTTCCCTCCTGATTTATATAAATGTCACATTGCAAATTACTGGATTGGAGTTATAAGATCGTTAACATGTAAAAAAAAAAAAAAAAAAAAAGAAAAAAAGAAAAAAAAAGAAATGAACTTCCGTTTTTTATGTAAGTGTGCATGGCGTATTTTTAGAATGTTCATTAATTCCAAAAATTCAAACTTTTTACCAACAATCTTGTGTTTTTTCGTGTATTTTATCTTACACAATTAGAACGATATAAAAATGATATCATTTGAAACTTACAAGATAATACTGTTTGAACTTCTGCAAAAGTTTCTTTTACGGTTATGATCAGTTAATGAAGCAAAAAGCGTTTAAACTGTAGAATAAACCCATGTCCTTACAAATGTATTTACATGTAATAGACATTGCTTATTTCTAGTACGCATGAAAATGAAGAAATATAAAAGTTTTCAGCTAAAGAAGTTATACTACACCAAACAAACAATAAAGCAACGGATTTCATTTTAAAACTCCATGAGCTTTAGAAACAATAATACTCATCTCATAACTTTATAAGTTATTGTTAAAAACCATGTAATTTCAAGGTGGATTCGTTGAAATAAACAGCAAAATTGTAATCAAACATAATACACACATCGAATAAAAAAAAACCCAAACAAACAAGCAAACAAAATCAAGTACATAGTTTCGTTTAATGTTTTACTTTAGGTCGGCACCAAACAAAAAGATTGAAAGAAACCGTTTGACAGGTACAAGACAGTTTCCGTCATATTCACTTGTAACAGAAATTGAAGCAAGGATAAATGTCATAGCAGTGTACGTAAGTTTTTGTTCCAGTTTTTGTAAGATTGTGAGACAAGAGGGAATTTGACACAGTTGTTGGGCATTTTAAATAAATTTTATGAAGTTCAATAGTTTTGATGTTGGTTTGATATTTATTACATGTATATGAGTTTTTAAAACATATAAAAAAAAACCAATTAGCAGATATAATAATCTATATTGTTTACAAACCACTGCATGTATATTATGTTTTTAAAAAATCTAAATACGTATCATGGGCAATCAAAAAAAAATCAAAAACAGAAATTTAATCACTGGCATTGATGTACGAGAATATTATTTGGCCTTATTTTGGGAATTCGATTTTTGTCAAACAAGCTTTAGAACACAAACAATACACGTGTCAAAATACATGATATTTTTTTTCTCACATTTGAAGTTCCATTCATTTAAAAAAAATCACAGGAACAAAAAAATTACGGTTGTGGGGGGGGGGGGGGGGGGGGAGACTAAGTGTATCAAAAAGAGCGCGAGAATGCCTACGATTGGTGGGAGGGAGTGATTGTCTCCCTATGATCACGAAAACAATAGATACTTGTAGAATAAATCCAAGGATCCAAGGCCAATATGTAAATGACCTGTCTTTGGTTTTATGTATAATATGAAGGTTTGTTTATTATATATCCATTCCATCAATATACAATTAGCTTTTCAACTTTTGTGACGTATAAGATGTAAATAGAAAAGTACCAGAGGTCAAGGTTTTGATGGGGGAGAACGTCATACGTGTGGCAATTGTTCGTAAGTGCTAACATCCCTTCCTTTGTGACTGCCTGAACAGAATCCATTTTGGGGCTGTTTAATGAACCAGATTTAACTTGTACATTGTATATTATAATTTAACTAATTTTTAAACTGATATAGGAGTAGGTGGATAAAACATGAAGATTTCAAAAAAAAAATATTTGGTAAAAATGAATCCGAGGACAAGAGATTAGAATTTTTTATTTAATGTAAAAGTTCACGTACATAAGAATTTAGGTAACTCTTTTTTATGGACTCGGTTTTCTGATAATAATAAGAACTCTTGAATGATCCACTATTAGTGGCATTTCATTCGCGAAATGAATATTTAATAAGGCTGAAAACCACTGCTATACAGAATGAAAGTATCACAGTACATGTACCTGCACGTGCACATAATAGAAAAGTTGATAATCTCATCGCTTCAGATCTTACATCAACACGGTATCAAAAGTTAACAAGCAAGGAGTCGTCAAAAGTATTTTTCGTAACCAAAAAAAAAAAAAAAACAATCAAACAAAAAAAAAAAAAACCAAAAAAAAAACCAAAAAAACAAAAAACCCCCAAAATCGCTCTTTCACTAAAACTACTAAACGACCCTATTTTCTTGTTTGTCGATAGATTACATGATATGGAATAAAAATTATAAAAAAAATATTACTTAAACGTTTTGTCTTTTGAAAAACGTACAAATTAATGGTTTTATAAAAATGAAATAGCTACAGAACATAAAAAAACCCAAACGGGATGGGGAGAATTGTGGTGCAACACAGGTAATGTCTTTGAATTACTCCATTGTATATCTAGCATTTTAACAGGTGTATGAGATTAAATAATTCAATCTCTCATGTTAAATACTGGTAAAAATGCAAATGAGAAGGAATTATTTTAATTGAAAGAAAACAGCTAAGTTTATTACAGACTTCCTATCCTGTTAATTCTTAATCATATGTGACTGCAAAAACGTACATTATTAAAATTCCAATGTTACAATTGATAGGAAAACAATATTTTCATTGATTGGATTAATGTGTTTACGACAATCTGTGTTTCAATATTTTACGACTTTCTACTCAATCTATTTTTTGTCATAAACCACATCAGCGGGAGCTTTTTGTTTGATCCTCAGTACCGTTACAGAAATAGATGATCAATTATTCATTTCCGACGTGTCAATTTAACAATTAACAAGAACTTTTATTCATTGCCAAAATATCGGTTTAGCTCGAGTAGAAGGGCAATAGAACTATCGTTTATTTTTTGAAGGGATTCCGAAAAAGTAATTGAGCTATGCATCGTTATAAAATGTGACGAGAAATTCGTTTGTCTTCATTTTACATTAGGGCAGGATATAGCGCGCCGCTAGGCATAGAAAATTATCATTCATATTAGAAGCGCTTTGTTTGACAAGTGCCCTGCCTTCTATATAATTTGACTACCGGTGACAGCCGAATATATTCTTGTGTTTTTCCTTCTCGACGTCCAAAGGGAACGGCTGGGCAGTGTGGATCTAAGATTTTATATATAGATATATAGCTTAGTTCCATTTCTCATATTCCCTATTCTCTGGTTTTTTTCGTTGACACTGAGAGAAAACAAGGAGCTGCATCAAGCCCATGACTATAGTGTATTGTGACCAACACTCTTAGAACTTCAAATTTTGAATTATCAGAGAAAATTCTTCTCTCTGATAATGAAAAAAGTGCTTTTCTTCGTCGCACTTTGTGGGATATGTTCGGTTGTGGAGCTTATTAGTCCCTGTGTGAAGTGTCAGAATGACCAGTCATGTAAACCCCCTAACTGCTTCTGTTGCCGGGATGAACTTAATCTACCAATTCCATTGACAGAAACCCCTCAAATAGTCTTTTTTACGTTTGACGATGCATTGACTGACGCTGCATCAAAGTTTTACCGGAAGCTTTTCAACGAGACTCGAATGAACCCAAATGGATGTCCCATATCTATGACCTTGTTTATATCACACCAAGACACCATCTATCGGAATGTGAACGACTTCTATAAGAGAGGTATGGAAATTGCGTCTCATAGCGTAACACATAGCCATATGTCTACCCAAAACTTCATGGAGGAGGCAAAGAAACAGAAGAGGAACCTCGCTAAATTAGGTGGTATACCCGAAAACGAGATAGTTGGATGGAGAAGTCCGTTTTTGGAGCCCATTGGCGACATGCAGCCCGATAAACTCAAAGAACTAGGGTACGTGTATGATGCCACATTAACATACAGCAAAAGAAAATTGTCTGATAAAGCTCCCACACCATTCACGCTTGATTTCGGCTGGCCCTACGACTGCAAAGTCAAACCCTGTCCTAAAAGGCACCATGTTGGATTTTGGGAAGTACCCGTCGTTTCATTGATGGACTACAAGCACAAGTACGACTGTGTTTACGTGGACGGTTGTAATAATCCACCACCCAACGAAGCCTCTGCATACCAGTTCTTAATGGATAACTTTAACAGCTACTATACTACCTCACGAGTTCCATTTGGTATTAATATGCATTCGTCTTGGTTTTACATCGCAGACAGACTAAATGCCATGGACCGATTCATCAATACTTTACTCAAAATGGACGATGTGTACATTGTATCTGTCGACAAAACAATCAAATGGCTTCAAAACCCGACCCCACTTGGAGAGCTCCATGCTTTTGAACCATGGAAATGCGATCACTTGAAAGCCAGACAAGAGGCACACAAAGCAACTTCAAACAACAGACCAGGAATGGGACTTTCTCACACAGAACTTCAACAGATGTATATTCAGCAGCGACTTCGACAAATTGCAGAAATGCGCAGAGAAATTGAATTGAGGAAACAACGAGAATTACAGTTATTACAACAGAAGTCTAATTTTGTAAACAGACAATGGTGGTCTCCTCCTAGAAGACAACAAAGCAACAGTGACATTCACCGAAGTCCTTTTACACAAGAAATCCCAAACGCACATGTTCTTGAAAATACTCTGGAAGAAACAGTTCAGGAACCAGTTAAAACAGATAAAGTTTTGGCAAGTAAGTCAGTTGCTAAAGTAAAAAGCCCAACGGGGGAGCACAATTTAAAACGAAAACCTTCTACAAATCTGAAGCTTTCGAATAGGAAGCAAAAATTAGATCGTTCACCTCTGAAACAAGTATCTAGTATACAAACACAATTTGTTCCCTTTTGGCAGCAAGGTCAGCTGGGATCTAGAAGAATACCTGAAGCAGCTCTTCGAAGTAATTCACCTTGGTGGAATAAACCTATACCTTATGTGCATGACTTTAAATATAAAGTTGCTTATTCTGAATCAACAAAGCCTCCCTCCACAGAAATAACTTCACCAATGCCAACAACCACGGAGTCTCCAACAACCACATATAAACCAACCCCACCTAGGGTCAACTCTGGGATTAATTTATTCCGAGAAAGGGAAATCATAGAACAGCAGAGGAGACACCGCCTCATACTGGAACAGCAAAGGATCAGGGAAGAACAGCAACTTGAACAACAGAAAGAGGAACTCAGGAAAAACGAGGAAGAATCATTTCTAAAACAACAAAGAGAATTTGGAAACAAACCGTTGTTTTCTTGGACACAATTTATACCATCAGCTTCTCAAATTAGATGAACTTTAACCAAACTAAAGACAGTAAGATTTCTTTAGTTCTCTGCAAAATGTAGTTAATATGACTTGACTGTCACGAGAGGCGGACCATTAGTGCTTTCATTTTTTCTGAGTGAAGAATGACTTGTTTACATACACCATGGCTAGTATACGATGTCAGCTGCTTTATCAGATTCTGTTTTTAAGATGACAAAAAGCATAGTCGCTAGCCCTTTGTGAGGTGGGTTGACAGACAGTGATCTATGACTGATTTGCCCAGGTTGTGTGTGATTGATGTGAGAATTCAGCCTATATTTATAATTTATGGCAGTTGGTTTCCGTTTAGGGAGGTTTATCTGCAACATTGTACCTTTTTGGTGTACACATTTCAATATAGATGTTATTTTATAATTAAGACGAATATAAGAATCACAGAATTCCAAAAATAAGAGCTGCAGTCACGCAAAATGCTAAATATTTTAAATTTACGCGACGCATTGTTTACACAAATTCATGCAATGACTTTATTTTATGATCTTTATGTCAAAATAAGCAAATTATGCCTACGTGCCAAAATACTGGTCTATTTAGATACTGAGTAAGATGTAGGTGTGAGTGTATCTAAATCTACTGATGACTGGGTACACTTTGTAATGAAGTGCCAAAATTAAACTGTATGAAATAAAATACTCAAAAACCCGAACAGAAAATGTTTTCTTTATATTTGCACCTAAAGTTTAGCAATTTAAATGTGCACTCACAGGACGCAGAAAAGGGACAACAAGCATTCAACATAAATTACATTAATTCTTCTTTAATGATATGTTGAAGTTCCATTACCATTATATAACTTGTCAATATCGAACTTTTTACTCAGTACATCACGCACAGGTTAAAGGTTAATAACTTTGATTTAAAACTCTCATAAATGTCAACAATACAAATATCTAATAATTAGTATTGAGATTTACGGTTCCAAAAGTCAACACATTTGGTCCCTTTCGCGACTATGTCCATAAACCCTATATCAGTACTTTATGAGGCTGGCACATTTTGGATTACGATTTTAATAATTCCCTTGTAGAAATTACAAGGAAATACGATTTACATTTCAAATTGGAAGTTATATCACCATTTCTTGAAAAATTAACAGACGGGGATTTATAGAAGATATGAGAGAGTTACCAAAATACACAGTCATCACTTGTCTCTGACACAAATTAATAAAAAATATCAGCTCTATTTTGCCAACTAGCAATGTCAACATGCCAAATTGTCTGACAAGTGTAATTTGTTCTTGTGTGTGTTAGTCATTAGCCAAAACCACCGGGAAAGACTACAAAAAAAACTTCGCTTGTCCTTTCCTATATAATCTATGAAAGTTATATTCTTTAGAATTTGCAATCCATAACAATTTAATTATCATAATAGAACTTAAGTATTGTTTATAACTTAACAAGGTGGACGTTCGTGGACCATTCTGATTCAAAAGGCTTTATAAATCACCGCGATGGGAGAACTTATTGTAGTACACTAGTCATTTAGATTGATCTTTTGCTTAATTCTTAACATCTCTTGTGGTTTGTTATACATTGGTTTATAATATTCATTGATTGGAAATCAAATTGTAAAATGACGGAGCATTACTTGGCAAAATTAAAGGCTATATTGGGTTTTTTATGAACTTAGTCATGCCAATATTAAAATTGGAAATAAAGGCTTTATAACGTGAATAAAGTTTAAAATACAAAAACAAACGTCAAAATAAATAAATTGCGCTCATCAGTCGTTTATTCGTGAAGAAAATTTATTTTGATTTTGTCTGAGTTGAGTTCATTTGAATAATTTTTAAAAATTATTTTATTTATCAATTTATGATTTTGAAGAAAGAATGATTTTCGAACAGAAAACAAACCAATACAAAACCCAGGTAGGGTTACAAGGCTTGTAAACATTCTATTACTGACAAAGATCGATACCGAATAAGTCACACGTTTTTCAAAAAATTGGTGCAAAATACCGAGTTTTAAAAAAATCATTCTTATTCTCATTAAGTTCATTCAACAGTGTCACCGAAACAATCAAATGACGTTTATTTTCTAGCTGATCGTACAAGGGCAACAAAAGAATGCAGTATAAAGCAGTGCAGAGGTATGAAAAACTAATTTATAATTCATTGGTTTGTTAATGCGCAAATACATATATAAACATAATAGAGCATATAAAAAGAATCATCAATGACTTAACAGTAGATTCTGATGAACAAGTTGCGAAAGATCAAAATTAATTCATTACTGTCAAGTGTGGGACTTATTAAAGTTAGATTTACATCTTAAATGTCAAAAAATTGATATTCTCATAACGTATCAAAGAATAGTATAGTAAGTAATAACTGGAAGTAAATGTACGACAGATGAAAACATGAAGAAAATCTAATCAAAATAAACCCTAATTCAATTTTTTATGAAATATATAATTTGTATAGATCTATATATCATGCATTTTGCACAATTAAAAAGATCGTCTGCTTCTACATGTTTTTATCAGACGTCTGGGGACGTCAAATGTGTTATACATTATACTTATACTGACAACTTATTCTTTATCTTTGACATTTATGAATATTCATATATATCAATCTGTATTGCCTTGCTATGTATTTTCCTTTCTAAATAGTGAAAGGATATTTAACATTATGAACCTCTTCTTGGTAGAACTTATTATCAATTGAAAATACGCAAAATAGAAGCATAAAAAATAAATCATTTCTTCAGGATTTTTTTTCAATTTGATTCATTACTTTTTTTAAAGGGTGGTTTACATTGAAGAACAGGGGCCTTTATTCTAGAGAGCCAATTCAACCAATTGCATGCACTTTGGGTGCATTATTTGGTAATAATAAGTTAATATATAGGTCATAAAAACGGGACCATCTGATGAACAAATGCAAAATCAAGTTAGATTTGAGGAACTACATTAATCTTCGAATAGTAGTGTATGAAATATCATTGCTGTCACAATGATGTGACCACAAAGTTGTGACGTCATAAAGCAGCAATGTTATCCTTCAGCATATGGGTCATTTTACAACCAAAGAGAAGTAAGCTTGCAGCGAATCTTTGAAAACGCATCTCTCGGAAACGACTCTCTTAACTTACACAACTGGCAAACGCATGTTGATTGGACACTGGTAAAACATCTTTTTCTTGCCCTTTAAATCATAAGAACATCCCAATTTGTTCATCTCTATTTAATAAGAAATTAATATACAAAGCAGTTTAAGAAACATGGCTTCATGAAACGCTGCAACTCATCAAAAGACACTAATTTATTCGAATTACTTTTCACAAAATGCTACTATGCCTTAACTAATGTATCTTCTGCATTGCAAATTAAAGAAAAAATATCAACTTTACGTAAAGAAAAAAAAATGATGGCCCAACATGTTCTGTCTTTGGTGAACAATATTACTATTTGCATTAATAGACCACAAACTGGTTTATCAAGATTAAGTATAATGTTTAAAAATTTAATTAAGAGGCTGTTAAGGCCACTAGATTTTGGAGAATGGTACAGTGGTATCTTGCATAAAATTGAAACCATTTCCTTCAGTCAGGACGGTTTTTGTGTCATCAAGTTTTAGTTGACAACAAGATTCTCTATCATAATTCAGTATTGATGGTATCATAAGCTGAAAAAAGTGCTCATATATATATGATATTATACTAAGATATTAAAAATATACCTTTAATATTATCCATGTTAATAAATTTATAAAAAAGACTGAAGATAATATGATATACAAATTTAATTAAATTGTCTTCACTACATTCAATTGAGTGTCATTGACCTTTCAAAGCCAAATTCATTTTTTCATTAAATATTGCAAAACATTGTATCTGAGCACAAATATGTGTAAGTGACAAGCCATTATACCAAATAATTAATAATTTGTTTTTTTTTATCATATCTACTTTTAAAGAAAGTCATACGGTCATTAAATATATTTTCGTTCGATGTACAAACAGTCTTACCAGAAAAAATGCATTGTATTGATACTATATGTGTTATTAACTGGTAAATTGTGCGCAAATATCATTCAGTAATTACAATGAAGATTTTTTTAACGGTAAAGTATATCATTGAGGACAAGTTCATGCATCTTTTACATCGTTTTAATCTGAATGTCGTCGAAATCTAAACAAGATCAGTAGTTTTTATGTAGCGAACGATCTCAATAAGTTGCACAAAACTGGAAAAAAATTCTCTTATGATAGCTATCTAATAATATGCTGAGTAAACTAGATTAAGCTGTAATAGGTGGCAAGATGTTAACATGCCTCAAGGGTAAATGGTGAGTTGGTTCAAAGTAAACCGCAACAAAATTAAAAATGATGACTAAAGTCTTTCTTTTCATTTTTGTTTAACTTAATGAACGATTTATAATATTGTGAGCTTCAAACACAACACCTGATGTTTGAGGTGAAAAGTTCGGGAAAGAAAAACGCTTTATATGTCTGGAATGGAAAATTCATTCGACCAAGAGAAACAACCAACATCAAAAGAGGAAAATCTAAGAGCAGAAGAGAACTTTGACAGAGTTGTTGATCTGGACATACTGACATAGATTGGTTGACTTACGTCAGACTGCAGTTTTTTTATCCTTACATCCACACATTCTGTGATGTTTTTACATTTTTTTTATGACCAGCTGACCAAGACACCAGCCCTTGAGAGCACGACAGATATCAATCACTGGGGGAGTTCTCTGCAGGCGTGCCATCATTGGCCCAGACAAGTTTGAGGTTCATAAACACTTCATTGTTTTTCTGTCTTGATTTATATTTCTCGTTTATTAAAGCAATGATTTTAGATGATCAGGTGACACTCCAGCCAACTTTTCCATTTATCAGAGAAAGTACAAAGGAAATATACACTGCATTTCTACACGTCATTATCCTGTATACATGTAGCATTATATCATTTTAGACCACATTATTTTTTTACTTCCAAAACACATGATTTTGAGAACCTTGTCAATTTGTGCTTGTGTTTTAACTTTATAGGTACAAGTTTGAGAAATTCCAGAAAAGCAGACGGCCGCACAGACAAACATATCATTGCAATGAAATCCAGTAAGCAAAATGTGATGTCAATAGGCCGGCCTTTAAACGTTGAAACAAAACGTATAAATGAAGTGATAAGGCTTTACAAATGACAGCTTGTGTGAGACGTGTTTCACCAAAATTCTTTATAAATATCAAAATAAGGTATCCAAACATTTTCACAAATTTGTTCACATTTGTGCACTTTGATGAATAAATTAGAGAAGCGAGAAACAACAAACCGTTGTATCGTCAAGAGAAGCTAAAGGTAGATAGTTATATGTTAGGAAAAACCCATACTTGTCCCTAACTCACATATTTGTAAACTTAATGAAACTGTTTGTGGCAAAGTTTTAACAGAATTTAACATAATTATAGAAGAAGATAAATTGATGTCTAAGCGACGTTGAGACATCAACTTCTATAATATTGAATAAAATTAAATAAGATATTACAACATCCATCGAAATCTATGAAAAAAATTCATACATACAACAGCTAAAATCGAAAATATTTTTTCTCTTAGGAAAGATAGACGTCCAAATGATACAACTATAATGATATTACCTTTTATTATCTTGAATTGTGTACAATTTATTTGTCATTTACGTTTGTTAACGACATCGGATTTTTATTTTGCAATTATTATAAAGCAGACTTTTCGAGCACAAGACGTTACTAAACAAAGCAACAATTATACAACTTAGCATAGATTTTGTGTGTCTAATGGGAACTGAACTTTTTGGTTAAAAGATTTTACGTTAAATAATCATAATAATTTATTAATAATAAACAATAACAATGTTCAATAAAACACAAGCATAACAATATATATGATGATGAATATAAACAATATACACCAAAGCACAACATATTTGATTTCTTCTTTGAGTAAAATACTGAAATATTGAGATCCAACATCACAATGTACTATCATGAAACGCAAATATACGGTTTCTCTCTCTTTAAATCATAATATGATATGCCTTATTAACAACTTAATTATAATTTCTCCTGATATAAAGTTCATAGTATAAAATATGTTACATTTATTTAAGATAATATTAAAAATATAAAGAAAAACATCTTTCCTTAGTGTTTTAATGCAAATACTTTGTGTAAAAAACGCAAAAAAAAAAAACCCACACTATTTAAGCGTAAAATCAATCATAAAATTAAAGTATATGATATGTTTTAATTTTAAACTTCTCAGCACCATATTGTACTTATTTTTTATACCTATATACGCAAAGGTCACAGAATTTTAATTAGATATGTTTTAATTTTAAACATCTCAACACCATATTGTACTTATTTTTTGTACCTATATAGGCAAAGGTCATAGAATTTTAATTTTGTCAGTGTAAAGGTTTATGAATATTGTATGTATACCGCATTGATAATTAAGCTGTTCTAATTCATTCTTTGGCCTTTAATTGTTTACTTACCAAATTTGCCAATTGTTTCTTGTTCTACAAAAGGTTATTGCAAATGGTAAGCTACATTAAATAGCTAATGTAATCGAGATGCAGAACGAACTCATATATGAATTTATTAAAAATTTTATTTAGAAAATCTGCTGCACACTTTTGAAGAATACATAGAAATCATGATCACTTTTATAACAGAGATTTTGAAAATTGTTCATATCATAGTCTTTTTACGAATGTAGAGATCAGATTATCCTATTAAGTCTAAATTATTATAGTTGTAGCTGAAGTTTCAAATAAAAACCTTGAGATACATTTATTGGTATATGTGTGCTTAATGTTTACATGTAACGTATAACGTTAATGTATATATTATGCAAGAAGCTGTAGTTTTTATGAATGAGGCATACCAATACATATAAAAATCTGCTTTATATATGCATCGTTAATATTGTAAAGCATGCTAAGGTCAAGGAATCTCGTGTGTTCTTATTGAATCTCGTGTGTCAATACATGTGACCAATCCTTATTACTTCTCTTGTCTTCATTTTATGGAAATCAGATAATAGAACTAATAAAACATATATAAAAACATCCGCCTGATTTTTCAAAGTTACTCCGGGGTCTTGTGTGAAAAATCTGTTCAGAAAAGGCACTATGCACGTTTACTACTCATTATTTCATTTAAAATGGAGTATAAAAATAATTTCCTAGAAATACTGGTTAGCAAGCTGCCAGAAATCATGACTGTAGAAACACGTTCTTCTTACCTCTTGCTTTCATATATGTATATTTTATTGGAAAAAGAAGTTATTTCTATATTTAGCATTGAAACTTGCTTATCAATATTTCTCGCATTAGTCTTTTAAATTAACTATATATTTTTGTTATTCTTAAATCACTAATTATCTTTTTAATTTATTTCAAAATGTTTATGATATGTTGATTTGTATACTATTTTTGTCCTCGCAACCTTTTCCGGTTTATCTAGGTAATGTATATGAAGTATGCTTTCTCAACTGTTACATGATTTTTCTGGATACATATCTTATATAAGATGTGTATGTCAGTATGTAAGTTATGTATGTTTGTTAAAGATTTTAATTGGTCTACCCAACAACTACACATTGCTTCTAACTTTGACATGAATTTGACAATTAGAAAATTTCAAATTACTACATGAAGTAAAATTCTATTCATATCAAAAATGCAATATTTCTAAGTGCATAGAATGAAAGAATTTCTTAATTGCGTAACATCTCACGTGTAAAATGTAAGCGCTGCACGTAAATGATGGGAGACCATAGAACCATCAAAGCAGCCTGTCATAATATGAAAAGCGATAGTTAGATATGTCACACATGGTTAACGTTGGCACGTTTATTTATTCTGCAGGTTGATGAATTTGGTAATGATCATCAGATCCCTGAAGATGAAAAACGATAAAAGGTGAGAGTCCAGTATCACATCTACGACAAAGGATAAAATTTTATAGTGGAGTTGCACAGATATTATGAACTGTTTTCTTTTTGTGTACCCGTATATATTCATAATCATATTGATTATGTCCTCAAGTACACCAGATTCAAATGAAATGAAAAAGAAGACATGCCATATAAAAAACATTTACTGTTGTTGAGTCGGAACATTAAGCACAGTTCGAATTTAGTGTTGCAAGAAAAAACTAAATAAGTTTATAAACACTTTTTGTACCCAAAATAGACATCCTATATAGGATTAAACTATTCAGATGGCATTGCAAGAAATAGAGATACAAGTTGCATCTAATTTCCCTTGCAAACGTTGTCAATTTCCTGTTCGCTTTAAAAAGATTTACAACATCTGCAAACTTTATTAATAGAATAGGATGAATGACATTTGTCTTGTGACCAAAGTCATTGACAGAACAGACATACAAAAACCAAACACGTCTTTTACCGATCAGAAGTTAAAATACTTTGTTATTGATGATACAAAAACGTAAATATAAAAAAGGAAGTATGAAAAAGAGTTTAACGCTACAAATTATGCCAAATAATTTCAAGTGCATTATCGTAAAATTGTACATTTTATGGTCTTGTTTGCAATTTCAAATGTCTGGATTGAAATAACATTGATACTTTATTAAAATACAATCGAAAATAGTCAGTAAGTAATGATAATAAATGTAAGCACACCAAACGTACGGGCTAGAATAATGTGTAGAAGTTCAATTGTATAATAAATCTATCTGTTAAAAAAAACAACTAAAAGGTTTCAAAAAGATTGTAATAAATCAACTGTATCTTCGTTTATTACGCTAAGAGTACATTAATAATATTGTTTGTAAGTAAGGATTTCAACGAGTACTCGAGTACTCGACTATCGCTCGGTCACACCGATCAACTACTAAAATTTTCTTAGTCGATCACTCATAGTAATTCGAGTAAAATTCAAAACATTTTATTTATTTTGCATTATTTTTGTCTACGAATGAAATAACAGTTTTCTTTTCTCGGTATGTTTGATCCGTAAATTACAGTCTGTTCCACCAGTCTCCTGGTGTATTTTAATAAAGACTAATAATTAATATCTTTTGATTTACTTAGGTAGACGTGTATTTGAGGAGAACAAATTGTAATTCCTCTAATCAGTTATTTACATGTATTCGATTAGATGTTTGCATAATCAAAAATTTAATCATATCAATTATTATCTCAAGACGTTTGTTTTTATAATCATTAATCTTTGATTTGATTGTGGATCAGGCACGGTCAATTATTTAACATTGAACATGTCACAATTGATTTGCCTAAGATGATATGTAGCTCAATTCTTTGTACGCGTCACAAGAAAAACGGAAAAGTCAGGGCATTTGCTAACTGATATTCAGAAAAAATAATTTTCAACTTATTTAAGATCAAATACATTTAGAACATATCATAATTTTTAAAATGTTTTTTAGGTTGAGATAAGACAGTAGCAGTATTTGATTTGAAAAGGATTCACAGCTTCAGATGAATGAATGTGTACTCCACTATCGCTCGACTAAAGCCCCCGATTAATCGACTAAGCCAACCGAGTAAAATTGACATCCCTATTTGTAAGCAATATAAAGAAATTACGTGCATGACAACCAAAAGCCTTGGAAAGGGTTGGAATGAGGTTTTTACATATCTTATCATCAATCATTTATCATTATAACAAACATTTTTTTTTCTTTTAATAGTAGGTGTTTCAGAGCAAGTGTCATACTCTATATGTACCTTTTTTTGTTTTCTTAAATTTTATTTATATAAATGAAACACCTACTGTAATAATACTTATAAGGTTCTATAGGATGTCATTCAAGTAATGTTTTTTTTCAACAAACAAGTAAAGCCAAAATTATTTTTTAACAAAGTTGTATGTTCATTAAAATTTGAACGATGTAACATATGAGTTGTAAGTAAGCTTTATGATTTAAATTTATTGAAAATTCATTCACTTTAATTTCTCTTTCATTGCTTTATACAAAGAATGTGATTGACAATACATAAATAGCACTTGAACTAAAGCATGTTTAAAAAGCAATTAACACTCTGCCGGACAATCATTTCAGTGCAAAGGTAAGATTTTTGCATCCGTCTAAGGTGCATCTTTCTTAAGAAATCCATTTGTACCAAATGATAGACCATTGCCTAGAGAGTATATAACCACTTTTGTGTTCAGTGTGTCTCACCTAAATGGTGAGATATTTACCTTTAAAAGATAATATCCCATTGGAAAATATTAATTTCCATAGGAGAAACAATAATGAAATAATCATAATGAATAATGAAAATCTCATAGGAATTTCTTAAAATCCAACAGGAATTATATGTCCTATATGAGAAAGTATTTTCTACAAGATTTTAACTCATACAGGTTGTTTAATTATTGGAAATTATGATTTCTTATTGGATTTTAAAATCCTATAGGAGTTTCGTTCACATCCTATCAGAAATTAAATTCATATAAGAAGTCCTTTAATTCTCTAGGAAATTCCAAATATCCTACAGGAAAATGATTTTTTATGAGAAAAATTGTTTTTCTGTAGGAATTTATCATCTAAAGGTAGATATCTCACCTGAAAGATGAGATACATCAATAACAAAGGTGGTTACAAACTCTTTAAGTAATGATCTATCGTATAGCATATTTGAAATTTTTGATACAAGCACCTTAATCAAAAATATAACTTTGGCACTGGCAAAAGTATCCAACAGAATGTTAAATACGAGGTCGTCGTTGCAATGTGGAAAAAGGTACTGCACTTTTGTATTGAAATAATGAGTAAATATAATCTTAATTGTATTGTTAATCTTTACAAAATAACTTTATCCATAATGCATATAAGATAACGGAAATAAAATGAAAAATATTACCACAATATCACAAATATTTCAAAGAAATGTAAGCGCTTTTGCGAAACATCGATAGCTATGCTTGAATTGTTTCCCTTGAATGTGAGGTAAAATAGTGAAAAATTCTCGTAAACTTGATGCTTGAACACTTATATACAGTAAATATAATGTACATTTCAAGAAAAAAAACATGTTTTTGATAAGTGTTTAACTTTTGTTCGATAGAATTAGGTTGGTAACACAAGAAGTAGAACATGAATAAAGATTATAGTATGTATTATTTTCAACTTTTGTACGATATATATATGTCAGTCTTTCCTGATCGATGACATTATCAATCAAACTTACTTTAAGTAGATTATTGGTCTTGTTTTTCCCATTTCATAAATACTTTGTACCTCAACAACAATAAATTGATGATCAATCTGAAATAAGCAATTAAAAAAAAATGAATGAATTAACACGTAAAAATATGAAGCTTAAAAACATATTTTTGATTCACCTTAATACACTAGTATCCCTTTTAACAAAAAAAAATTACGATTAATTTTTAATCATAAGTGAAAACTTAAGTTTTTGTTTATTTTCACAAAAAAAATATTATGAGATTCTTAATTTGTCGTAACTTTACGATAACACAAACCTTTTGGTAAGTATTTCAAAACTGTAATAAAATCATCATATAATGTAAAATATACAAGATAAACAGCTAAATTCAAAGTTTTAAACCACATTATACCGTTATTTCGCATTATGTAACAGTTTTTGTTGAAAAAATACACAAATAAATTCTCCTAAATTTTTTACGGCAGATATTTCTCGTAAGATTCTCTTACGTCAAACTAAACACACATTGTTATTGTGACTTCATATTTTGATTTTTACTACATCACATTGGTTTCACTTGATGTAAGTTGTGTATAATTTCAGTTTTGCGTCATGTCTATGAGAAGTTTAGTTTTTTTTTTTTTTTTTTATATCTTTTCCCCCTTTTATAAGAATTATTCAGTGAATTGAGATCGCTGCTAGGGAAAGAGTTTCTCGTAACTGAAATCTTAAGGTAAGGTTTGCGGTTAGAGGGAGATAACTCGCATATTTTCATTGTGATGCAACACCAACTTCATTTTATTTTATATATGACGTCAATTTTTATATGACGTAATAATTGATTTCAGGTTGTTTTTTTATTTAGCAGGATTTTGTAGTTTATAATGAAAAAGTCCACAACAAATGGTTCTAAATAGTGTTTTAGAAACACCAGATTACACATATACAAAGGTTTCAAATAAGATATTTTCGTTTACATTATATAAGTCCAAATATTTGACTTTTGTTGCATTTTATTTTAATTTTAAATAGTTCGTTATAAATTAATAGAAATGGATTATGATATAGATAGTGACATTGTTTTCGAACATTTTAAGCAATAATAAACGCCATATTGGTCACACATAAAATGTACCAATTTTCACGAAATTATTTACATTTCATCAACATGACAGTTTAATATCATGAACTTTAACCTTTTGTAGCTATAAAACGGGCCAGACAAAATCATTTGAATTTTTTAAGATTAAAGACTTTAGTAAAGTGAACATAACTGTATGTAACTTTCGTACAAATCCTTAAAATTGCAAGCCGCAAACCTTACTTTAAGTGAAACCTGTTATGAATGCGTTTGTGAAAAGCACATAAGATTTCTTAAAAAAGATTCACAAGTTAAAATATTAAGCAAAATCTTTGTGAAAAGGGCTACTGGTACTTTAATCAGGAACTTCTTGTAATTAAAAACCCCAGAATACTAAACAACTTCTCTTTGTGGTGTTTTAATCTTTGTTAATACATCAAGGTAAGAGAATCTTATTCACACAAAATAATTTTTTGTCAACTGAATGGAACAATCCCCCACCCCAAGTCATATTTCATGAAGACAACCATAAAGAAAAGTAAGCTTTGAGGGAGAACCCTAAAATAGGCTTTTTCCCATTCATTTTTTGAATAAAATATTGTTTAAATAAAATGAAATTAGCTTTAATTTTCCAAGTACATTCAATCTTATTTTGTTTCTTGTACAGCCCCTGAATGTGACTGCCAACATTTTAGACTTTCTGATTTATTGCAATGGTAATAAAAATAATCTCTTTTTATTATAATGATCGGGGAGAAAGGGACAGGGCTGTACTACATCTATCAATCTTTTAATTTTAACACTGCAAATGGGAACCGGTACCTGTCTGCTATCTGAATCAGCAGTTTTTCTGAGAAATGACATTAAAAAATGCTAACGAGTTAAATCATTTAATTAAATTCCTGGTCAAAAATGATAGTAAATGCCGCGTTGCTCTTAACCAAAAGCAATTTAAAATTATTTTTTATATTAACTTTTCAAAAGTTTAAGTCATAAAAAATGTTTAAAAGGAATTTTGTCAATGCTCAATGATACTTGCCAAAAATGAAGAAATTTGTGCATTGATTAATACAAATACTTGCCGACCGATTTTGAATGAAATTCAAAAATATAAAGAATTCGTGGATTTACTTAATATTTAAGATGGTATCGTTTATTATATAGTTTTAGACAAATTATTTACAGTCCTTGACGACGTGAACAATAATTTTTTAGTTTATATAAGTTTTAGACAAATTATTTACAGTCCTTGACGACGTGAACAATAATTTTATAAACATTTTGCGGATATTTTGGGGAAAGAATTTTTCACACTACTGTTAAATACTGTAGAATAAATATTGTAGCATGTGGGTTGCAAAGAATCGTAGGCCATGAATTCCGATTAAGGCATGCTTTACATTTATTAATGAACATTGCAAGCAGAGAAAGGCTGCTTTTGTTGTCTGTGAAATATTATTATTTTCCAGGAATCTATTTAGAGAAATGTAATGTATCATCCCTAATCCCATCTTAAAAAATTAATGTTTTTGAAAAAAAAGAGAATTTGAGACCAAATTTGAATCCTAATTATTTGGAAAAAAAATTAAGGATATTTTAATTAGTGTATGTAATGACCTTTCGAAGACATAAATGATTTAAAGGGTTTTAAAACTACAGTGTATATTTTGCTAAGAAAGATAATAAGCAATCAATGTAAGTGAAAAATTCATTCATGAATTATTTCTCTTTGGAGGAAATCCATTGTTTACATACAATATGCTTTACTTGAAGAAAAAATACATTCAAACAGCTGTACTGTCTTAGAATAATAAGAATTGAATTACAAATATACTTTCGACTATGTTACTGTAATTTGAACCAAAATGTAGGTGGTAAGAAATTTTGTTGAGTTATTATAGTATCTTTCTTTATTTCAAATCTAAAAACACCTCTTGCATTGTGGTTTATATGCAAAAAGGTAAGAGTCTACAGAGGATCCAAAAATGGTAATGATCTAATTGTCATTAAAAGGATTTGACACCTTATACAATAATTAGCACAGATTCTTTGTATGTTAACATATCTTTCATTAATATTAGGTCGATAAAAAGATGAAAAAATAATTAAAATAGAAGTTTATAATTCGGTAAAGTAAAAAATACATAAGAATGAAAGTGAGGAAAGAAGATTAAGGGTCGTTCATAAGAAAGGTATATGCAAAGGAGAGGATACACAAGGTTATAAAGCAATTCATTATTGTGTTTACTCGGAAGGGACAGACATGGCATTGCCAAATGGACGACTAGTTTTTTTCATTATGAGTTAATATCTTTTTTGTTGTTGTATTGAAGCATCGTAATAGTCAACGATGAGTCAATTTAGGCTTTAATATAAGCTATAGTCATAAATAAATATGGTAATACATGAATTGTTTATACTTACACTGCATTACAAGACTAATAAATCATTTCTTCCTGTTTCTAACTTAACCTTGATATAAAAATATTAGATCGAGGTAAAAGATACAAAAAAACAATATGTTCCCCTTGGAAGGTAATTTGATTGAGGATTACCACCTGTTCCACTGAATCAAGTTCGATTTAGTGTAATGGGTATTTAAAATGCTTTTCTATGTGTTTTTTTTTAGATTAAGGGCACTGTTTTGATTTATCGTAGTGATTTGCAGGTATTTGGGTTAGCGGTATTTAAATCCTGCAGTGGGTAATAGTAACCATTCGACAAAAGTTAGCCAACGACTTACAAGTTTCCTTAATTTTATGCTTTAATTTTTGTTCTATTTTCAGAGGTATTGTGTGAAGTTTGTTCATTATATCCAGTCCGTTGGAGACGTTTTTACCGAGTCATCGTCATCAGGAATTCGTCCGCCTGTACCATTTCATTGCGACTTCAACTATATAGACGCTGATTGTCCCTCCTATAGATTCGATGATCTTTGTTTAGACTTGGCATTAATAAATGTCTAACCATGTCTTATCCTATTTCTGTCTTTGCCTTTTTTGTACTAGAACAGGAAATGATTTATGTTCGCCTGAGCGAAGCGAAAGAGAAAATAATTTTATTACTTTTATCATTATGTGGAATCAAGCTAGTTCATGTTCTTGGGGGTTTTTCTTCAATTAGAGCCAACAAGGAATATTAGAAGTTACATGATGTGGTACAATGTTTTATAGAAAATCATGGAAAAATATGAAAAGTAGGGTTGCTATTTGAATGAGTCACTTGGCAAGCTAGTACAAAGTATGAAACTATTTAACCTGCATATTTCAGAGAAAAAAGTTAAGAAATCAATAATACATAGAGGATAAGAGTGAATCGTAAACTCTTGGCTAGCGAAGATGTTATACATTTAAAATGTTTTTATAATATTGCATTTTATATGTAAAGCTAGTTAGCTACCTTAGCTTATTGTTTTGAAAAAAAATCTTACATGAGGTAAAAGAAGCTAAATGGATTTTAGACTTTTAATCTTGGGTTGTCTTTCTTTCACTTCTGGTAACATGCAAAGCACAAACGGTTTGTCAGAAAAAGGGTGAATTGGAAAAAAACCCATATAAGATACATGTATGATAAACATAGGTTTGAGTACAAGATAATCAAAAAAGCCAATTGTTCTTGACACATATTTATAAGATTAGACTATTTTTATAGAATAAGTCCACAAATTTCGGTAATGTAACATACATTATGTTTGATAATATCTAATATAAAATTAATTTCTTTAACATATATTAGAACTTGTATTTGCTTTAAGACGAACATCATATTATGCAATATGTTATAATTTAATGATTTCTATTTTCTTCTCTGTTTCTCTAAACAATCTTTGCTAATTTTAAAATAGACCATTTTTTTAGTTTCAAATATCAACATTTTGAAAACAACACGGATGGTTTAAAGCTGTCCTTTTAGGCTTATATTAAATCATGTGGGTTTTTTTTCTTCTGTCTCTAAACCGTTTTTACCTATTTCCAAAGTTTATAAGCCAACTTCCCACAGAACTAGGTTGGTAGAGAGAAATTCAAATTTATTCATATGGCAAACTCTCTTCAACAAAATGTTGATAATTTGGTGTGGCGTGCTAAATGCACTCCTCACAAGAACCAAAAACAGTATATACATCCATAGTAAGTCTTATTTTTAAAACTTTTACTCACGGACGAAATTATTGGAGAATCAAACTACGTTTTGAATATAGAAGTTTCAAATTTGTATATAGTGAAAACATTCTTCTGAAGAAAAATGAGGCTGTAATTCATAACAACAGGCCCGTGGGTCACTTGCTCACACGAGGTACATTTTTAAAAGAAAAATTATTTGTAACTAATTTTACCACTTTAAAAACATTCATGTCTTCATACACACTACTTTTATTCAAACATAACACTGAATCTTTTTTTAAAAAGGGTACTGATTAGTCAACACTACGAGAAATGTGAAGGTAAATTTCAGTAATTAAATCTGAAGCTGGTGTTTAGCTTAAACATACATGACATTATTGGGTTGTAATTTATTTTATAACATTGGGTGGAGTTGGTAGACGAAGAGAATCCGGAGGAGACCCAAAGGCAGGACTGAGTGCATGTCAAAGAACGGAGCGGATCCAAGAGGCAAGAGGCAGCGCTGGTGGAAGTTGTTTGCGACCTGTGATGGCTGTAGAAACATTGGTTACATTACGAGATAATGGCCGAGGACCTGATGTGCGAGGATATGGCGCCGTTGACTTCAATTCTGAACTTTAAATTATGAAGACGGATATTATATTCATTTAACAACCATGTTTTTTTCAAAGCATTAGTTATTTATTGGTTTTTTTTCATTTGGTAATTATGCCATCTATTTTTCATTAAAAAGATCTTATTTTCCTCATAACTGTAACATATATTTTTAACTGGATCCCACCCCTCTATTGATGCCTCATTTTCACAAGCCACCACCTCGTGTTATGGTTTGAATAAATCTTTAGTGCTTTTTTCAAATAATTTCACATTGAAAACCACTCTTTGCTTTAGAATATATAATGTATATGTCCATAAATGCCTAAGCCCCTATTTGATATATTAAGTAAGTAGCAGAATGGCTAATCTTGAAACTTCCGTCTTCTAGCTTCCTCTATACTGCTTTCAAAAATAATACTCTGCAAACTATTTACAATAGGGCTTTTTTTTTTACATTCATCTATATGATAAGCTTTGACCCCAAAAGGGCCTCTTC
Organism: Magallana nippona; assembly: GCA_033439105.1. Lineage (NCBI taxonomy): Eukaryota > Metazoa > Mollusca > Bivalvia > Ostreida > Ostreidae > Magallana > Magallana nippona. The sequence continues at coordinate 36,020,003 of CM065923.1, read as the reverse complement.
TTGACCGCAAAGGTTATATTTTGAACAAATTTAGATAAACCATATTTAAGGGAGGTTGGGTAATAGTGTTGCAATGGCAGGCTCTTTTGGTTATTAATAAGATAATTTTTAAAAGGTAACACTATATTCTTTCTGTAATCAGAACCTGGACTCTCATTTTCCTAAATTTAAAAAATCTTCTGGGTTTTAAACATAGTACACAAGCTTAACGGACGGACAAATGGACACGGGACACCAAGTAATGGCGAGGCACTGAGCTTTTATCTCAATAAAACATACAAAATAAAAGAAGGATTCAATCCGAAACCTACAATCATTAGATTTATTTATCAGATTTCATCATACAGAATCTGTAGTATTTCAATTATGCGTGGCATGTAAATGAATTTCATTTGGATTTACTTTAGGTTTTAGGTTAAAATGTGACCGTGTTGAAATCAAAATATGTCAGAGCAGCACTATTACAAAATGCCTGAGAAATAGAGTAGCTGATGCTCTAGGGCCAAAAAACGGTACATATACAGCAGATCTTTTCAAAGTGCATAGAGTTATGTCAAAGCAACTGGAACTTCCAGCAAAGAACAAACATACGATGTCATGGTGTCTAAAACAAAACCTTATTCTATTCATGTCAGGTTTTTTTTCTTCAAAAATACGTTTAGTATGTTCATGTGCGGCTTGATCTGCAAGTACATTGTTTTTGCAATAGGAGGGCTTGTGTAAGCGAAAATAGATTGTGTCTTTCAGGCTATGATTTATTATTTTAACGGTTACCAGCAGGTTGTTTTTTTCTGGAATGAAAATGATATTAGAAAAGGAAAAAAATATCTACAATAGACAAGGTATGCATGTTTGGCAGTAATAAAGTAGAAATGTTACGTCTATGATATAATTCTATAAATTTGTTTTACAATCCAAATATCTCTTGTTTTCTAGTTGGTTAAACTAGAAAAAATTATACGTATGGCCTGAGTGTCTGAGAAGATTAAGGCATAAATCTTTGAAATATTTGTTTTTAGGTACCTGAAGATATTTTTCTGTGGTTATTTATTGGTTACATAATAATATTAATTTTTATAAAAATCAATTGAAATCATCTTAGCTGCAGCAAGATCAACAACAGACAAAACAAAGATAATTATACCGTTATTTCTGATATTATTAAATGCTAAGTGTAGAGATTTTTTTTTTAAGATAGCATATAAAACTTGTTACCTACTTGGATCCCTTTGACCAATTTATGTTATAATGCATAGGCATACCTTTGTCTTGTCACAATGAGACTTCAGAATATGACAACCAAAGCATATCCCACCCAGTAGTTTAAGAGAATAACAATCCACTTTCTTTAAATACTCAAATACGCGGGTGTTCTTTTGTCAGACTGTTGATAGGTATCCTTGAAATATCAACATAGTCAATCATTGCTTCTCCTGCAACTGTGAACTGTGGAACTATGGAGCACTTACTCTATTTAATTGCAAATTAAATTAAACATAAAAAGTTTTCCAAAGTTATGGATTAACTTTAAACTATCTGAATTAGATGTTCCTATTCAAACGTTTGTCATGGAAGCTGCATGTATACTTCACAAAAATACAAAAAAAGTGAATTAAGGGAAACTTTTTCAATTGAACGTTACATTTTATGACACACAAAGTATACACATAAGTATACATTGATACCGAACATGTAATAAAACGGAATTGAAACTTCTTTTATCTTAAACTGGAATTTCTACGTGATTGATTCTTCGCACAAGTGTCTAAAGTGCAAATGTAATACACAATGAACCTTACATATAAAAGCTTTTACCTTAAAATGGATTTTTAAAATTTTAAGCATTATATGTAGCTAAAGATAGTTGGGAAACTTTAATATCTATACCACATGATAAATCAGTTGTTTTCCATTGTCGTATCTGTTGCTCTCAGACTTTTTGGGGTTGTCACTGGGCTGCCTTTGTTGTCCAAGGCCATGCTTAACATGAAGTGCACTTTTGGTGACCGCGTTACCTAAAATACTCACAAAAGATTAATTTTACAGCCTAGAATTTTAATTGAAAAAGAATGAAACTGTTGAATTTTGCAGTTTAATTATATGCATTCCTATGTCATTGTAAAAAATCATATGTATTCGAAAAAAGAAACCAAATACGAATATACATTAAGAAAGATATCTACAGCAGATGTTTAGTGGATCGTGTTTTCAAGTTTCAAACTACTTATGGAGTTATTGCTAACACCTTTTTGGAAATATTTTGTCACAGATTTACGGAAGCATATTAGTGCCAATTTGCACTTCACATTAATATTTTTTATTTTCTAAACTTTAATCTGCAAAATTTGCACTTTAAAGTGTAAATTTTACACTTTAATCTGTAAAATTTACACGTTAATCTGTAAAATTTACACTTTAAAGTGTAAAAGTTACACTTTAAAGTGTGAATTTTACAGATTAAAGTGTGAGTTTTACAGATTGTAAAATATACATTTTATAATGTGAATTTTAAAGATTAAAGTGCAAATTTTGCAAATTAAAGTGTATAAAAAAAAAGTGAAATGCATATGTGGCACTAATATGCTAAAGATTACATTCCCCTTTCAAATCGATATTTCTAAATACCTTAATTTCATTTATTGCCAAGTATAGTCATTTCCTAAGAATCTGCCTTTGTTCATTATTGAGTAAAATATGAAATACGTGTATCATAGAAATATCATAGAAATATCATTGAAACTTACTTGTAGGTATGTTTTATACTAATGGTAATAATGGTAAGCGGTGAAAAGATATAATGATAGCCATAGCGTGCATGCTCTTAAACTGTTGATATATGCTAATAAATCTATTAGACGTGATTATGATAATATATAATTATGCATTTGACTTAAGTACAATAAACGTCAAATTAAGGATTTCAAATGCATGACGAGCTTGAAATTTAGGAACCTTTCGGATCGTAAACATAGCCAGATTGAATTAAATAGCAGGAATATGGCGCCAGGCCACTTAGTATTATCTCCAGGTATTAAACATTACCAAATTTTAATTAGAAGAAATTCAATGTATGATGATGGCATTCCCGTGGTTAATAAGCGTCTTTTAAACGTCATATTGTAAATTGTGTTTTTGAATTATTCCAGATGTGAAATGTCGGTGGTATGTATAAATATACAGTTATCAAATTAATATATATATGTTGGATTATTGAGACGTTATTTTTCTCCTGTGTTGGAATCTTTTGAAGTATGGAAAGTATGTGATTCGAGCTTCAATCTGTTTCAAGCTAATTGTGTATTTGTGCCTGTTTAAGATTTTTTTTTTTTATCTTCAAATAGAAGACAAAGAGATTATTCGTATTGATTTAAATAAACACAAATAATTGATTATGCATCCAAAAGATAAAGGAGTTATTTTTTTATCTTTAAGTTTTGACAAGTCAACGAGATTCACTTCAGGGAATCCAGTGTCAATGCATAGTCCTCACAGTCAAATGTAATTTCCTCTACCGTATCCGGCTTTTATTCTAAATCATGTGACTACACTACCAAACATTTCCATATTAGTCTTTCGCGCAACAGCACAATATTTAATTTAAACAAAAATTAGCACGAGTTAATCAGAAAAATGCAAGTAGTCAAGCGTTGTCTAAGAAAAGCTCTTGTATTTTTCTTTAAATATCCATACAAAGAAAATGATAATTTGTACCAGTTTGTACATGTATAAGCAAGAACGATTAGTTATCGTGAGATATTTTCATCAGAATATAAGTTTAATAACATAACTATATTTTATATTACTAAATCTAAGACCTAAGCGTTTAGATCAGTAAAATTGGTATTCAAGTATAAATTTATGATGTGGTTTCAGAACTTCAGCACTTAATGTGTATATCTGTGTTCTATATTTAGGATGTGGTATGACCTTTTCACTATTTATCAAAGCCAAGCCTATATTTGTTTTGACACAACTGGTCAAAACTACTTAGCTTCTGACCTTTCATATCAATAAAGATAGAAAAAACCTCAAATTCTGGAAAAAAAACCCACTTCAGTTCTATTTTTACCTTTATTCCCGTAAATATAACTACCAACGTCCGTATGTACTTATTTTCACTCTCTCTTTCAAACTAATCAAAGAACACTAAAAAAACTAAATTGATTCAGTCTATAATTGGAACTAATTAAAATTGTATGTGGGTTTTGTAATGGAATAAAGAAGGTGTTGGCCAATTACTTAAATTTTGATTTTGTGGCATCATCAATTTAATTAAGATAGAGAAAAGGAAACATAGAAATTAATAAATATATATATAGATGGTGTAATGTTTTGTGCAGTTTTAGACATCTGAATAAATGATGTATCGCAATTAATTAAAAATTTGATAATTAAGTTATATAATGAAGACTCCATTGCTAATTTTAGGAATGTTGTCATTCTGTATTAAATGTTTTAAATAAATTTTCAACGATATTGTGTAACACTATCATTTACAAATTTCTTATGCAAACATTCAAAAACAAGTATCAGAAGTTGTATTCCCAATAACAGGGAAGTCGATACGTTGGAAGTAACCCTTTTATAAATACTTATTTGTTTTCATGTACTTCAATGAATCAAGGTAATTGATCCACTGATTTTTCATTCTATTATTTGTATTACTTTTGTCGGCAAAGATGTCAAAAAAGATATTCTGAATCTATGTTTTACACTCAACAATAAACATCCTTTGCTGTAAGCTATACATATACATTGTAAATCGTTTTATATTCAAAGCGTGCAAAGGAAGCCAAATTGTAACGAAATTTCCTAAGTTCCTCTCTAACAGGAGAAGCAATATTTAAAGGGCAGTCGATCATAAAGCCATGCCAGTGTAAAACAATGTTTATATATATATATTAAGAGCCAAATAAAGGCTCCCATGATTCAACATTTTTGAAAGTTTTTTAAATTATATTGTCATTTTGTATAAAAGATATATTTTCATCTATGTCTCTCAATTAATTTTACGCACTGGTAGTAAATGTATATGGTGTTAGAAGTGACGATATTTTTGCAATTCAATCAAAATCAGTCAAAAATAATCATTTTTCGTATCTTTGAATGAGAATTATAGAGCGCAGGTTTGAACGATCAAAATTATTTTGTCATTTATTTGTCTTGAATGGATAACTCTTTGATGGAAATATTTTGTTTGTTCAAGCCTGCGCTCAATGTTTTTGAAAGAAAAACTGCTTTTAGGTAAGCAGTTCTAGGCAAAACTGGCGGAAAAGGTTAATTTGATGAAGTCAAATTTCTAAATTAAGGGCATTTGGATCAAAATGAAAATTAAAAAAAAAAATCACATACAGTGAAACAATAACTGTTCATTTGGGGGGGGGGGGGGGGGGGGGGGGGGGGGGGGGGGGGGGGGGCATTGCAGGCCCTTATCATATAGAGTTCTTAACAAACTTTCAGCAAAGAGTTCTTAAAATGTTTGATCAAAGAAAACATTCCCAAAATTGAAAATTGAAATTAAAACATTCTCAGTCCTTTAATTATTTCGATCGTTGAAAGTCACAGCAAAGTTAAACATAATACTAGTATCTAATAAAGCTTTTAAAAAAATATAAAGTCACATTGTTTAGCGAACGACAAAGGTTGGTAGCAGAGAGTGCATATCTTCTTAAACAAGGTATATTGATGTTTTTTTTCATTAAAATGATTGCACTTACAAACAATGCGTATTATCGTTAGCTACATTTCTGTGGTTAATGAAAGCATTTGCATGTGTCATTTGCAAAGAAAATCTTTTTATAGGATAAAATTATTTGATATTAAACAATTATCTCTGTTTTCTTGATGGGGAATTAGCTCAAGTGGTAGAGCGCTCGCTTAGCATGTGAGAGGTACCGGGATCGATACCCGGATTCTCCAAATTCTTTTTTGATGATTTAAAATACATGTACATGTAGCTCAATATGTGTTAATTAACAAAACTAATTATGTTAACATAAGTTATTACCAAAGGAATAACAACCTTTCTTTTATTTTTATGGGGATATAATACAAATAGAAATTGGTCACGTGATCAACTTACAAAAAAAACTTATGGGCCTTTTGGTAGATTTGATCTTTATTTATAAGTATCAAGCATTATATCATTTTTACATATTGTATATATGTGTGTATACGAAAAACTTCGTCTTCACTTTGTTAGTAAATGATCATTTTCGATTCTACCGTGTGTTTTAAATCATCATTTTAAAATCAAACATAGCAGAATCATTCAAAGTAAAGAATTGACAAAAATTTTAAAGAACGTCGTACTTCAAATTCAAGTACGGCTTTTTCAGAATCCGTGTATCGATTTACATACATATTTCCTCTCAAGTGCCTTGCAAGTGTTCTACTTGCTCTTTCATGAAATATTACTCGTAAAAAATATTTTTGGGGTAAATGACATAAACAGGAATCTAATTTTTAAACAGCGAAAGATAAAAGAGAATGATAATTAGGTTCATTCTATCCAAATTCCTTTTTCAGTAGTTGTTAGTTATACATGTTATGTTGTACAGTGTACTTTGTTCTTTGACATTGAGTTGAGACGACGGAGAACATTAATGTCGGATTCTCATTGGCGATAAGAAATTGAAGACATAGAACATTTTCCCCTTTACGCGACGAGGAAAAAGTTTTGATTCTCTCAGCTATCACTCAACCTCTAATAATAAGCTGACACAAACGTATAAAAAATGTCGCATCTGGAATCAAACAATTTACTCTTTATGTCCAAAGTGCTTAAAATATTGAAATGTTTATCTAATGGAAATGATGTAATCAACGTAGTTATCTTTGCTTTCAATCTTGACATGCATTACATTTAGCAAACGATTTCTTCCAAACTTTAAAATATATCTAATGTAAATAGAGGGCATGTACATGTATGTCATATGACATGTATTCATTCCTCTATAGCTATCAGAATTACATGTGCAATAATGTTGTAGTTGATCATCAAAAGAAACTATAAAGGTATTAATAATACTGTAAATGGTTTAAAGAAGAAATGCTATATCCTCTCAATTTTGAGTCCAAACACTTGAATAGATGTTTTTCAAACCAAACAACCAAAATCATAATTCGTTATTTAAATATTTTACTAATTTTAAGTGATATATACGAGTATGTCTCTAAAACGTTCATGTTTAATTTAAAACACACCAACAGGAAATAGTAACTAACATTTCTTCACTCTAGTGACACTGACAACGATTTTCTATTTAGGTTTACGGTTTTTTTTTTTTTTTTTTTGTTTTTTTTTTGCAGGTGTCATTTACAAAACGACATCCTTTTGAAGAACAGGAAAAGCTGTATGCACAACTTACTTAGCATTTAATTAGGTAATTCACCTACAATAGCAATAAGGGGAATTAGCTCAAGTGGTAGAGCGCTCGCTTAGCATGTGAGAGGTACCGGGATCGATACCCGGATTCTCCAATTTTTACATAAATTTCCTGAAATATATAGCAACAAAAAACAGTTTTAGATATATCAGGAACATCTTAGAAATATTTATTTTCTGTTCCTAAGGAAAAGAATTTCTTTTTTTTACTAAGATTAAAAAAACTACTTAACTTCATCGTTTTTCAGATAATAATGATCAAACATTACGTTAAAGTGCAGAATATTTTATTAGTGCCATTACTATATTAATTTAATAAGTATTTTATTCAATTATATAAGAATACATGGATCGGATTGAACAGCAGGCACAATGCCTATATAAGTTCTCTCCTAAATTACTATATTATTAATTTTGTGCAGTTTTTTGCTGCAATTTAATTGAAGCAAAAAACTGCACAAAATTAATAATATATTTTATTTAATTCTTTCAATTTTATAGCATTTCCTTCAGTATTTCAGATGTGAGGGACTTCCGGTTTGCTAATGGCAAGTTGAGCTCGTATATTTTGGCTGATCGAATACAACCGAGCGTGATTACTATTAGAAATGAGCCATCGAATTGGGTCTTCAAAAGACAAACTTCATGTTTATAATTGTGTTTATTTTACTTTTACTGATACATAGTGGCGAATTATTACAAAGTTAAATAACGTTTCAAGCGGGGATGGCAGTCACGTCCAGTGGTCGCCATCTTGGCGGATCACATAATTTGTTTGTGAACAGAAAATATTGTAGAGAAAACACTTTATTTGTGAATGTGAAAGATAACTCCTCAGTGAAACCTGAAGAAACTACCAAATTTATCAATGATAACTGTGGTGTTGGTAGTCTACTTGCATGTGTCCCGAAATCGGGGAATTTTAATGAAATAACATTAGAAGGGCGAGCCCCCTTACAGTACCTCCTAGAGGGGATAAAAATAGGTCAAAACACATTCGAATGTCATGAAGTCGTACGTAGTTCGATCGTTGTTATTTCATGCACCTGCCTGCTTATATCGAATATGCAGAAATTGAAATGTCTTTACGATCTATGGGGGTTGAACTTTTGTCCCCAATCAATAGAAGATTCTATTCTGGAACAACAATAGCAGACGGTACTCGATACGCAAAAATCAAACTTCCTGAAAACATGACATTGCTGCCCTGTACAATGAAATTCCAGAAAGATTATTACAGATGTGTTCATAATGGCCATTTAAAAGTGTGTTCTTTGTGCTACGTCACTGATCATCTTTTTAGACCGTGTCCAAAATTCATCTGTTTTAAATGCAAAGGGTCAGGGTCACTATGCAAGAACATGCAAGTCTGTCAGATGTGATGTTTGCAGTGAATGGGAACACAAATGTTCGTCTCGCATGAGTGAACAGGGTGGAAACGAATAGGGTGACGATGAAAATAGTGAATGGGAAGAGTACTCTGAAGAGGTGAATATAGAGAACAAAGGACTAGCATTTCAATCAGGAATAATATTAAATCAAATATTGAAATGGTAAATGGATTTCTACAGATTTAATCATCATGGGAGACTTTAATAATACTCTTGCTGAGATAGATGTGGTAAAAAAAGTACATAAATATGACCAGAGTTATAAAGCATGACAGAAATGATGAGTGAGCATGATGTGGTTGATATATGGAGACAAAGAAATAAAAGGAAAAAGGTTTTTTCTAGGAAAGTTATTAAAGAAGAATTGCTTGTACAAAGTATTGATTTTATTTTGATTGCAAAAATTCTTTATGTTTATGTGTTTATGTGAGAAACATATTTTATGGGGAAACAACAATGAGTGATCACTCCATGATTGTAATGAATTTCAATACAGAAGTCTGTGAAAGAGGTCCAGGTGTTTGGATCCATAACAATTTGTAATTGTAAGATGAATTGTATGTTAACAAAGTTCAAGAACTTATTGCAAAAGAAAAGTATATTATTTGAACAATCAATTTTAGTCGGGTGGGATAATTTGAAGTATGAAATTAAAAAACTGTCACAAATTATAGTCAAAATAGAGCTAAAGAAAGAAATAAGGAGTATTATAGAATTCAAAACCATTTGCAAAGATTGTCACAAAGTAGTGCTGATGGAAATTGTATAGACATTGAAAATATGAGAAACTTAAAACTGATCTTTGTGAATATGAAAATGAAAAAATGCACGGGTGCCATACTAAGGTCTAAGGCCCAGTGGGCGAATGAATCAGATAAGTGTACTAAATATTAATATTTTTTGAATTTAGAAAAGAGCATATAAGAGTCCAACACAATAAAAGAATTGTTAGATGAAAACGGTGAAGTTCAGAAAAATGTTGACTCTAATTTAGAAACGCAATACGATTTTTATTCTAATTTGTATTCATATAATAATTCTATATATAGAATGTGAAAATAAAAATCAGTTGTTATCATTAGTCAATACAAAACTTGATGAAAGTGATGTTGAAATGTGTGATATAAATATTGATGTTAGAAAAATAGAACAAGCTTTAAAAGAAATGGCCAGCAATAAGAGTCCTGGTCCTGATGGATTGACGGTTGAATTTTTTAAAAGGTTTTTACCACAATTAAAAAAATATGTTGTACAAACTTTTTTTTAGAAATAGAAAAGAAAGAAACACCGTCGTATTCTATGAAAATGGGTATTATTACATTATTATACAAAAGTAAAGGTGACAAAATATTGTTAAAAAACTGGAGACCAATTAGTCTATCAAATGTTGATTATAAAATTATTGCAAGAATTATGTCAAATAGACTTTGCTCTCAAATTCTATTTTATTTCAATGCTTTAAAAAAAAACATCAATTTTTAAAGGGATAAGGGATGCCACATTACATTTCTTTAAAAAGATTCCTGGAAACAATTATATTTTACAGACAACAAAAGCCGTTCTTCTTTGCTTGCAATGTTCATTAATAAATTTAAGGCATGCCTTAATCGGAATGCATGGCCTACCAATTCTTTGCAACCCATATGCTACAATATTTATTCTAAAGTATTTAACATAAGTTAGAAAAATTCTTTCCCCGAAAATTCGCAAAAATATTTTAAAAAAAATATTGTTCATGTCGTAAAGGTCTGTAAATATTTTGTACAAAATTATATAAAAAATGATATCATCTCAAATATTAGTTCATTTATAGGATGTAAAAGGTAAGATCAAAAGGTCACTGAATAATGCAAAAGTGTGTGATCAAACGGTCACTGTAAGATTTAAAGGGTGAAATCAAATGGTCAATGTAGGATGTAAATGGACATTATAGGATGAAAAGAGTGAGATCAAATGGTCATTGTAGGATGAAAAGGTTGAGATCAAATAATCATTGTAGGATGAAAGGGTGAGATCAAAAGGGTCACTATGGGATGTAAAGGGTGAGATCAAATTTTCACTGTAAGATGTAAAGGGTGAGATCAAATTGTCACTGTAAGATGTAAAGGGTCTGATCAAATGGTCACTGTAGGATGTAAAGTGCGAGATCAAATGGTCATTGTAGGATGTAAAGGGTGAGATCAAATGGTCACTGTAGGATGTAAAGTGTGAGATCAAATGGTCATTGTAGGATGTAAAGGGTGAGATCAAAGGATCACTGAGGGATGTAAAGGGGGAGATCAAATGGTCACTGTAAGATGTAAAGGGTGAGATCAAATGGTCATTGTAGGCTGTAAAGGGTAAAATCAAAAGGGCGATGTATAATGGAAAGTGTCTGATCAAATAGTCACTGTAGGACGCAAAAGGTGAAATCAAATTGTCACTGAAGGATTTAAAGGGTGACATCAAATTGTCAGTGTAGAATGTAAAGGGTGAGATCAAACTGTCACTGTAGGATGCAAAGGGTGAGATCAAATGGTCATTGTAGGATGAAAAGGGTGAGATCAAAGGGTCACTGTGGGATGTAAATGGTGAGATCAAATAGTCACTGTAGGATGAAAATGGTGAGATCAAATTCTCATTGTAAGTTGTAAAGATTGAGATCAAAACACCGTAGAATGTAAAGGGTGAGATCAAAGGGTCACCGTAAAATGTAACGGGTGATATCAAATTGTCACTGTAGGATGTAAAGGGTGATATCAAATGGTCACTGTAAAGGGTGAGATCAAATGGTCACTGTATAGGATGTAAAGGGTGAGATCAAAGGGTCATTGTAAGATGTAAAGGTTCATCGTACGATATAAAGGGTGATATCAAAGGGTCACTGTAGGATGTAAAGGGTGTGTTCAAATGATCACTGTAAAATGTAATGGGTGAAATCAAAGGGTCACTGTAGGATGAATAGTGTGTATTCAAGTGGTCAATGTAGGATGTAAAGGGTGAGATATAAGGTTTATTGTAGGATGTAAATGGTGAGATCAAATGGTCACTGTAGAATCAACTGAAAATAATTTAACATAGATCTCAGGATATGGATTTGAAGAAAAGTTTTCCTCCATTTGAAGAAGACTTATCTTAAAGAGTCTACTTGAAGAACGAATCTGTACATCTATTTACTGTAATGCTACACATGACATTTCTAATGCTACATTTGGCCAACCTTATGATATACATGATCCATTTAATGCTTCACGTGACCCATCTAATGCTACACGTAAACAATCAAACACTTCACGGGACCCATCAAATGCTACATCTAACCTATATAATGCCACGCCTACAAACTAGTTTTACATCACTTATCTAATGCTTTACAACCCAACCTACACGTAAGCCCTTTATTCCTATCACGGGACCCTGAATTTATGGGAACTAAAAGATTTTTTTTTTTAAATTTTACACAATAAAACCTAAAAACTATTTGTAAAAAATTAAGTACAATGTTTGACAAAGGGGTATTCAAATTTATTTCAAAAATAAATTACTACATGTAAATGCTTGTCTAGGAATTGTTTTGCTAATACGTTTGAAATGAAGCTAGATAAGCTTTTGGATAGTTGTTTTATTACCATGCAGTCGCTGTCCTTTTTAAATCGTACTTTATGTTATTGCATTTGGGTGTGCATTGACTGGTACTGAGTCATCATAAGATCATAAAATGTTGCAGACTGTGGGATTTAATATCGCAATGAAAGTCAAACGTGAGGGATCATGGTAATAATGGAACCGATTTTTTTTTACTATTTTTAAGATATGCATTAAAATTATTCTTGAGGCTTTTTAAACTCAACTGTGCATTCGTATAGCTGTTTTATTTATGACTATAATTAATACCTTTTAATTATGGATAGGTCATTCAATAAAAACAAAAATGTTTAGGAAGCCCACATTTTAAATCGTAACTCTGTCGTATATCTACTTTATGGTATAAACTGTATCGGATCGCAGCTTATTTTTGTATAATCTCGCTATAAAAATAACATAGCACGAGACACTTCAATTCCATTGTCCTTATGAATAAGCAACCGGTTTTTCTTGAAATTTGAAATCATTATGTTTACCTCAATTTCTTGAATGTGGTCACCAATGACGTGGATTTGACTTTTGAGGCTTATTCAAAAAAAATCATTGTAGAAGGTAGAAGTTAGAAACCGGTTATTTGTTTTCAAATTTTCAAGCACTAGTATTAGACGTTTTGATTTCACGTTTGACGTTTTCATACATTCATACATCATATAACTTCATTTTTGCACCACAAAAACCTATATATTGCTTATGTAATATATGCCCTTACAATATAAAATGAAAATAGGTTCAAATGTTTTGAGTAACTAAAAATATATATCATCAATATTTTGATTTAAACAAAATTGCCGTTGCAAGGAATAACAACAAAATTCCTTTCCTAAAACAGGACGATAAACTTAAGCAACTTTTATTATTTCTGAAGAAATATGAAATATCTACATGGCAGGTCGCAAATTATTAGAGTTGTTCTTTGTTCCTGACTCCATGATTATTCAACAGTACAACATAGACTTTGTACTGAAATTAAAATACCTTGAATATTTCATGAGAGATCGGTCGATTTTTTTTTTCTGTGACACACTGTGCTATAGTAGGTACATTGTATTTCCCGGCATTCGCCGTTTCCTGTTTACACGAGAGCAATAATCACGGAATAAGGAATCATTGCTTGAGTATTATGGAATGATCCAATACGGGATGACCAAATCCAATGAAGCCCGAAGGGCTTTATAATAGATTTGATCAAGCCTGACCGTTTTGGATCACTTCGTAATATTCAAAGAATGATTCCTTATTACTTGAATTTATATAATTTTCAGCATTTGTACGATTAAATGAAATGTATGGCACTTTACATATCAAAATCGGTTCGTAGTGTTATCACAGACAAAGACACTGGAAAATGTAAATATTATGAAACAAAATAAAACTTAACTAAATCTTATAAGAGTTCTCTATGCCTTGTCGTTGTACTTGTATTTGGAGTCCTATTCTCCAAATTATAAATTCAGAGTTGTCAAAATAAAGGCCTACTGATCGTGATGTCGACGATCCTACAGGTTAAGATAAGAAATTAAAACTTATGCAAGATCGTGCATTTATTCATTAGGATTGTGAGCAGTCATGCATAACATTAAAGTTGCAATTTTCTATAGAGTTTTTTTTTTTCTTCTATGTTCCATTTTAGATTTAAGCTTACTTTAACTTTTTTTTTTTTTTTTAGATTTTTTTTGCATCGTAGCAACGACAGCAAAATAGTCAATTTTTAATACAACCTTTCAGATATTTAGTTCTCTCGGTGTTTAGTGTAGAAACAAATAGATATGTGTATCAAGACAAGTTTTTTTTTCTTAAAAATTTAATACACAGAGATATTATAAATGGTAGCGGGGTGTTGAAGTCAAAGTATATGGAATATGTTCTAAATACTGTAAGGTGGATATTCTACTATAGTATGTGCATGAAGTCATTTTTTGAACCATTGAAAGGTTGGGTAATATCTCGAATTTTCATCTCCCTTAGGAGATAGGAATTTTAAAAAAAAATGAATAAGCTTGTAACTCGTAAAGCTTGTTATATGTGAAGGTAATTACCCAGGAAAACTGTTTTATTATGTTCTTATCAATGATAATGATTCAGCTAACGTTTGCAATTCGAATTAAACTCATTGAAGGAAATCGTTAGTGAAATTATATACATAAAACGCTAGGAGCGTGAGACATCTATGGACGTTTCCGCGGTCTTTGTTCACAACGCACTCGACGAACATATTCAGTCAGTGGTAATTTCCCTTTCTAATTTGACAAACTAATGATAAAATCTATGTGCGGTCAATGCCATTAATACAAACATTTCAACTACATAAATTATTTTTTCTATATTAATAGTTTAAATAACGTAATAATTATAATTTATATATCAACTTTTCTACTGTCCTCGTAAATTTTAATTTTGTAGGAAACTTGGTCGGCGGTCAAAACTCTCTCTCAAACTCTCTCTCTCTCTCTCTCTCTCTCTCTCTCTCTCTCTCTCTCTCTCTCTCTCTCTCTCTCACACACACACACACACACACACACACACACACACACACACACACACAGATAACAAAACTGGGTCTAATTACCTAAGTACTCATATCAATAATTTTTATATAGTTGCGTATGAACAACAGACCTAATCACCAACCAACCGACTGCACAGACTGAAGACATGCCTACTCCTTAGCTTACCTATCTTTGTAATGTTCTGATTGTTAATAATTATCTTTAATAAAGTATATAAAAGTACATGTACTTTTGCCTGCCTGGATAACTTCAGAAAAATTCCAAATAGAATATGCTTATATCAACAGCACCTCCAATGATCCCGCGATCGTTGCAGAGAAAAGTTACATGAGTTTTACATTTGTTAGTTTGTTTGTTTCTGTTTTTGTTTAAAACATGATTTTGGTTTTATTAGACTTTTGTTTGGGGTTTTTTGTTTTTGTTTTTTGTTTTTGTTTTTTTTTGGGGGGGGGGGGGGAGAGAGAGAGGAGGGGGGTTATAAAAGTGAGTAAACTAACTTTGATTATAAGTGTATCGTATACTCTATCAGTATGTTATACAGAGTGAAGACTCGGTACACAGATTCACTAATTCAAGTTATGAACTTTGCGTGTTGTATAAAAACAACCTTGTTATTGTGCGAATGAATACAATTGGATGTAAAAGAAAATGTGTGAAATAATATTTACTGAATGTATTAAATATATTAAAAATGTTTTGCCTTTTTTAGATATAATTCTTCTGTTAGAATGCTTTTAACATTTGTTTTGTAACATTTTTTCCGCAGCTGAATATATTAAATAGAATACACAACAGAGATACATTTCTTCGAAAACAACACATATAAATATCAAATTAAGTTAAGATTTTTACAGTGTGATGCTAATACTCTTTAATTCTAAACCTGTTATATTAACTTATCAAAGTCTACAGTCATTGGCCATAACACCTTTATCACCTTCCTCCTTATAAGTAATAAATGTCTACAAATCGTGAGATATTCAATGAAGTTGTGGTCAAACCGTTAACCCCGCCATTAAGAGCTAGCCTCTTGTTTATTTTAAAGTCTAGGTAAACCGTAGTATAATAAGTAATTGAGTGTCTTCATTTGTTTACATTTCTATGTTCTTAAGAGGCAGTGTCACGAACCATCAAGCTTTTCATAGAAACTCAAAATTTTTACATATCCTTTAATAATCTTATCTTTAATAAGCTAAATTAAATGAGTATCTTCCCTGTTTGAATAAAACATTTTTAAAAAATTGTTTGGTGATCTCAACACGGTTTATGTCACAATTACTGTTTCCATGACAACAAAGATATCTAGGAGTATATTTTAATGAATTTTGGTGTTTTTAATTATAATTTACAATAAAAGAAAAAATGACACAAGAATTTTTGACATCTTGACATGTTATTTTCATATCTATTGATTATTGATTATCTAAATCAGAGATTAGATATCAAATGGTGTTACCAAGGCGACACAAACATGGCCCATTTAATGGCTTCAGAAAATTTCACAAAACAGGTGTTATGAAAACACATTTATCAAAAATTGAAATTGCTTTTTACTATTCTTATATAGTTCTATAAGAAAGTGGACTAAAATTTGGAAGCATTCATTTCATTTGTTGTGGAAAAAGGGTTAAATAAAAGTGATTTTCAGGAGAAATATGTATAGAAAATGTCATGAATGAACAGTTAAATACATTCATTTAATAAATAATTAGCATATGAATTTTATTGCAAAAGCTCAATGGTTCGTGTCACAGCTTCTTAATTACACCTTTCTGTCAGTGTTTTAAGTTTAAAAAACTATAGATTGGTGTTTTAAACGAAAGAGTTGTTCAATATTTGGATATATACATTTTTTAAAAATAAAATATATATTTTACCAAATTATGCTTTCAAAAATTCTTTTCATTCAAACTTATGCTTTATGAATAAATTTGTTTTCTTGCAATTCATCTATTGTTATTGACTTTTATGCATTAATTTTACAACAACAGCAAACTTACTTTAATGAACGTAAATACTTAACAAAAGAAAATTTTGAAGGAAAAAAACCCAAAAAGATCGAGCCAACCTTATTAAATAACAGAGGTGTTCAAATAGTATTTCATAGCATGAAATGCATAAAGCATTACCAATATGCTCTTCTATGACTTGAAATTCGTCACTTTGAGAAATAATACTTACACTGTGACCTTACCTTAACAAAGAGATGTTTGGAAAGTGTTTCTTGTGTGGTCATCTAGGCGCGTGTCCTTTACACGTTATTTTGTTTCTAATGGTGCCATTTACAAGTCCCGACCTTGTTTAGCATGCCATTATCTCGTGTAGGTAATCTATTAGCATGATGGGCAAGGCGGGTTTTTTGTGCATGTTCATGTAACACAAACACTACAGAAAGATAATATCAGGAAGGTTCTTGAAAACTTTTACAAAAGAATGACACCGTAGAGATAACTTAACATTTAGCATTTTATGATACTCTTTGTAATTATCAAAAATTTGGTTTCCAGAAAGCATTGTTTCCTGATTGTTAATGTTTGTTGTGAAATGTTACAAAATTTGCTTACGATTTTGTTATTTCATAACTTTTTGTTCTTCAGTATTATTTACTGATCTTTGTATTTTCAAGGTAAAAAAAAAAAGAACCGCTTAATGCTCTTATAATTAAGTATATCTGACATTCTTTAAGTATATCTGACACTTTTTAAGTGTATCTGACATTTGTTTTTAAAAATCTAACAAATACCCACACTATTCTGTCAAAAATTATTCACCGAGTTTATTAAATTAAGGAAAAAAAGTACTATTAACACAAGAATTATGCGTTATCGAAAAACGTAGAATCTGGGTATCGATCCGGGTATATCTCACATGCTAAGCAAGCGCTCTACCACTTGAACTAATCCCCCCCCCCCCCCCGCAATATTTTTCTTAGGAAAAGTGTTACCGTTGAACTAAGTGTAAAGATAGTGTCGTCCGTACTTTCTCTTTGCTTATTAAACCTCATAGTATTTTGTTTATATTGGCGTCAGGCCTCTGGCTGGTGAAAGTTGTTTCCATGCAAAGAAATCCAGTCAAAACCTACAGGCACATCAGCTTCTACAGAATGTTACTTTACTTTTACGCCAATTTCCCGAAAATATCCAACTCTTTGATGCGGGAATCAACCCTTGTATTTTATATTGCGGAAATGGAAGAAATAAATTTTGACAGTCGTGATCCCGCGTGTAGCAATTGATATCGAAGTCTATAACAGAATATCATTGGTTAAGTTAAGGCAGAAGTGAATAAAAAGTTGTATAATCATCATTTTGACAATTTACACAAGTAATAAATGCATGAACACAATATTTCCAATAATTTGGAATGCTAACAACGGTGATTTGACCTTATAACACGACAAATGCTCCGTGACCAGTACAAGACTGCTAGCAGTTTAAACGTTTAAATTTTGTGACAGTCTATGATAAATGTCAATGCATAACATTCACCAAAATTAATTATCAGATATGCTCGAACGTGTGTATTTGGTGTCTATAGATCCCAAATCAAAATTCAATTAATCATGATGGCAAGATGTTTAATGACAACATCGGAAGACGAAATTAATTAAGAACATATTTTGAATGTCTTGGGTTTTTTTTTCGTTGAATTCATCCGCGATTATTTCTTATTTATTGGTTTGGTCGATAATTATGACTGACGATAACATGCAAATTAGAAGTGCAAGTTATGTACAACGCCCATGATTGGACGCAAACGACAAAAAAGGTGTAAAATTTAGTTATTTCAATTTATGAAAAACAATTGCTATTTACTAATACGTGTCTATTGATTCACTTTCTCTAATTTTTTTAATTTTCCCATCGACCTCAAAGACAAAATAAATAAAACATAAAAGATCATAAATATCATTTTACAATACTTTATTTTTATTTTTACAAATATTGGAATAAATAAAATTCACAGCGTATGAAGCAAACAAATATCTCATGGTTTGTAGGTCACGTACTTATTAACAAACATTTAAATTATGCAATGAGTGTTTTTGTTAGTTTCGAAAATCAAATTGTTTTACGACAGCTGGGATAAAGGATAGTTTTTATGCATGCATGCAATCTTACACATTGAAGAAAAATTCTCGCTTCGACCAAAAAAAAAAAAAATAGCTTGACAATAAATTACTTTCACGAAAGGTATGCGCATATGTATACCATAATCTACCTTTTCGCAAGAACAAAAATAACTTTGCATAGAAATGACTCTAAATACGCTGTAAAAAGGTTGTAAAATTTTCAAAATAGTAAGTATACCGTGTAGCCTCTTCACCATTCAAAGGACTATAATAATTATTCTTTATAAACATAGTAATTGTCACAGTGGTAAATTACAATGAATACTAATTCTTACTAGTAGAAACTAAACGGCAATATTTATAGGATATATTAATATTATCACCCAACAAGAATGTAGATGTACTAAGAGAGAGAGAGAGAGAGAGAGAGAGAGAGAGAGAGAGAGAGAGAGAGATTTCAGTTATGAACATGATAGCTGATAATGGCATATGTATGGAATTGGTACATAATGTAAATAAAAGTGACTGCTATTGAACCTACTAATTTAAAATAGTTTTTGAATTATTAAATTACACATACATGTATTAAACGTGTTTAATACCATAAATTTCAGCTCAATAGAATATCTTATGAAACTTAATATTTAGTTTTCTTTTTAAGAATAAGTCAGGACGAATATTTTTTATGCAAATTTCTATAATTTTTGAAATAATCAAACAACGCCCTAAAAAGGATTTCACGTACAAGCCTTACTAACGCTTCATTGTTTTCTCCTACACTGTCACCTACATTTGTTTTCTATAAAAGGGTAATAATACTTATTTCGGTGTGTTTTTCTAATTGCTGAGAATAATTCATAAAGTTGATGAAACGATAACCACAGTAATAATTGCAATCGTTAACGGTGCTATTTTAATTCCTTCTGTATTCATCGACTCGTCGAGGTATATATAAAGCCCCGCTCTCCTTTCCCTGTTCAGTTGTCATTTGCCCACAGTCGACGGTGATGGACCTACAGCACTTAAGAAATGTCAGTTGAGTTTGTCATTAAACCGCACGCTCTGAACAAAGGACCCATCTACTGTTGATTACTTCTGCATAAATTTGTGAACAAACACCTGCATTTCAGTGAACGATTCAAGGAACTCAAAAGTGTTGTGAGCGCATCATAGGATGCTTAATTTCTAATCACCTGAATAGGGAGAGATTTTTAAAACTTTTATTACAGCATAGGGAAAATGAAGTTATCAAGACGTATTTTCCAGTTTGTTGTGTTGGTCTCTGTCTTGGGTTGGACTTTTGCTGCTTCACCTTCTACCTGTTATAAATGTAAACATGGTGACACTTGTAAACCGCCTAAATGTGTGTGCTGTGGGAAAGACATGCCTCTGGAAAAATCCAAAACACCCCAGATGGTTTTCTTTACTTTCGATGATGCTGTAAATACCTATGTAGCCACCTTTTACAGAAAACTCTTTGACGCTAACCGTAGAAATCCAAACGGTTGCCCGATATCGATGACTTTATTTATTTCGCACGCCAACACAGTGTATTCATTGGTAAGGGAATTTTATAAAAAAGGATTCGAAATTGCGTCTCATAGTGTCACCCACAGTCATCCAAGTATGGCTACTTTCAAAACCGAAGCGGGAAAGCAAAAAGAGAACTTGGCGAAAAAAGCCCGGATTCCAAAGTCCGAGATCCAGGGGTGGAGAAGCCCGTTTTTAGAGCCAATGGGAGATGCACAGCCAAATATCCTAAAGGAATTGGGATATGAATATGACGCTACACTAACCATTAGCAGACGAAAACAATCGGAACATGCCCCTCTTCCATTCACGCTTGACTATGGATGGCCATATGACTGCAAAATCAACCCATGTCCAAAATCAGCACACCGGGGGTTCTGGGAAGTTCCGGTCGTTTCCGTCACCGACTATCTTGGGGAATACGACTGTGTGTATGTTGATGGTTGTAACAATCCCCCGCCTGACGAGGAATCGGCTTACAACTTCTTGTGGGAAAACTTCAACAGTTACTACAAGACAAACAGAGCACCTTTCGGAATCAACATGCATGCCGCCTGGTTTTACGTTCCCGATAGATTGAATGCAATGAATAGGTTTATTCAGGATTTGTTAAAGCTTGATGACGTATACATTGTTTCTGTGAAGCAAGTTATTGCTTGGTTAAAATCACCAACTCCACTCGAGGAGCTGAAAGACTTCCAACCGTGGTCTTGTGCAAACCCGCGGGATAGAGATGCTCCAAAATTGCACGCAAAAGGATATTTTGCAAATGATGGATCCCAGCCTACCAAGATTAGAGTTCCAAGCGTACCAAGACTGGGAATCGCCCATAATGTCCATAGTGCGCACACTCATGAACAGACACACAGAAGGACAAATGCACATTCTTTGTATCAGCCACACGATTCTCATACTCCACAAAGATCACACAATGTTCACCATTCGACTAATAGGCAATCAAATAAAGCTCAATCACAACAGTCGCTTGAAAACTCCTACTTATATCAACTGATGCTTCGTAGAAGAGCATTAAGAGAAAAGAGCACAACGACTACAACAACATTGCCTCCACCTCCAGTTCGTCAAAATTATGCAGATTTAAGCTTTTCGATACCAACTCCACCTAAACCACTGATACAACAAACCAAGCCGAGACAGCACCTGAACGCTTCGCCCATATACTCATGGCAGTCTTTTCTCACAAATGTGGTGAACAATGAGCCCATGCAACAGAAAACTGCAACAAAGCCAGATCAAGGAACTCATCTTGGCTTTATCAACAGGTCCTCGCACTCTCATAATACACATCACGAGCACGGTCCTTCGGAAAGACACCACCACATTCCACCAAAGGTTCACGTCCCTCAGTTTGCCGATAACAACAATCAAGACACACAACTTCACAACGAGGACAAAATTGTTTTCAAATCTAGGGCATATAACTACGTGGAGACAACAACACAACAACCTTATTTTGCATTCGTTCGATCGAATTCCAACTCAATCGTACCTAAAGTGGAAAATAGTAATCCCCAATCACCTTTGACAACTACAATTTCTCCTAAATCTAGAGTTACAACGAGCAGTTTAAGATTTGAAGGCCAGTTGGGTAATGAGAATGGAAATGAAAATTCCCCGTTTATATCATCTGTTCGGGAATGGATTGAAACACAAAAGAAACAAGCTAATGCAGGATCTGATCAAAGACAAAGCAATGTTTTATTTCAGTCAGCTGGATTTCATGCCCGCGACACCGAGCAATCCACACAACGAAGTGATGTGGATAAAGACACAACCATAGCACCATCTACCACTCCAACCAACCAACAGACAATGATGGAGAGTTCTTGCAAGCAAGGAGTAAATTGTAAACTTCCAGAGTGCTTCTGCAAAACTATCAAATATCCAACATCCATGAACCCGAAAGATATACCGCAAATTGTATACATTACAATCGATGGACCAATTAATTTCCTCACCTACTCAAAGATGAAGACTTTATTCAAAGAGAACAGACAAAATCCCAATGGATGCCGAATCGGGGCTACCTTCTTTGCCAATGGAAGAGGAACTAGTTATCGCTTGGCCAACATATTAAACAATGATGGGATCGAAATCGGTATGAATGGACAACAAACAACTCCTTATGAGTCTTCTGAAAGATTGCAAACGGATATAGATCAGCAGTCCGATTACCTACGCACATACGCTGGTATATCTGAAGAAAACATCCAAGGATGGAGGTCACCTCAACTTTCTGAAGAAATGATGGCCAACATCAATGTCTTACGTAATAAAACCTTATATGATTCATCACTCGTTTTGAAAAACCAAACCAGTTTAAATGAGGATAAACCATGGCCTTTCACGTTAGACTTTTTAAAATGTGAACGAGAAAATTGTACTTCAAAATCAAGCGCTGGAATTTGGGAAGTTCCTATCATTCCAATGAAAGCACAAGGCGAAGAGACATGCGCATATGCAGATAAATGCAGAGGTCCAAAGACAACACAGGAAACCGTTGATTACTTGATGAAAAACTTCAATTCTTTCTACGAAAGAAACAGGGCACCATTTGGCATTCATATATCACGTGATTGGTTTTACTGGTATAACAACAGAAATTTTGCAGGACTTTCAGACTTTATAGACAAATTATTACAAAAGAAAGACGTTTACATTGTACCAGTGTCCAAATTATTACAGTGGGTAAAAAATCCAGTTTCCTTATCGTCCGTTAAGTCATTTGCATCTTGGAGTTGTTAGAAAGTTATTTCCTGGTGTGAATGGGTTGTGTATTTGATTATTTTAATTTATTAAGTTTTGTATGCTGTTGTGATTTTTAAAATAAAAGTTGAAAAACCTTTCCCTATGATTTATGACTCCGTTTCACTCAAGGAAAGGCGACCTGATCTGACCCCTTCTCTATGATTTGTTGATCTTAAAATAGGTTTCGGCTTTTAAGCTAATTCCGTTTGACACGAACGGCGGAAAAATGAAGGTTGAACGTCAAAGTTACATGATCAACCATCGGAAAATTAGGTTTTCTGTATCAGATACAAGAGCATCAGGTTATCACAAAAATAAATTTACAAGCGACTTTGTGTACATTCGAATCACAAGGACAAGAAGGTAATAAAATAAAACAATCAAATAAAACGTCACTTCAAATAGTTTGAGGGAGGAATTCATTTTCTTTTCATAATTGTTTTACTGTCAATGTCCTTTCCGTTTCAATTTTCTATTTTAGAATAAAAATCCCTTCATGATCAACTTTCGACAAATTTCAATTGTCAATTTTATGTACTCAATAACAATTGAAAATTGTTACTAGGAAAAATCATTGACTAAAGTAAGCCTTTTGTCATCTAATTAATCAAACATTCTGCTTTGTTTGCGGTCTGTTTACCACGCTTTTTCATGACTTCCTGGATAGTTAATAAGTAAGCTTATTAATATTTAAACACATTTTGTGTTAAAGCCTAGCCATCCACTCCCGTACAGGAACAATGATCATCAGGAGAATTGTTGTCACACGAAGTCTTCAAACGTCATTTTAAAATTGTTATTCGGGCATTTAGCGAAAACTCCGTCTTGTTCTAATATAAACCTTTTAGTGGCTTTCACATGCTGGATTTTATCCATGATGTGTTTTGCATACGCACTTCCAATTATGCAAACTTAAGTTATATCACAAACTAGATATTTTTCTGCATATAATTTGCACAATGAGTCATTTGCACCAGAAGTGTTCCTTTGTTTGAAATATCATTTTTCAATAATAGCCATGTTATTTTTCTTTGTATATTGATAAACAAGATTTTATAGACAGCTCACACATTTCCCACTGCAAAATCGTGATCAGCACTGAAACATACATAACTAGGATGTGTGATTGTTCGCGTCTATTTCATCACATTTGTTTGTTCTTTATGCTACCTCTGGCGTCTTTATGTCACCCAGGACATGAAATTAACACTTTCATGCGACCATTTTTTATCCCCGTGTCATAAATTTCCATTTTTGTCGCTTTCAGGCAGAAAGTAAAAAAAAGAAAACACGGTGTTTGACCAGAAACGAAGTTTTTAAAATCTATCACTTACACACATTTTTTTTTTTTGCCGTTACAAAAAAAGGATTATTTTTATTCTTTTCACTAAAATATCCAAGTTTTGTGTCCTCTATTTTTTTTTTTTTAGACTTTGAAAAGAGATTACACAGACTTTGGTTAATTTTCTTTGATTTATTTTACTTTACCTATTGTTTTGTGAATACTTCTTATAGTCGAAAATAGAAACCTGCATTTTATATAATTAAAGTTGTAAATTTAATGATTTTTAACGTTAATATATTCTACTTTTTTCCGCTTCATAATAAAGTCAAGTCTTAATGAGAGAATCATCAAGTTTGGCAGCAATTAAATCCAGCATAGAAGAGAAGTGACAAAAATAATTATCCCCGAATAGATAGGCATATAAGTCATTTCAGACTCTTCCTGAAATGGGTAGTTATATTTCCATAAATGATAACATACTATTCATTCCTTTACATCTAAGAAGATTTAAACTTTTCAAATATAGCTTGTAATCCTGAGAAAGATTCCGTTGCATTTTTAGGTAATATGTGTTCAGGTTTTTGTTCCTTTTACACATTCTTGGTTTTAATAGAAAATGTATGAATCTAAAACGTTGTTTATACTTTGACATACATTCGGTGTATTTATATCATAAAATATTAATCATCTAGATAGATATAGATCGTGACAGAAATGATCATATGGGATGTTTTCCACGAGGCTAATAATCTGTATTCGCTCTAATTTAAGTATTATTTTTAAAACAGTTAAAAAATTGTTAGGAAATATAATTTTCGGTCTTTCGTTGGAACGAAAAAATTAATAACATCAAGCATTGAAATTTTTGTTTAAAGCTATAATTAGGTACAGATCTAAGTGAACTTTAAACTAAATGTTTATAAACACAGAATACGTGATTACGTAAAATAAATCGTTTTTGTTTTACAAAATCTTGCAATATCACATTCTATTTACAGACAATCTTAGTGTTTATGACACTCGAGAAAAATACATAGATGTCAATTACATCAACAGAGTTTTTGCCAGTGTTGACAGAATGCATTTGTTTTTCTTCTCTGACACAGATCTCGAACCAAGTACGAGATGAAACCCAACAAAATAAATTCAGCGGTCACTTGGCTCAATCAGATCAGCCTTATTTTGACCATGTTCCGGATTCAATGTTTTTGTGTTAAAAGGAGGTCATAAGTGTTCTCCAAATGACATAAATATATGTTTTTCTATTTTTTTTTATATGGTTTAGGTGTTTGACATCTCGTCAAGTAATTTTACCTCATGTACATGTATTTGGTGGCCTTCAGTGCGGTTTTTTAACATACTATGGCACCTGATGACATTTACGGAGGGGGAGGGGGGTTACTTGCTTTGACAATCAATCATTTGGACATCCGGTGTTCTTCATTTATACCCTTACCTTATGCATGTATGATCATCATCTTCTGTCAAAGGTTTATGAAATGTGTATCTTCAAACCCCAAAAATGAGTTTCGAAGAATATTCCAAGCAACTGACATTTAATAAAAACTGTGACACGGAGGCATAGAAATGATGAATTCCGAAATAAAGCTCTCAGTCAATGTTGACAAGGGCGTGAATTCTACTGACTTGAAGGGTTATATCCAATTATCTTATCTTAAGGGAATTTTTTTTGTAATCCTAGATTTTGTCCAAGATAAAGTTGTGAAATGCCGTAAAAGGAAAATTAAACCATTTATATTTTTGACATTACAAATTACTTTACAAGGTTTGTGGTTGTTAAATTTTACAGCAATTAATTCTAAACAACGGTGAGAGAATTGCCTATTTCATCTGAAATAAAAAGAGGTTACTTTTTCAAGACTAACATAAACGTTCTTCGCCTTGTGTTTAAAATGTTAATAAAGAGGGCGTCTTGCTGAAAAAATAAAAACTTACTTCATAACTTATATTATAAATTTAAAGCACATTCGGAAACATAACCAGATCACAAATGTGTAGCTTCTTTAAATTGTGAAAATAAGCATCCGCACGATGTTACAAAACAGGAGAACTAAATATAAAAAATCAGCCAAATTAGGAAAGCACATGTACAAATTTATTAAAAACGTGGCTCCTGCGTCCACACTAATTAATCAAATAGATGCATAAAAATTTATAATTTATGACCTTGTATTTCAGTGTTAAGAATACAAATTTCTTATGAATCACTTCAACTTGTTTTGCAATAAAGCTAAATTGTCTTGGCCAAAGTGTCTTTGAATCGAATAGAATTTTCTCAAATAGACAATACTGATGTGGCACAACCCGTTTATACGGTTATGATATTAAGCATATTTGTATGCTAAGTGCAGGAAAAGAAATGTTAACAAGAGCTCAAAATATCCAATGCATTAAAAAAAAACTTGAGTCATTAAATGCCATTGGTT
Source organism: Magallana nippona (assembly GCA_033439105.1). Taxonomy (NCBI): domain Eukaryota; kingdom Metazoa; phylum Mollusca; class Bivalvia; order Ostreida; family Ostreidae; genus Magallana; species Magallana nippona. The sequence goes on along the minus strand of CM065923.1, from coordinate 35,992,991 downwards.
TTTTTCTTCTTGTGCATATTTAACAAAAGAACGGTTTACTGGTTTTTGCGGTGCTTATGTTATAGAAAAGGTTAAAATGACTTATGTGTTGACACATAAATAATAATGTGTTTATTGTATAAACTGTTTCGAAAATGTCTTATTATTTTAGACGTCATTAAATTTTATGCACCAAGCCCATCGACATTTTATAATAATGTTACATAATAAAGCATTAATATTTAATCCAATTTGACTGCAAAACAAGTCTACTTTTACCTCAACAATGACGAATTCATAATCTCGTCATTCAAGATGTATATATTTCAAAGGTATGTACGTTTGACCTTTCATTTTAAAAACAATTTTCCTCTTAGTTTGTCAAATAACCGGACATTGCACTACTTTGGTAAAAAAAAAAATACCACCTGAGTTCAAATTTTTCCAGTTATTTAGTTCAAGCAATATCAAAGACCTGACGTGTATCTTCGGAAAATATCTTTATTATACAACTTTGTTGAAAAATTCGGTTGAAATTAGCGAAAGTTTTATCCATTTTTGGATAACATATTCTCAACATAAGAATTTATTTCTGTATAAAATAATAATGGTTGATAGGATGTAACAGCTGTTTGTTGCTCTCCATAGCGAAAATGAACGCTCTGCAAAAACTCTCTTAAGGTGGTATGGGACATGTGTAGATATTAATGTGGATTAAAGTACATTATAATTAAAATACGTTCACCGGTTTAGAATTTTCAAATTTTACAATATTTAGCCAAAATATACGTGCTAAAATTTTTGAAAAGGTAAAAATTTTAAAAACTCATGACTTACAGATCCGCAGCGAACCCTCTAACCCACTGCGCTACGCTGTTAGTATTTGACTGCGGGAAAAAACTGTTAAGTACAGTACGTCACAATATGGAAGTGTCCCATTCCACCTTAAGCCTACTGATTTTGCATTTTGCGTGTCCCACATACTTATTATATTATTTAATATATGTAATGCTAAAGTGGAAATAAATGATGATTTAATTAATGATAACAATATTTGTTTCTGGCTCCAAGGATACTCTAGTTGAATTTATAATATTTTTGAGGATATGACTCTGGATTATTGAACTGTATATTTCAAATCATTATTGGAAAAATATGCAGACAATGTTATAATGCTACTGCTCCTTTCGCAAATATTTAAAATCTGATCACGATAGGAGTACAAAAACATCAGATTTGCCCATCCCATCATAATTGAATACATCATGATCCACACAAAGCGCAGACATAAATCTATTATATTGTCTTTCATCAAGAATAAATGGGTTAACACATGACAATACATATATACATTTTTATAAATGCGCTCATGTAAAGTAAAATCAAAGAGGCTCGAAACAGAATCTTACAGTGAAGAAGAATGAGTTCAAACGAAAGGAAACTACAAAAATCTTTTTGAGACCAAGAAGAAAAATGGCGATCTTTTCTGGGGTGACATGTGTGGACAACACACTTCGTGCATCATGTAGGTTAACTTATGGCGATGTAGTGCATGAAAGACGCAAACTGTTCATCTTGTGTGGTACTGAGATGAATGGAGAAGGATCCAGATATAACAAATACGTGTATTGTCAGCGGGTCACCCAGGCTGGTCATGCATTTTTGCTTTTGTTTCATGCGATGGAAGGGGGGGGGGAGCTTTAATAATTTCAATTATGATTTTAAATCAAAATCAGAACTTTATATAAATTATATTTTCGTATTTTCCTTATATGAGTTCTATGTTATCGTAGTTTTTCTGTCAATTTTTTCTATTTACGTATTTTTTGTTGTTCGTTTTTTTTTGTTTTTTGGTGCTTTTTTTGCATGTATTTTTACACTTATGCTACAGATCAGACATTAATAAAAGTAAAATAGATACTTACAATGATACAATACTCAATGATACAAATAAATTATATGAAAAAAATTTTTTACAGAAAGAACTGTATACCGGCTGTGCATTGAGGAAATATATGCTGGAATATTTTTCTCTTCACAGGAGAAAAGTTTTTCCCTGACGAAAGACTACGTATGGGCGTACCTGTGACATAACACCGCTCCACAATATCCACGAGCAAAGTAGTCTGATTATCAATGACCAAAACTATGTGTAACAGAGACACTGTATCTTTTGCACTTTTTTTAATTCATCAAATAATTTGAACAACTTGAGTAATTTTATATTAGATGCGAATGATGTAAATTCAGGATAAGTTGAATGAAAATAGTATCGAAAATGAAATGTATAAGATGATAATTGTATAAACCAAAACAAAAGTTGTAATATAACCATGTTATATCTTTGTTTTATGTATAGCTTTAAATTGCATTTGACTTGCAGCAATCATGCTTTAGTCACTAAAGTCTTTGATTGACCAGTTTTACTTCAGTCACACAATACGCACACAATAAGGTACTGTTTCAAGTTGATTAATTAATTCAGCTGATTGTGTCACCATAAACCAACAAAACCTACCATGTCGTCAAATTGTATTCAAAGTATTATCTATCTACGAATAATTCGTTTCTTGATGAGAATGAATTATCTGACATCATTTTTTAATTGTATTTGAACTGTACCCTTTGTTGTTTACAATACCACTGATCAGTTAAACAAGATCGATGAGCTAATCGGAAATAAACCACAAAAAAAAAAAAATAACAAACCAATAGAGAAACTTAATCATAAAAATCCTGATGGCCCAAATGGGTTAAATTCGTACATATGTCAATTAGTGTTTGTCATAAAACATTTTGATATTTTTCTATAAAAATTTGTTGCAATGCGCAAGAGTTTGATAACATATGTTTTAAACCGAACAAAAAAAAACCCGATTTACTTACCTGTAATTATTCTTTGTTCATAGACTTGAACAATGAGGTGATCATACTGCGTTTGAAGTGCAGTTTATATAACTGGTCGTTCAATTAACATAATAATAAAAATTCATAGAACGAATAGATGAAGCATGCAGTTTACTATCACAAAATGCGAAAGTCAATTCATTTTGCTTTAGGTTCCATTTACAATAGGTAAAAATCACAACAATAAACAAGGTAAAAGTAAAGATCAGAGTAATAATGTTATAAAAAAAAATAAAAATACTGTCCAAAGGGGTGTAAACGCAACATCTGAGATGTTGAATGAAAACATTCTGTCTACCGATTGTTCGACACTTACAAAGTAACATACGACTTTTTCTAAAACTCGTAATGAGTTATATGTATCTTCATAATATTTTGCTTTAATATATATGCACTAAACACTATACGTACATGTATATAAGAGAACATGTATATAAGAATGGATTAAGATGTGGCTAAGGTTGTGTGTCCATATTTTTTTTAGTTTTTAATATATATTATCAATAAACACACGAAGAAAACTAACTCTTTCTTTAGAATGTCCCAACTGTCCACCGTATGTTGTCTAATCTTCCAGAGTGCCATTTTAAGACAATTCACAATTAAAGAGAAAAAATATATTTTTTCCTCATTTCTGTTATTCTCACGCATCTCTTGTCGTAACAAAATGTGCCCACTTTGGCATTTTTTTAGAGACCTGCGTATTTTTGTTGTTAGATTTCAGAGGTTTGAAAATCCGGTATATCTTTTTTCTTATTCTCTTGGCATCTCTGTACAAGGTTGCAGCATCAAGGCAGATGACTCCCCCAATGATGGCGACAATGACTACTACACCAAGGGAACCGATGCCAACGGCCGATGCTCTGTTGTCGCTAATGGTCCAGTCTTCTTGTGGAGCTTTGATCTTAACCGACAAAGTTGTCGTGAGGAAAGACGAATTTCTAGAAGAAGCATTCAGTAACCGATTGAACAAATGCCTTCTCTTGGCTAACAGTGGATCACAATTAATGGCATCAGATTTCCGATTCTTAGCATAATCGTCTTCGGAGAAATTACCGGTATGCTTTAGAGTGCTTTTGGATTTATTTGGTTTATTAGACGAAACTGTTGTTTGCAATAAAAATATTGGTTTTGTGCGCATTGTCATTTTCTGGTTCGTGGAGACTTTGGTATATTTTGTTGAGACCGTTTGAGATAGCATCGTCAAAATTTTACTTTCCGTCCTGAAAGAGCTGACTGTTCTGAATGTATCATTTTTTGTATTTGTTGAAGACACCACGTTTGAAATTGCCTGCCTTATTTTGTCAATAGTCGATGGTTGTTCTGGTTGTGTGTTTCCAACGCTTGACATTGTTGTGGTAAACAAATCTTGTGATTCAAACACAGTTGTTGTAACTTTATTCAACTTTACTGGTGTTTCCACTGCTTGTACTGGTAAAACCATTGATGTTGTCATTTTTGATAAAGTTTCCGAATCTTGTATCTCGGACAAAGTAGTATGAAGTGTTGATGTTGTCATCATTTGTGATATTTTTCTTTTAATGGGGTTTGTGTTTACATTGGACACAGTTGAAGTTTGTAGCGTAAACGCTTCAGCATTTTCGACAATATTTGTTTCTTCTGAATTTTGTAAACTTGTTCTGATCCTTTTTGGAATTCGCATCATAGCAAAAGTTGAAGTTAGCGATTGATCTGGGAATGCTGGCGTAGATTCAGCAACAACTTCAACACGTTGTCGGCGAATTGTCGAAGTAATCTGTTTTTTCAACATTTTGTTTTCTTCTTTCTTAGACTGTCTTTTGTTTGTTTCCAGTGTTCCAGCAATCTCAGATTTTACAAGGTCATTTTTCTCGAACACCATCAATGCAGGTCCGCCTGAGCTCTGGTTTATTTTATCACTGAGAGGCTTTTTAGCAATTTTTCTTTTTTCATTAACTTTAACAGAAAAAGAAGTGTTTTGTAAAGATTTTAAGTTTGTTGAAGAATCTTTCATTGCACCTTTCTGTCCCTTTTGTTCCAAATTGTTGAACACAATATTGTCCGTTGGAAGCAGTGGGGGTGTCTTTTTCTTTTTTAAGTTGGGCCTGACTTTATTGGGAATGTTTCGTTTAAAGGTTATCGGGGGTGGTGGAAGTAGTAGATGCGGTGGCCAGGATGATTGTTTTGCAGTTTTAGTTTGCTTTACAATGGCGACTGTAGTAGTCTGCAGGTAACTTGGAGTGGATTTTAGAGGTGGGTGGAACGATGGCCAATTATTCAACTTTATGTTTTTCTGCTTGAAATCACTCGAAGCCGAGTCTGGCGCAAATCGACGATGTTTCTTCGGAACATTGAAGAAATTATTAAACTCCATGGCGGGGAGACACTGGGGATCCGTTGATTGGGGGGAACATTCTCGCCTGTCGTCTCGACTCGCTGAGTGGCCCACCAATACACAAACAAGTACTTAAATTAAAAAAATAATTCGCTTATAATAGAAATTATTTTTTTTTAAGTTGTAAACATAACTATTTCTAATCTTTATTAAAGTAAATTCTTTATAAAAGTTTTGAAAATAAACTCTGTATAGAAGCAGTTAAAATACATGTATATTTTATAAGACTATACAAGATTATACTTTCAATAGAAGTTGCATAACGATACATTTCATACAAATCATAAAAATGCCATTTATACATACATATCTACTTTTCTTTGAAATAACAATTTTTCGAGTACTTTTGTTTTACAGAAGTTATCTCTCCTTAACCTAAATTTTAATTAAATAAAATCGACTTAACGAGATGACGGCAAGGTATTTTTGTCTTGATGGTGTATAACGTTCATGTATAATTATTTGAGAAAGATAAAATTTGAATTAGATTGTTTTCATTAATAAATAACACCTATGATTTATCACTTTAAAATTGTTTAAACAATCATTAGTTTTAACATTGATTATACATCTACTTTGGTACAACGTGAAAACATAAACTTACGTCCAACGGACGTTAATATAAGAACAATTGAATTTCCTGTTTCGAAAAAAAGACCTACCACCCACTTCCGATACTGTTAATTTCACAGTATCATGTAAGGAACCCAGAGTTTTGTATTATTTCTTTCTCCATTCTATTTAATCAAATAATTCGGATAAATACTTCATTAAAATCAAGCTTATTGATAAAATAATAATTTAATTAAAACTTTGGACATTTGATTCATATATTGTAATCATAAAATTATTTGAAAGGGACCTAGACACGAGAAACTAAAATTTAATGGAAACTTATACCAATAAAACACAAATGTAAACTATAACTAGACTCGAACTATGTTTACATAATAAAGAATTTAAAAACCATTATCTCGCTCGTTATTCGATTTTAACTTTCACATTTTGACGAAAGAAATATCTATATTAATCACTCTAGATATTAATAACTGTAGTAAGTTTAGAAAGATAACATAGTTCGAAAATTTTTAGCTCAAATCGTCCCGTTAACTACTTTCAAAAGATCCCAAAAATGATTTGTATCAATTTAAAATATGCATATTACAAAAGCATCCTTTAAAAATAATGCAAAACATGTTCAATTAAGACGCTACCGTTGTAGAAAGCATATTAAAAGTGTGGAAATAGAAAATGCCCATTATTTTGAATGGAAATCATATTTGTTTATAAAGATATGTAATTTACCATAACAACTCTGTTAACACTAAAACAGCTACATACACGTAACAGTTATTACATATACTTGTACAGATGCTGGGTCCACCTAATCTTTTAACGCAGGTTATACACTTTTACTGTGACACCATATTCTTAGCTTTGTTTAAATTGCTATTTTGACAACAAAAAGAGGATGTAATGGGGCTATTTCTCTTGTTTTTTTTAATAAAGCCTGGGTGATAGTCAAAACAATCTTTTAGCGAATGATCCATAAACCAATTGTAAAAAAAAGATTACTGTCAGTACTCGGACCGAAGAAATTCTAGCATGCATTCTAAAAAGTTCTAAGAAATTGTCTAGTTTTAGCTCCTTTCTTTCCCCGTGCAATAGTGCATGGAACTCGTTTTGCTCGCCGATGCCATATAAGAATTCATACCTTTATGTATACTTAAAATCTTAAACTCTAAATGTTTAGATCTACCCAAAATCACAAGTATTCAGGGGTTCTGTAATATACCGCGGTAAAAAGAAAAAGCTTTTGGGTGGGAGCCATAAATTCGAATTGATCAGGGTACAGGTTCGCTTTTTCTATGCAAATTCGCCTCTCGGATTCTGAGCATGCGTATTTTCTTTTTTAAAAACTGATCTAGGAAGGAAGCTAGCAATAAAGGCACATCATTGTCTTGATTTTCAGTTAAATTTACTACAATTAAACACACAGATAATTGATGTTTTAGTTTGTATATATTTAGTAAGCCGTATAAATATTTTTTAAATAAAGTTTAAAACAAGACTGTGACATTGTTTACAAGTCATACATGTATAATTTTAAGAATTTTAATTTTGACTCGCAACTTGATTGGTTATATAAAGTTAATTTACATCTAAAGTATGCCCGCATCACACTTTGACGCGCGCAATAAATTAGATTCATTAATGCGTTTGACGTTATACAATATTGACACAGTTTATCGTTATTTATGACATCACATAACATGTTCCTATTGTTTCCATTCAATGTAAAGAAAACTAGATCGAAAATAATAAGTTTAATAGCATTCTTTAAGGATATTTTAGGTAGGGATAAATTTTTGTAATGGAGAGTTTATTATTTATGAGCTTCTTTAGCATGAGACATACGATAGTTATATTATGCCACAGATGTTCTAAGCAAAGTTTTTTAATCCATTATAAAATGTATAAATTCTTCCATAAGAATAAAGGTAAATCAGAGTATCTATATTTATTCTTTAACCAAAGATTTTATACGTTATTTTAGTGTTATGTAAACCTTGTCCAGCGACAGTGCCAACAATACAATTTTACCTTATTAATAACTAAAATAACGCGTACGGTCCTTACAACTTTTTTTACGTTAATTCCATCTCGTGTTGCAAACACTCTTAACAAAACATATCCGCATATCAGTGAGCAGTGAAGACGAAAACTTAATAACTATACTATGTCCCAAGTTTCTGTTTCCACCACTATTTGCTTCATATTTCGATTATCACAGATACCTTTGTGCCCAAACTACGTTCATCCACTAGAATGAAAAAAGTCCAGATTTTCCGTTTTTTAAAACGCATCCTTTACCGATTTAAGTTTCATACACAATCAAACATAGAAAGTACACGGGATTTTGCATTGCAGAAGACATGAAAAGTACCCGGGTGATAACATTGCCAAATTATTCAAGGAGTCCCTTGTACTTTTGAATTGAGAAAAGATGTAAGAAATTTGTTTTCGTTCGGGTATATATAAATGAAGTGTCAATGAAGAAATCTTGGATTTTTCCCCTTGTATCGATTTCAATTCTTTGACAGGTATGTGTTATGTTCGTCAAAAAGTGATGGAAACAGTATCCTGGGACAGACTATAACGTAAATGACGCAACCCTAAGCATTGTTCTTCAGCCGCCAATGTCACTACGGATCAGTCCATTCTATGGCGGACATCAAAGGTCCCCTTGTGGCCAACAATGAAATCTCTTAATGCTTGAGAATCCTTTCCTTTCAGTTTCCCAGTTGCAATATTGAACTGAATATTTTTCTTACGGGCGTTTGGATACGTATGAAGTTAGAAACAAAATGCTATAGTTAATATTCAGAGCTTTTGTCATTATTAGACCTCGTTTTGTAATTCACTAGAACCACAAACCAGGTCACAAAACTCACTGTAACGGTTCTCGATTTGGGGGTAAATTCATAAAAATCCTTTTTAGTATACAGTTCTTTTTACTTATTTTGTTATTGCTATTTTACTCGTTCTTTTCCTTGCCATTTATTTCATTTTCAATCAATATTTATGAGTAAATTGGTAAAATTGTAATTCAAATTTTAAACTAAAAATTCTTACCATGAAAAGTCATTAGTTTTAGAGGGTTTTTTTTTAAGTTATGAAAAATCAATACCAAAAACTTAATTGTAAATTATTTAGGCAGATTATTTCAAAATTGGTACGGGTGCTGCCTAAATGGCAAAATTCATGAAAAAATGAATAGAAATTTGATATCAAACCATCAAAAAGTTGATGATCTATTCTGAGATATGATTTGCAATGGTGGTTTGCCACAAAGTTCCTATTTGGTCTTGCAGTTCTGTGGTTTCAATAGGTTACAGTCGAAAGGGAATAGGAATTGCGATTAAATTGATCTAGGATTCATATACAAATCTTTGTAAATGATTGATGAATGAAAAGATGCACCAATTATATTATCGAGTTTTAATTCATATTATTTTTTAAATGTCATCCTTTTGTGGTATTTGATTAGACTTAAAATAGACCAAGAAATTTTAATGGTTTTAAAGTTTAATCAATGTAAGCACACAAGATGTTATTTTGGTATTTTTTTTCATCATCGAATAGAAGAATTTCTTAAAATTAGACTGTTAAATAAGAAATAAAACGTCGGATTAAATCATATTAATTTGTTACTTTTAAAATTTTACCTCGGTAGTAAAATGTTTAAAAGCAATTGGCTTAAAAAATTCAACGCGCTGCGGTCATCTGTAATGCATACAAACACGACATTTTGCAACTGTTTTCTCTATAGGCGCTTTGCAAAACAAAGGACTCTAAAAAATGATGTCCTCGCTCTTTAAAACCATGCTAAAGATTTTTCGCTAAAATTGTTCCGCGTTAATCAGGGGTCAAACATTCAACAAATATTCCTTAAAGCACGAAACAGTTCAGAGATTATTGATTTATTCGAACTGGAAAAGATGCTTAACATATAAATTATCTAGTTGAGTTTCTGAAGGCCACTTAAGATTTTATGAAGTATAATTCAGAATATGTCGAAGTATCACACCCAAACTTAAAATTAGCAGACATTTCACCACATGACATGTATATGAATTGAAAATTATCAATCAACGCTGTGTGTAGAATTATTCTGCCATTACATGATATATGTGATTCAGCAATCTTAAGGATAAAATTTTTGGATGATGATATAGCAGCTCTCAAAAGTAATTGATAGATGTCAATTACAAAAGGGGAATTGAATTCAAAATTCTGGAGTCAAAGCATTGTTTGTATCAAGCACAAAGATTATGTCAGGGTTTTGGTTCTCTTTGGTTCTGAAGATAAAAATAGATAAATTATCCTTGAAGATTTTATCCCTTAATCATGGTTATATTTACACGTGTGGATTGTTTTAATAGCATTGAAAGAAATACGCAATAACACTTATAGAGATCCAATTATTGAACTACTTTCATTATCCTAATTTTATATTATAATCGAATGCCAAGATAAAATTTGAATTTATATTTTACAATGAAAATGCATGAAAAAAGATTTGCTCTCACACGGACTGCAGATTTTTTCTGTCTTGAATATTTATTATTCCAACATAATATTATGTTTGCTACCCCTCTATATGTCTAAATGCTATACTTTTAAGATGAAAATTTTTTAGTTTTTGTTTATTGACATTGTTATGTCATTCTCCGACAGATTTGGCTAAGTTTCATGGTTGATGAATACATCGTACAGGTTATTTAACAATTTAATTGTATTTTTAAAATGAACTATACTAAGGGTATATTTAATCAGGATTTGAGCAATCTAAATTTGATAAAATACCAGTTTTCTAAAGATGTTTTAGACGATCGTTTGATACTTTAATCTTTTTGAAAAATTACATAGATATCTACATCAATATAAAATTTTTATTTGGAATTAAAGAAAGACAAAGTTGATCTCAAAATGTATAAATCCTTTAAATACAACAAACGAAACCATTTTAGATTTGATATAGCGCTTTTGTCAAACTAATGCTAAAATAAAAAAAACAAAGAATGCATTTTAATTCTAAAGGTCATCTTTATCCGCCATAAGAAACAGCATTCTTTACACCAATATTTAACCGAAACGGTGAATATTTTGCCGTCCAAAAATAGAAAAAATATACTTTGTAATTTAAAAAAACCCATCATATTCATGCAATTTTGTTTTTATTTTATAAGAATTATTTATAAATCTAAAACCTTCACAGTTCATCTAAAAAAACACACTTTCGTTATTTTCTTTCAGGATTTTTATTTGTCTGGGTATTTTCTTTTTACTAAATCTTTTAATGTTCTTGATATCAGCTATTGTGATTTTTTAATCTTACCTGCAATAAAAACACATCTTGTTATAGCCATTTCAAGCTAGAAATAATACCATGATCTTAAATTGTAGGTTTGGATGGGATCTGCATCGCCAGGGAATTCAGTTCTATTTGTGTGATTTAGGATTTGCCAAAGGCTGGAAAATATTAATTGCATGTATTTGAATAAATCCAAAAGGCAATCGATCGTACAACCATTTGTGCAACGAAGAAGGAAATAAACAAATCGAATTGTTTATAACAGAGAATATTTTTCGAAAAACTTATGTTCATAAATTTTAATGAAACTTTCTTATATTCTTTGTTTATTCATAAGATGGATACTGGCATATCTTTGGGAGTTGTTATGATGATGATGATGAAGGACTTATTACAGGTTTTGCTTATTTGCTTTTTGGTTATATGATTCGCTTCTATTTTAAATAGGGTCTTTATGATATCATCTGGATACAATACATTTTGTAAACCTGCGATAGAAAATTACTCTTCGTCTGGGATAAATGACACTTGAAGGTCTTTTTATTGAAAGTTTGACAGATGATTATTTGCAGATCAAGGTTGCTAAATATATATCTTTGTTTCTTATGTTATTGGTATTATATAAATGGTGATTACTAATTGACGATATTCTTAAACGTATATTTATTTTTACACATTTTAAGCACCTGCAGTGATCAAAGTTAAGATTAATCTTTATGTAGTTCAGCTCTTGATAAAAATAGAAAGGCATGAACCTAAAAAATATATTTTCAAATTACATTTGCATACATTTAAATGATACAAAACAACTAAATACATCAAATAATGTACATTGTCTTGTAGTTTTATAATGAATGTCACTATATTTCATTGTACTTAAACCTTCAACTCATTGTTTTAATTTATATTCATCACTTACCATGTGATCAAGTTATAGAAATCTGCATCATTCTGTAAGTAAAGAATTAAATTGGATCGAAGGAGAATATTCTGAAATCTGAATCCCGAAAAGAATAAATACCGAGGTACTTATGTACTCATCTAAAATAGTTACGACATTGCCTTCGGTAAAGACAATTCCTAGAAAGATTTAGACCTATAAATAGATGGAAGAGCAAAACTTTTTTGAAAACTGTTTTCTTCTTAAAGAAGACAAATATCACCCACGACGAAGTTTGTCCAGTTCGCCACATCAAGACATATCGCCTTTGATCTAATGTCTTCTCTAAACAGGGAGTTTGAATGTTTTACAAGAACTTGTGGAATTTAACTCTTTTCGTGCTGTGCCAACATGTTTTGGAGCAGACGGGCGTCAATGCAACCGGAAAAATCCCCTCATGTAAATGAGAAACTGACAGTCCCAAATATTAATTTACGCGTATTTATCCTGCACTATTTATCGGACGATGTCTGATCATCATTAATAATTCATGTTGATTCACTCAATACAATATGGTAATTGTGTACAGAATCCATATTTTCCGAAAAGATGTTTTTTTTTCTTTCTCTTATAAAGTTAGTTAGATTAATTGTTAGTAATGATGTGTATACATATATATGCATGGAAAATATATTTGCTAAAAATAATCTTTCAACTTATGATGAAATAACCATAATTTTACCTAAGAAAAAATAACTCGTAAACCCGTCTAAAACGTAATAGAACTACCATATCGTTAAACTTTTGCCGATGTATCAACAAATTTAGATGCCCTCTGCATCAAAGAATAACTGTTGGTTTTTCGCTTCTATTTAGATTTTCTATGCATTAAGGATGACTTTACTCAAAATGAAAACAAAATTCACTGATGATAATGAAAAACCATCTATTGTATGTTATTGATCTTTGATTGTAGGTTTATTTTTCACTTTCAAAAAGGAGGTCAATGACATACTTTTTGAGTTAATGGCCATTGATTTTTTTTTTAAAAATCCCTTGAAATTTTACACATGTTTGAGATTTTCTTAATTTAGAAATATTACAAATAATTAAACTCTTTATAAAATGAGATATAGTTCCTGGATGAAAATGGCACTTAATAGCTACAAATTAAAGCATTAAGTTTTCAGTAACAATTTCTTTAAAAATATTCTATTCCGAATTTCCTCTATCATTTTTCAAATCTCTCACGATTTTTGATTCAATTTAAGAAAAAAATGAATGAAGATAACACTAAGACATTTTAATATTAAACAAATTACACTGACCTTATTCTGCTACTATAAAATTTATATGAGGTCAATGATCAAAATTTTGAGATATAGTGTTTTTTTATCGTTTTTAAGCATTCTTCAATATTTTTGTATTGCATGCCATACAACTATCTTAATGAATAAATGAGATAAAACAAACAGAAATTATGCAATATTAGTTTGACTAACAAATGAAATATTAACTTTTATCATTATAGTACTGCCAAAAATGTTTTAGAGGAAAATAAAATCTGAAAATTTAGTCCAAAATCCCTCTGTTTCCATTTTTTTTTGCATAATTTCATAATGTATGAAAAAATATCGAATGTTTTGTCAATATTAATTCATTTTACAAATATTTTTTCTGTTTAGAAATTTTTTTTCACTAATGACATTGAATTTTATAACAATCCGAATTTGACGACTCAAACCCTGAGTAAACAACATCCTTAAACGAGAGTTTGATCCTCTGAAAGTAGACACACTAGTTAGTTTAAGTGAACTTCATTTGAAATGAAGGGTGAAATTGACACCCGTAGGTCACTGACTTAGCTTTGAAATAAAGGAGACGAATACAAAACAATCCACTGTTGCTAATGCATATTCATATATTGTATGCTATACAACTTTGTCTCACTTGATATTTTTGCTCATGCATGTGAGCCAAAATATCCTCTTGCAAATACCCTCCTGTCATATGGTTTGGTTGTACAGAGTCCATGACTGCTGAATGCATCTTGTTTTTTAAGAAAAGGAAGATGTGTCGATTTAATATGCATGTATGACTATTTAAGAATTTGTTTTATTGTCTAATCATGAGAGATGCTTCGCGGTAACAAATGGTTCACCGCCAACGCCTATTGACCTTCTAAACCACTGGCATGTGTCTTTCACGAATATGATTCGTAAGTTTGATGTAATATCTTCTGGTTTAGGTCAAACGGTGAATGTTTGGAATATCAAACACGATATGAAATACCATCTTTTAAAATTAAGGTCATTTAGTGATGTATGTTGAGAGATATTTCATTGGATTACAATACAGCATATGAAACATTTATAACTTTGAAATATAAAGTGTATTTTTCACATCTAGACAGACATTACGATTAAATCCAAGCTCAATAGATATAGCACAATAGCAAGTAGTACATCGATCAATTTTTAGTTTTATTCAATAACTAAGATTTCATTGATGTACAAAATGAGACATTTTTCTTCCCTGATTAGATCATGTTAAAGTGTATATCTACCTATTATATTAGATAATAAATATATGGCATGATCCTTTATTAATTTAGCTGAAAGTCAAGCTTAAAAATAGAATTGACCTTTTACCTCGTAAAAATGTATTTTATTCTTAAAATTATATTTCTATTTTGAATTATGTTTTTTGATAACATCTAAATTTTATAATTAAATTTTCTCTTTGAATTAATTGTAAATAGGTATTTAAATGCAAGGGAAAAAATCATTCAGCATTCTCAGGGGGATTTTTTATATGAAAATTTTTAAATATACGAATAACAACGTAAATCTGTTGCATTATACATATAAGCAAGTAGCTTTTTCAAGTTTTCTATGAAATTTTCCACCTATTATTAAAAGCATTCCAGAAATATGTTTAAATATATTTTGTGAATTTCAAAAAGGAAAATGAGAAAATAATTATCTATTTAAAATGCTTCTTCACGCGATAAAGAATACGCAAGGGTTTCAGAATATCGCATTTCTATCAGGTGATAATTTTTGAATTTTATAGATATAACTGTTTGATTACTTAAAAATATTTTGTATTTAGTGTAACGCATTGTTTAAAATACAAAAATAAAATTGTAAAATATTTTAAAGAATTGTGTACCCACTGTACATTATTCTCTGGTGACCTAGATTATATGATAAAGCAATTAAAAGAGTAAGACATGTTTCTTTACTTTCTTTATTTCAACTCTCTGAGACTGATTCCAATACACTTCCACAAGTTTCACAGAAAGTAGCATGCTGTATCAGATCCATGCAAGTATGTAGACTGTCAAAAATATTCTGTATTCATATGAAGTACGTAAAAAGCATAAGAAAAATAAGCTCTTAATTGTTTACATATACACTATTTACACAATAACCAACCTTATTTTCGACAATGACACTAGTAAGGAGGCTTGGAATACAAATTACACCATATTACATGTACAAATATAACATCAAATGACAATGAACATTGGTGTAGAGATTAAATAAAAAAAATCACAGACAACATAAACTTCATACCTCCTAAAAGAAAATGTCAAGATAAATTTAAACTTCAAGACTTTGAACAATACTTGAATTGTGACAAAAGAGCACCTCTATTTTGGAAAACAATTAACAGATGAGCAAATGATCTAACATCTAACATAATAGGTTTAAATGTCAATGATTTATATGAATGAGAAAGTTGTTCAGTGGTTTTACCTTACTACCTTTCTTCCCGGAAAAGGATGAGTTAACTTATTTATGAAACATATAATAAGAACAACGATTCTCATCAGAAAGGCGTCTATCTCTTTGTTGGGATGGAAGATGCGTGTAGTTCGTGCTGGATGTCTGTGATAAGTGGATGTAGTCAATAATGGGTAAGAACCTCTTTTAGATCGGTTCATATTAGTTGGTTTGTTTATAATAGTATGATCACAAAAGTTTACAAACAGCTGAATGTTAGTGTGTCAGAAGTAATGATAATTAGCTAGAGCAAATGATATACACAATAAAAATCATTAAGCTATACAGTAAACTGTCAAAACCAGGTGTTCATCACATAAACATGAAGCCGTTTATGAGTGTATTAAGGTTTGCTGTTGAATTGGGAGGACAGGTAGAAACGTTATTCATTACAGCTCATTGCACGCCGTGTCAACGTTTGCTTGACTCGATTTTCAGGGTTCTTGTCATTCGAAACATGATCCTTTCAAATCAAGATTCTGTGTAAGATCCACCAAAATCTGTACTCTTAACAAACCAGTTGGTTTTCGCCTTAAAAGTACAGATAAGTTTTAATGAAAGACATTGCACTTTGGACCTGTTTGTCGCCTGTTAGATGTCATTCTAGCGTTGAACACAACTGAATTTGTTCGTGGAATTTCATGAAGCAAGCTAATTCACATTTAAATTTATCCAACACAGCAGCTCTGGAATCACAGCTTTTCCTGCAGTTATCTAAGGCAGTTAATGGATTCTTGATGCAACTCTTTAATTGTTCGATTGTTGTTGGTATCGGCTGCTGTGGTGCACTAAGTATGCATTTTGTGGACGTCAGCATGAAAACCATGACAACAACGTATAACATCTGCATCTGTTAAAAATCAATAGTGCTCATTAGAGAAAATTACTAAAATCTTAATGCAGCACTATCCAAACAAAAATAATTGCTATAAATATGTGTGTTTTTAAAACAATTTTAAAAACAAGAGTTAAAACTTTTACCCATAAAGTGTGTTTATTTTTTAAACAACATAAATCGAATATCACTTTAACTGATCAAGTTAAAAGGGGTGTATACATCTGCAAAATAGATGTAGATGATTCTTATTGTAGTGGCCTCAAAACAGTCTTGGTTGTCTATGATTCTTGATTTTATATTTTAAAAATACTCGAATACTTGTTTGCAAGATAATAGAACATTTTCTTGTTCCGAATTCCGAATCGTGTTTATTATGCTATCATATAATGCACATTTCTATTAATTTGATTTTTTTACTAATCTATTTGTGAAAGAATGAAAGCCTTAAATGCTTATGTTAATATTAGTTTGTGCTTTCATTATTCATAAATGGCGTGCACTATATTTTACAAATTGCACCAATTTTACCTGAAATTCCTATGTTGGATAATTATTGCTTTGATCTTTTTTACATTGAATGAATATGGCAATTGATAAATGAAATGTCAAATATGTTTATTTATCTTGAAGCAATTTAGATTCATTTATCTCTAATTAGAATACAAAAAACATTAATGATATTTGAAGCATTAATCAGCGTACGAAATCTACCACAAGTGATATTTTAGCAGGCAATTTTTTTCTGTCAATTAGTTTAGTTTTTATTCATAACCATCGATCGATTTTATTGCAGAGTGCACTGAAAATCAAAAGTAAACTTTAAGCAACATGATTTAAAGCCGATCGGTGTGATATTAATACAATTGCACCATCTATAAAACTTAACTTTACAATACATACCTTGAACTTAAACGTAACACAACAACAGGACTTTCCTGTTCCAGTTCTTGCTATATTTTGAATCACTGCTTCGCAAACTTACAACTAAGTTTTGGAGGACTCGACAGCAATTTCATATATTAAGATCTAGAACCGGAAGTGACCTCTGTGGGTCATGATCCTCTGTTCCAAAAGCCAAGCAAATTCATTGACTCAAAAAAAAAAAACAAGAACAGTATAAATGAAGCTAATATGTTGGTTCGGTGACGTTTTCCTTTTCTTGAAAAAGAGTCGCCTCCACAAGAACGGAGGTTTGCTAAATCTACATCTATTTTGCATAATTTTGACAATATTGACAGGGAGAAAATAACCTCACAACACATTTCAAGTTGTGAAGAGTATTGCAAAAAAACGAAGTAGGACGTGAAAACACTTCAGGGGGTTGTACTGACGCCCTCTGAAGTCTTTCATTCTCGTTTTGCGTATTCACCTGGTGTTGCAACCCAAAACCTTAGCAAATTTAACAGATAAATGATTTTAAAAACTATACACTTAATATAAATTCATATCTTTATATCATTTACTGGTGGATAAATCATTTGTGTTAGTGTTTAATGAAATACAGAATTTTTAGCAATTTAAAAAAAGAAAAGAAATAAGTTTACTGCTTATACAAAAGAATTTTACATCTATTCGTCCTTTCTGAAGTGCGGTCCAATGTTTGTACGTTATTAACCATTCTGTCATTTGCTTCAGTGTGTTCATTTTTATGAAAAAAAAAAAAGTTTAAACGAAAAACCCTATTATCCTTTATTAGTATGATAAAAGATAGAATTTCAAGACATTTATTTATAATTTTTTTTCAATTATTTTTTTTAATATTTAAAAGATAACGCAGTAGGCTATAATTATATAGATATGAAGAAGTAATGATTAATTTGATTATAATAACTTTATGTAAACTTGTTTTAATGATAAATCAAAAGGTTTGGGTAACAGGCAAACAATTCGAATTTATTTACTGATGTATTGATAAAAGAAATTAATATTTTTCCAGTTATATTGGTTTCTTAATAGTGTAAATTATCGATTTATTTTTTTCTTAAATTTTGATTTGACTTATGTTTTGTTGTATTTTCAGTTTAAATATTCACTTATAATGATATATATATTTTTTTATATAAGCAATGTTTAGACTTTCACCGATTTATAGATATGAGTCTTCTTTGTTTAGGAATTTAAAATTTTACCCTTATGTTAAGACAGGCACCGACGAAAAAATGCTTTTCTTGGAAAGAGAAAACACAAACTATAAAAAATATATTAAACAAACATGAGCCGCATAACGAATATCATTTCGCTATAGAAATGCAATACCATTATTATTCTGCATTAACTTATTTCTTTCACTTCAGATAAATGATACTAAAACTAAGTAAGATCTAGTAAGAGTTTTGTATCAAGAATTGAGTAGTTTTATATCAAAATAATTGTCTTAAGTGTTTACAACGTTATTTTGCTTCAATTAGAGTCTCCAAATAAAAATTTAGAACAATGAAATAATGATATGGCAACCGGTTTATGTTTTAGATATAATTATAATCAATGTACAAATATGTTTCATTTTAGAAGAATAATTACGTTTAAAATGATTACTTTCAAACTTTCAAAACCACGATTTTCCGTCTACTAGATTAGTAAATTACAATTCGACTATAAAATTGTCTGACATGATTTCATAGAACAGCTCCAATAAAAAGTACTGTACAAATACGCAAAATAAAAATCAACTTAGGTAATGATTATCAGAACACTTTTTTAAACGCTATAATTGAAAATAAATCTGTAAAAATCATTTTTTTAGTTTTTTTTTCGAATTAATTTACTTTAAAAAGAATATCAAAGGCACTGAAATATACATTTCTGAAATTAAATACTTCAAACTTTATTCCAAGACATTATATTGAAAATTTAAATTTACTATTATATTTTTTTTATGACATCATTTACTATAAAAGAGTATACACTGAATTTTGTAAAATATTGGTTAATAATTTATATTTAAAATTTTTAAAATAATTAGCAATGCATTTGTAGATAACAATTCAATTTATATTTTAGCGATATAAAATGTCTATCATGAATAAATAATATAACGAATAAAACGTGTTTGATTATCACGAATTTCTTTTGATACAGCGAGTCATGTGAGTTTAAACGTCTTATCACAGTTTTGAAATTTCCTGCATAGATAACTTATCACAGATAGTTTGTTTCAACTCAAATTTGCATTTAGGTTTAATTAAGCTCTTAAGCTATATGTATTTGTGTTATGATAATGCTTATAGAGGGGGAACAAAGAGGAAGAAATAATGCATCTACATTAAATAAAGATCATAAAAAATATTAACAATGGCTTTGAAATATTGATTATTCGAAGCATAATTTAAAACTCCATATTGTATTCTGAATAAAGAAACGATATCACCATTATTTATATATCAATATAATATTTATTTCATTTTATATTTTTTTAAACTTCAAAATCAATAGGAGAGTGTAATATATTAAGTAAATATATTTTACCAACAAAACATGAGTGAAATTTAAAATGTAATTGACAGTGTGAATATTTGTGAATAATGCCCTCTAATTATAACATTAGAATTAAACACACATTCTATCTGGTCTTAAAAAAACACCAATAGATTTATCTTACATTGTCTTAGATATTATTTTATTTAACGAGGAGTCTTAGTTGATACGATGATAATAACATGTGGTAACTATTTTGAACAAAACAATAAATGATTTGGTTGAAAAACCGCCCAATGAAACATCTTGTTGAATGTAAGCGAAATATTGCCGGTTGCCACTTGATCCATATAAATCATTCGCCTTGCCCAAGTCAAGTTCTAATACAGTGTTTGCGGGGTCTTTGGACGACCAGAGGTTGATTCACATTCATTTTATGATTACTCATCTCATTACAATAAAATGTGTAACGTCATATTGAATATGGTTTGACAAAGTGAAAAGCGTTGACCGATTTCTCTAGATGTCGAAAAAATATTCAGATTCAATAACTAAACCCTTACATTGACAGGAAGTTCTATCACACGCCCGATTTTAAACATTCACCAAGTTAATCAAATTAATACAATATCTTGTAGAGTCACTGTAAAATTGTAAAACTTTTTCTAATTATTTATTTCACGCCTCAATGTATTTCTAACATCTTTGAGTGTCATTAGTTAAAACTTCAAAATCTGTACCATTCTAAGTTTCTTGATAAAGAAACCGTATTTTGACTGAGCTGATTAAGGGATACCATATCGGCGTAATTCGATGATTTCCAAACCAAAATTATATGTCTTCGTCATACAATTGCTTTCTTTTAATTAGACTTTAAAGACAAAATGATTAACTCCAAAATATTTAATCATATGAAAGCCTCAGATTAATTATAAAAAGAAGAGTTTGGAGTAGAAATGATAAATGTTGGTTAAAAGTGTATAGTTTTGTTGTGTAATAAATTGCTTTTACGGTATGCAAATTTAGGTTTGGGTCCATTATAAAGGCGACTGTTTTCTTCTTAACTTGGTCAAAATGGTATCACGTAGTTATAAGTATTTCTAGGTTAGAAAAGTTAAGTCGTATAAATAAGAACAATTAGACGATGGAAGTAAAACTTTGACAAAGAGATGTGAAAATGGCATAACTTTGATTTGATTGACACAGTATTAGGTTGTAGAAAACAAATAAATCTGAATATTCAATAAGTCTTAATTAATGATAAAGGGACCAATGTATTCAGTTCTCTACGTGTTGAACGGACAGACCTGACCTTGTCTGCTGAATGTTTTCCTATTGTTGAAACCCAACCAATGTGGATCTCCTTCTTTTCAGGCTTTTGTTTTGGCTGAATCAACACGTGTATTTTAAACTTTCATTGGCTTTTGGCAACACAATATATGACTTTATTACCCCCAAAGTTTAAATTGTTTTCATTTGCTGTATAAATTGGCAATTAAAATGTAGTTAACCCCATCATATTTTCTAATTATTTAATGATTATGAGTCATATCATGTCTTGCTTAATTTTAGCTTTACCCAATCTATACATATACATACTTTTTGCAGAAAAAAAACTTTTGTGAATGAAATTACGTTTAAAGACTTTGAATGGAAAAGCGTTTTATGCTTACTTCATGATTTTTTTTATGAGTTTCAAGATATTCTCACATTATAAACCAGTTTCTCTAACAACCGACTATCTTTGTCCTTGTAATTCTGTTAAGTTTATGTAAAATAAAATAAATTTAAAAAAATTAAAAATTGCTTTGACTTAGAATACTTTAAACATCGCTTGTTTTGTAAATTTAAATATTATTGATAAACAAAATATGGAAGTGCACATTAAACGTAATATACAAAAATGGGAAATTTAGTCTCACTATCAAGTTTCTTAGATGTTTTGGTCATTTACGCAGAGAAAATTAAGTTCAATTCGCTCCAATTTACGCGGAATTGATAATCAACAATTGTTCTATGCTATCACATTTTAACAAAAAGATTTCCTTATCAATTGAAGTTTGCATGAAGGAAAAAGTATTTGTATTGTGTTAAATTATTGACTTTATTATATATAATATATACTCTCAAACAAATCATCATATTCTTCTTTGGAGAAAAAATACTACATTATAGGCCATAACATTTCATGGTGGTTGGAGCGAATGTTTAATATTTTGAATTAGGGTTGTTTGTCGTATATTTTACACTTGATTACTGAATAGAAATATTTTTTTCATTAAAAGGGATGAAAATACAATTGCAAAATTGTGCTTTTTAAAGATTTTATCAAGTAAATTAGTTCGAACATTTCTATCTATAACTATTTATTACTTTTTTTAGAAGAACAAAAGTGTCGTTTGTTGTTTTGATTTAAAAAAAACAAAACTCTTAAACATCCCTACAATTTGCTAATGATATGTTAATTAATATTACAGCTAACCTATATCTAATAAATGTTTGTATTAGGTTGCTGTACAAACATTCATTAGTTTTAAGTATCGATATCTAGATAGTCCAATTTTAATAACCGCAGTATTTATAAAAAAAATTAACAACGTTTACACAGACATCTCATCTATATATATCTGCATATGTTTAACGTCAGAAAAGAATGATGGTGCGATATTTTTCGTTTTCAGACGTTTAATACTGACCTCCTTTATATCACTGTCACTGACCTATTATATGGAACGTCTATAACATTCTTACAATGAAAGTTAAGTCATACTGATGACCGTAAGTGAATGCCAAGAAAGAAATATAGACTTCCATGTTGACGGTTTTCTTTATACAGTTGATGGTGAAATGATAAACATGCTCGCTAATTTGATATCAACAGCTTTTAATCAATGAAATTTGTCTTGAAATGGAAAATCGATGATCAAAAAATACTACAGTAATTAATTTACTGTAATTACAATCATTTATTAGGAAGAATGTTATAACTATTTTGCTTTCTGTAATGTATTTTAGACCTTTAATTTAAGTAATAATAGTTTTTTGTTCTTAACGAAGTTGCTTAGCACTGGTGTGATGTGCACCATTTGGATGCGATTATTATTTACAAAGACTCTTAAAGACGGTCAAAATATTTTGTTAAGAATACGATCAATGTTAAAAAAAAAGAAAAGAAAGACAATAGTTTGTTTGTGGTTTTCATGTAGAATCCCCAAATCCTTGACGATCGAGTATTTAAAGGTCACAAAGATATAGAACAAGGTATAAAAACACATCAAACTTTGTAATGCTTTAACCTGGTGTCATTTTTGGTTCTTCAAAGGTTTTGCGCATTTTGACAGTAAACAATCACTACTCATTTCATAAATTCCTATGTAAATCGAACGGATGTGTTTTGTTTCAAATTAGACTATCATAAAACCATGCTCTACAATCGTACATTTAATTACGTCTTTAATTAACCTCATATATAATCTTTTGTTAGAATTTTAATCCTTAGATAATTTTGAGCCTCATTTTCTGTCATTTAAAGTAATATATTTACAATCAGTGTATATTTCCCCTTATCCTTGCATTGGAAATCTGCGACGTTCAATTTTCTATGAATACACTTTGATAATTCATGCGCCATGTGCACAAATATAAACGTCTCCACGTGTTTTGGGTATATTTATTTTTGTAAGATTAAATGGAATGTTTAATCTTACATAACCAATTTGATATGTACTTTTGAAAAATAATCATTAAATTATATCTATTCCTTAAAAAATAGGATTTTCCTCTACAGAGTTTCTGGCACTATATTTTTAGTCGCAGAACCGAACTAAATAAGATGTGTTAATATGGCTGTTCCATGTTTCAAATCCCTGACTGAGAGCGTGTATATTGGCTTTACAGCAACGATACACATATATTTCATACAAATAGACATCAGTATGAATATAAATATAAGCAATGAATGCTTATTTTTGGATGTCGTCGGTCCTATGACACACCAAGCGGTGGAGACAAATTATCATACCGCGCTAACGCGCGGTATTCAATTTGTCTGCACCGCTTGGTTTTTCATAGGACCGACGACATCCAAAAATAAGCTTTCAATGCTTAAGTGAACATTTTTAAAAGATATGAGAATAAATTTGGAGGTGAAAACTTTATTATTACAATTAAAGAGTTCAAAATGTAGGTATGGGTTTAATAAATATATCGTAAGATCTTAATTTAGAGAGATCTCTTACAAATGTTTTGCAAAAATATTTCAATTATGAGAGTTTAGAATGTATGATAATGATCGAAAACTTTTAATACTGTTTTAATTTACACTAGCTTTTGAGTAATATGAACATTTCAATGATAACGTTTATTACATTATGCTAGTGTTCTCGTGAGTATGTATTTGGAGGGGAAAACTGTATCGTTTCAATTAAGGAGTTCAAAATACAGATATGGGTTTTAAAAATACACGTATATTGTACATTCAGAGGGACATTTTACTGATGATTTAGAATATATCATAATGATTGAAAAATTTTAACATTTTTTTTATTTGCGCGAGAAAATACACTAGCTGTTGAGTCCTGTGAACAAAATACATGTAAGATATATCGAAAAAATATTTCAATAGCAATGTTCTGGTTTCTACACGAGCGGATCAAATATCTGATTTTAAAATCATCTTATGAACAAGACGTTTATTCAAATTCTGACTTCAGATTCAAAAGTAGGGTTAATTGAGAGGTGAATAACTATTCTATTTTATGCTTGGTCCCGCTGCATTTATGAATAAACAAATATGAAGAAAATTACAACTTGACTCCAATTTGAAGAGAAATTGTTATTAATGGTACCAATTTTACCTATTCAAGAAAATAGTGAAACTAAATAAATGACCAACATGATTGGGATTTTGATTTTGTAAGGAAACAGCCAACTTCAAAGGATTAGGGCTGTTATTTGAACAATCAAGAAAATTGAAAATTATGGAATACGGGTCTAAATTAATTAAAACAGAAAATTGTATTTTAAAATCTTCGTATGAATACCTACGGAGTAACGCAGAACATTGTCCAGCTTCTAGCATTAATCGGGCAATGGATATCAAAAATGTCTTGAATCATACGGCTTTGGGAGAATACAGTATAAGACAGCAATTTATCAACTCTGTACATATTTTAAATGTGTATGAAAATAGAATATTACATATTTATCTTCAAGAATGTAATACATTTATGGAAAATTCCTCCAAACCTTTTAATATAAACATATTGTATACAATAATTTTTGTAAAATACAATCAAACTTAACAAAACCAATTGAAAATAATTTAGAGAAACACTTTTCTTGGATAAGGCTTTCCTCACATTGTTTAAATATTGAATCTGGGAGATACCAAGGTAAGACCAGGCAGGAAAAATTGAGTGATGCTTGTGACACCCAACAAATAGAGGACGAATTTCATTTTATTCTTCAATGCCCATATTATATTAATCTAAGGAAAATACTTATGCAAATACTAATTCAAATCTCCAAGTACATTTAAATAAATTCATCTGTTAGGTTCAGATCACACATTTACTTTGGTTGGTCTATGTAAATATATTCAATTTGCTCTTATGATGCACAACAATGAAATATCACGTTAATCTGGATCTGATAACAATCTGATTTACAAAATGACACACTCAGTGTTTGCTGAATTTGCTCAATATATTACATGTTATTTATTAGGAACTATGAACTGCAAACTGTGGAACACTTGACCAGGGATTTCATCCCCCTATTTTAGACTCAAAGGAGTCTAAATATTGTACATTTGTAACTTTTAGTGATTCTTATTGCTGCCCAAAGTTGCACCTTCTGAATAAATAAACAAAATTCCTTAGTTAGAATCAACCTGACTAATCGAACATTTTTGGTTCTTTAGTTGTCTAGTTTTCATAAGATTATTCTTCTCATTCTTTTATTTAGGTAACACATACACAGTTTATTTATCATTCAGCTAAACTATTGTATAAATATAGTTTGATTATACTGCTTCTTTTCTGAATACTTTGATTTGAATTACGTGAGGAATTGCTAAAATCCGGTTTAAATAAACCGTATGAGATTTCCAAGCATCTACTTTTTGTTGCTAATTTCATAATTAATGTTGGGTTTTTTTGTTATATGCTCATTCTATTAAAGGAAAATAAATGGATAGGGAATATTTATAGCTAAACTAAAACAATATTCCTCTTTGATAAGAATCTTGTTAAACATGTGATACAAAACCTCAATGGCTAAATGCGCATCTTTGGGCAAGCAATCCATGTTTTCGCATATATGTTTACAGTAAATGTTGGTATTTCTGCAAATCATTTTCTGCTATATGTCGGGTGTTTCGCCCTTTTGGTCGACACTACTATTCGGAATTTATGTAATACCCGTACTTTAACAAATTAAACAACATTATAGAAAATGAATTTCTTGCATAGTCGGTTTAAAACACTTGACATCCAAAGGCTGACAAATGCAAAAGAAAGGTTTTCAAAACCCAATTCCCACATTGACAAAGCTTTGCAACACAATTTTAAATGGAATTTCTTTTTATTGCTTTTATTGTTTCGTCGCGTGCAATTTTAAAAATTATTTTATAATTATGGTATATGTAGGTCAACACATTATGTCTTTACCAAAGCAATATTGAAACAGTCGCAGAACAATTTCGCTTTTCTTTTAGGTATGAACTAAATTACAAATGGAATTTCTTTTTATTGCTTTTATTGTTTCGTCGCGTGCAATTTTAAAAATTATTTTATAATTATGGTATATGTAGGTCAACACATTATGTTTTTACCAAAGCAATATTGAAACAGTCGCAGAACAATTTCGCTTTTCTTTTAGGTATGAACTAAATGATAATTTAAGTTCTTTGCAGAAATCATTACCCTTAAGTTCATCCTTTCAACATGTTTTCTTTGTTAACTTTTGCCTTTGATAAATTAAAAACAAATTCAGCATTTACTGTTCGTGCAAGAAGAGCCTGAATAAGACAGGATGTGTAATAGACGAACGTCCTTCAGATATATGTAATTTTTATAGTTGCCAACCAAAGGATAGAGAATCAGAAGACATTTATCAATCTGTTCTTGCACTTTTGATTTGTAATTCTGAAACTGTCACAAGTAAGCGATAAATCAATTTGTCACACATTCTGATGAGTTAATTACACACATGCCATGCGTGTTCTCCATAATAAACTGTCGCACGCTTAATTCATTCAAGTCGTGAGAGTCCACAGCAAGCAGTCAAATGAACAGGTGAAGATGCATGATTGCTTTACTCGTCGCTATTAACTTTGATCAGTTGTTAATGAAAAAGCAATATATTCAAGAACTAAGGTTAAAACGGCATAAGAACATGTTTTAAGAAAAGAAAGATTAACAGAAACATGCATGATTGGTGATCTAGGTTGAAAATTAAATTGAAATGTTAAGATTGGTTGACAGGAGGAAACAGACTAACGGAAATGAAATGTATTTCCCTCCTTAAACAGAAGAAAAATCGATGTCATCAAAAATGAAATGGATTCATATGACGCCATGATATTTTAACAATATCACAAATGTTCGAATAAATGATAGATATACCAGGTAATTTTATAATCTGCATTAGTTAAGCTTGTTTTTGCTGAATAAACCAAACAACAACAAAGGAACACGTGTCTCTAATGTTGACGTGACGGAAATCTAAAAAAAAAAAAATAGAATTTCATTTGACCCAGAGTACAGAAAAGTATTTTTTATTGACATCTTTCCTCATTGGTTGAAAAATCAAATAAAGGAAAATAACTGAAGAAAATGTCGTGATTTTGCATCTTGTTTCATTTAGTTTATGCATATTACTTAATCATAAAAAAATAAAAAGTTCAACATTAAGAATTGTTTCATCGTAAGAAGATTTTTTCTACACGACAGATACTGAAAACTTGTCTTTTATTAATGAGGTTATTGATGTGATAATCGCATTTACATGAAAATGAATATATTAACGAAAGATCGAGGTTTTAAGAAAAAATACAGTTTTCCTGTACTTTTGAAATTAAAGTACATGACAACCTTGTTATACATTTTTAATGATTAATTTTACTCAATTTTTGCAAGGATATTTTTTTTTTTTAATTTTTTTTTTTTTTTTTTTTTTTTTTTTTTTAGAAAAGTCACTTTTTATTAAAACCAAACCTTATAAACAGAAAAATATGAGTTTTTTAGACTCTAAAAGCAAAGTTTGATTTAGTGTTAACAAAAATGTACCACAAATGGTGAATAAATTAATCTGAAAAAGCGTCTAGATTTATAGTAAAGTACATGTTCGTGAAAATATGTCAGATAATGATAACTATGTCATTAAAGTCTATTCCAAGAAAGAAATTCTATCTTGAAAAAAAATTGAGTGCAATCAAGCAAGAAATAACATTCACTTTCTATTTCATTTTAGTTTCAAAAATGACAGATTCAGTATTGAATAGCTTCAGGAGCCAGTTATATTCAAAAACATGAACTTATAACGAACTTGGACTAGGACGATGCATGATTGCACCATTACACTGTAACTAAGCTTGCGTTTCTCCGTGAATGGTGATATCGGACTGCCTAAACTTTTATAGTTGTAACAAATAATGTAAATTGTTTGGGTTTTTTTGATTTCCATCATTGAATTTTCTTGATCAGTTAATAGTAACTGTAAATTAAGTGTCTTGCATTCGAAAACAAGGTACTCGTATGGTCTGAAATTCGTCATAGTTGGATTCTGAAATGACAGGTTTGAACTTCAAAATTCTGAAATTTTATTTTTGAAGATTTCCTAGAATTCTGTGCTTAAAAGAAAATTATTCTTAGGAAACTTGAATATCATTCATAAAAAGATGATTCAAACAATAAGATATCGATAAAACGGCCTAAGACTCACTTTATTGTTCGAATTTACTTTTGTCTTTGACAGTTTACGTTAAGTGGATAAAAGTATCAAATTTCGTCAAATCATGCATTTGTCTTGTTATTTGTCTTCCTAAACTTTCTCAATTAAATGAGACAGTTTAACCATTAAATGAACAGCAATTGGTTTTCAATTTGAATTAAAAGTCCATGTTTCCTATTGTATGCTAGATTAACTTATAAAGTTCCCTTCAGTATGCTTGAGCGATACAGAAATGAACGTAGAATGCCCATGTATCTCTCATACAAATGAACACGGGTATTCAAGATGACCTTTCACGTAACCTTTCTACTTACTTTCCTTGTTTTCATGTGTTTGTGGTATTACTTCCCATCTTTTAAAAGCCTCCAGCTATTTTAAAGCTGAACTTCTGAACCATTTTTAGCTCACCTGAACCGAAGGTTCAAGTGAGCTTTTCTGATCACCCGTTGTCCGTCGTCCGTCCGTCCGTCTGTCTGTCTGACCGTCTGTAAACTTTTCACATTTTCGACTTCTTCTCTAAAACCACTGGGCCAAATTTAACCAACTTGGTACAAAGCATCCTTTTTAAAAGGAGATAATTGCGAAACAGTGAGTATAGGGTGTGTGTCTTTAAAAATCTTCCTTTCAAGAACCACTGCACCAGAAATGCCAATATTTACAAAAAAAAGTTGAATATATAGTGAAGATTCTAAATTGTAAAAATCGTGACCCTCGGACCAAAACTGGGGCCCCAAATTTTAACATAGGTATACATAAGAAATATGTTTAAAAATCTTCTTCTCGAGAACCACCGCACCAAAAATGCCAATATTTATATAAAAGCTTGTATAT
This sequence comes from Magallana nippona, assembly GCA_033439105.1. Lineage (NCBI taxonomy): Eukaryota > Metazoa > Mollusca > Bivalvia > Ostreida > Ostreidae > Magallana > Magallana nippona. The sequence goes on along the minus strand of CM065923.1, from coordinate 35,963,144 downwards.
ATAGTGAGGATTCTAAATTGTAAAAATCATGACCCCGGACCAAAACTGGGGCCCCAGGCAGGGTTCAAAGTTTAGCATAGAAATACATAGGAAATTGTTTAAAAATCTTCTTTTCAAGAACCACCGCACCAGAAATGCCAATATTTATATAAAAGCTTGTATATATAGTGAGGATTCTAAATTGTAAAAATCCTGACCCCCAGACCAAAACTGGGGCCCCAGGCAGGGTTCAAAGTTTAGCATAGAAATACATAGGAAATTGTTTAAAAATCTTCTTTTCAAGAACCACCGCACCAGAAATGCCAATATTTATATAAAAGCTTGTATATATAGTGAGGATTCTAAATTGTAAAAATCCTGACCCCCACACCAAAACTGGGCCCCAGGCGGTGTTCAAAGTTTAGCATAGAAATACATAGGAAATTGTTTACAAGATTTTTGTTTCATTTATTCAACTAAATTGTGCACAAAGAAAACAACTGTGTCTCCCTGATTATTGACAACTCATTGCAAAAGTAAAGTTTGCTTAATCAAGAAATAGCGGATAAATACGATAAGGTGTAAAAATTCACTAAATATTATTTTAGTTTATCGCTTACAGTTTATTTGGAGACCGTGCCCGATAAAAAAAATTAATATGTAAATTTATTTGTTATCGGACACGGTCTCCAAAATGAATGTAAGCGATAAATGTACATTGTGATTTTGTTGCAATATTGCAGCTAGTTTTGTTGAACATTATAGATACGGCAGATCAACGCACGTGGTGTGGATTTGTTTGTAAACAACCTTACCATAGGTAATCTTGTTTCAAACGGGAATTGAAATAAATAAAAGTATGTTTTATTAGATACTTGTTTCCTATTATATTGCGGGTTCTATGGTATCGCGGTATTTCTGTTTACGTAGTAGCACGCGCTGAAATTGCATAGTAAACAGAGGCACGCTAAACGTCACTGAGGTATATAATAGAGGAAACTCACAATAACATTAGTTTCTGGAAATATTTTCGTATTGATAGATTTTTCGACAAAATGATTTAACTACCGCGATATCATAGGACCGGCTCATAATTAGGGAAACACTGTTAATGTGTTTTATCCTCGTATTCAAATTATGAACCTGTGAAATTTGTTCAAAGACTGTTTAAAACAGAAAGAAAATAATTTGTTTTTGAACTTTGAAATTTCTTCAATTTTTGTAACCATGATGAGTTATTGTATTACAAATGCATCACTACGTATTTTATAAGGAAATATACTGAGTATACATTCACATGGTGATGTTAAAATTGCAAATAAAAATATATTTTTTGGTTTTTTTTTAAAGCAGCAGTTGCATATGCATGAATTTAGTAAGACAAAACATAATTCATTTACTTTTTTATTCTGATATTATTCGATATGCGACTATTGGTACAGTAATTCAAATTATTGATATCTATATTAAAGAAATTGTCAGCTCGACGCAATTGTAGTCGTTCCGGCCTTTAATATATATTGTGAATATTCTAAAAATCTTCTTCTCAAGAACCACTGCACCAGAAATGTCAATATTTACATAAAAGCTTGTATATATAGTGAAGATTCTAAATTGTAAAAACCGTGACCAAAATTAAACTGGGGCCCCAGAAGGGGTTCAAAGTTTAACATAGAAATACATAGGAAAAATGTTTTTAAATGTTCTTCTCAAGAACCACTGCACCAGAAATGCCAATATTAGCACAAAAGCTTGTATATATAGTGAAGATTCTAAATTGTAAAAATCGGGACCACCAGGCCAAAACTGGGGCCCCAGAAGGGGTTCAAAGTTTAACATATAGGAAAATGTTTAAAATGTCTCAAGAACTACAATGCAACAGTTTAGGATATTACTATGCATACACCCTTGGCTATTGTAGATTCTAAATTGTTAAAATCGTGACCCCCCAGACTAATACTGGGACAACAAGAGGGGTTCAATGTTTAACATAGATATAAAGATATATATATATATATATATATATATATATATATATATATATATATATATATATATATATATATATATAGGAAAAGTGTTTAAAAATCTTCTTCTCGAGAACTACAATGTCACAGTTTGTGAGATTACTATTCAAGGATCTTCAAATAGTGAAGATTCTAAATTGGAAAAGACGTGACCCCAGGACCAAAACTGGGGCCCCGGAAGGGGTTCAAAGTTTAACATAGAAGTATATAGGAAAAGTGTTTAAAAATCTTCTCAAGAACTACAATGCTACAGTTTGTGAGATTACTATGCAAGCATCCTCAAATTGTGAAGGTTCTTAATGGTGGAAACCGTGACCCCCAGACTAATACTGTGGCCCCAGAAGGGGTTCAAAGTTAACATAGAAATATATAGGGAAAATTTTTCTTCTAAAGAACTACAGTGCAACAGTTTGTGGTATTACTATGCAAGCATCCGTGGCTATTGTAGATTCTAAATTGGTAAAATCGTGACCCCCGGACTAATACTTGTGCCCGAAGATGGGTTCAAAGTTTAACATTGAAGTAAATAGGGAAAATGTTTTAAAATCTTCTTCTCGAGAACTACAATGCTACAATATGTGAGATTACCATGCATGCAACATATGATAATTTAGATTCAATTTTTTTTAAAATAGGGACCCCTGGACTAGTACTGGGGACCCAAGACAGGTTCAAAGTTTAACGTAGAAGTGTATATGAAAAATGTTTAAAAATCTTCCTCTCAAGAACTACAATGCCTCAATTTGTGAGATTACTATGAAAACACCCTAAAATGTAGATTCTAAATTTATAAAGCTGTGGTCACTGGACTTATACTAGGGCCCCAAGAGGGGTTCAAAGTTTAAAATAGAAATAGCATATTATGCTACAAAATAGAATGTTGCAAGGAACTGTTGTTCAGGTAAGCGATATGGCCCATGGGCCTCTTGTATTCTCAGTAACGGCTAAAAAAACGCTGAGTGTAGTGGACATGTTACATATATTTATAGGGTTTTTCCATATATATCAGATTCTTTAAAGTTTAACTTTTTCTACTAATTTGTTAATACATGTACATGCTAACATGTCTTCATCAATTTAAGATTGAAGTTGGAGATTTTACAAAACAGAAATGAAAGACAATTCTTGTTTTTGGATTTATGTAAATTCAAAAATTGTTCTGAAAACAAAAATTTATATTTAAGTACAATTGATTTGGTATTTGATTTTTTGTATTTGATAAGAATATGAAAAGACAAAAGTAGATCTAAACTGATATAGATGAATTGCGAACTAAATATTTCTTCTTTTATTTTATATTTGAAAAATTTGCAGCAATGTCATCATAAACGTTTGATTTTTTTTTTCTTGTTTACAATAACATTAAACAAATTTGAGTTTGCAAAATCCCACGTATTATATCAGGCAATTGAATGACATGCAATAGCAAAGCGATTCTGTTGCCATTTATGTAAACGTATTTCTTTAAATGACATAAAAGATGAATGTCATTTTGTTTAAATTTCCAATTTTAAAGATTTCAGATGAAAAATATTAAAGAACTGTCTAGCTTTCAATTTTTAGTTGTACCATAGAAGAAATAAAAATATGGAAAAATCAATCTCAAATATATATTCATAAGTGCGTCCGGTGTCTTTTATAATTTTGCACATTATTTCTTGCATAAGTTGGATGTTCTCTATATATTCTGATTAATGATAATTAATAAAAAAAAATTAACAAATATGTTTAAAAAGAAAAATAGATTAACAAGAAGCACCTTTTTGGCAAGAGATTCAAGCAATAAAAAATATGAAGTGATCGTGTTCTGCATGTCAGGCACGATATATCAAGATACTGTATTTTAAAGGCGTCAGTGACTTACTTCTGATCACCCAGTATTATCTGTCTAAGCATGATATTTACCATATCTCTTGACCAAAACAAAACTCATCTTGAGTGTCATTCGGTACAAAATGTCAATTTTACTGGGGAAATTGCAATGAAAAGTGCAAAAATTTGCTGAAATTACTTCTTTCTTCTTGCATATTTTCCGTTGACCAAATTTTGTAAAATTCAGTCAATACCACATAAAAATGTCTGTCTCCCTCAGACGGTGCAATATGTTAATAATGGCGACATGTCAAATAATTTCATGACTTTTTCCAAAGAATTTTTGCTCTTCAAATAAAAAAAGGAGCTAGTTAGGTCTCCCCTAATTGAAGTATTTTAATTCTAACATTTAAGTGAAAACATAATCATATCACACTTGATATGTTCTTTGATCTCCTGTTGACATTACGAAAAAGTATTCACATGTACTATTTATAGGAACAATGCACTAAGATCCATAAATTTTTTGTAAACAGTTCTAATAGTTTTTTGCATATATCGGTATATATCTAGTTTTTTTTATTTTTTTGTTTCATGATAAATTAGAGAAAATATAAATTCATCGATTTCAATTTTTTTCACCGAAAAAAAAATATAGCTTGCGTATTATTTTATGTTTGAAGCATGCGATGCAATCAAGTGCATTAATCGTTCATGTTATTTTTTTAAGTTAGGTATGTTTGATAAAAAGGATACAAAGTATTTATTAGAGTACGCCTCTATCAAATTATCTAAGAAGTTCCTGATCAGTTTTCTGGACAGTTCCTGATTGTCTCAGCATGCCTCTCACAGGTGTTCGAACAAACCTTCGAGAAGAGCTGTCGCTTCAGGTACAAACAATGCTGATAGGAAATATTTGATTTGTTCAATAATTAAGTTTTATGGGAGGTCAATTTAGACATACACAGTTGATAGTTGGGGTTAAAATTTTGATGTATCCAAAAATTAACGAATTCTAATACATACATGGATTAAACTTGTATTTTTCAGTTCGATGCATATGCATTACCCACATAAAATGCCAACTATTGTTGCATTTGAGGCGTTTTTGAGTGTTCTAATCATAAATGATAGAATGAACCATCTTCTGACTTAATACCTTTCTAAGGGCAAGTATCGAAATTGCAATATGGCTTTAACTTTTAATATTATAACCACTGTCATTTGGACTGTAATATGAATAGCTACTTGCGATTTATGGTGATTTTGTCCTTACACCATGTGCCATTTTGCTTTGAAATGTAAAAACAATGGAATATCATAACTTGGTATGTATACGTTAAAAGAAGCATTCTGAAAAATGTTCTTTATTCGAAAATGCACGGAATTTAGAAAGAGGAAACGCTGGTCAACTCATGCATAATTCCACACTGTATTAATAACAAGCCTAGGACTTTAAAATGCACCAGAATGAAAATTGAATTTAGGAGTTATCTGGAATTATATAGTAAAAGATTTTCGGTGTGAGACATGTCTGCTATATCATGTTTGTAACAGAAATGTCAATATTTGTCCATGATTAGATGGTTCTGGGGCTCAGCAGGTGTCTTCTTGTGTGGTTTAACTTCTACAGTGTAGTTGTCATTCATTACAGAACTTCCAACTTTTTACAATAAGCCAATTTTCTTCCAGAAAGGCTAAATTCTTTACCGATATTGACATGAAGAGTCATGGTATGAATAAATTATTAGTATCAGTCCCGCCTGGCTGCAATATTAAATGATTTACTAACAGTTATTGGGATAAATGTCGTGTAGTGCTGCATTATTTGGCAAAAGGTTCGATAAGAAATGTTCTATAAAACAAAATTATTTGAAGGTCTTCCAGTTGTCTTTGCCTGTGAAATTACATCGTCATCTTTTATTTTCTCCTGAAGAAAATTTTAACCGTTCTTAAATTTTCATTAAATCATTACATAGCAGAATTTAAACTTATGTTTGTTTTATTTTCAGTCTCCATGTCTGAAAAGTACGCGAGGGGAAGAGCAAGCCGTCGGGGCTTGCACGAGCATATCCTTTAACAAATATTAAAACTGCGACTGACACATTTCGTACCATATGTTTATGGAATATGAAAATAGGACTTTCAAAGTATATCAAGATTATTTATTTCAGCAAAAAATGACATTTGCAGGTAAGTAGTCTACCACAAATGTGACCAGGGATAATAAATGATTAGCGTAAGACGTAAAAGATTATTTTATGTCTTTTTCAAGATCGCGTAAATAAAGATTCCCCGCTGCCATGACTTAACAGAATAAGTTGCTGTGGTACATAGCGGATGGTGTGTTCCAGAGTGGTTCTCGAATTTCAAGTCATTGAGAGGACCTTTTCAAATATTTTGAAAATAGCCTCAAAATTAATATTCATGTGAAGTTTTTTTTTTCCAGTACAATAAGTACGCTATTTGCCGGATTAAATTTTGTCGAAATTTTAAGGTCTACAAGTCACTATTGCAATAAAAGTCGGCAATTTGTCTCACTTCGTACAAATTTAGAATTTCGATGTCTAAATATTTTGAAGCACATCACGCGTGTTTCAATGCATTGAGCTATTTTCAGTATTTAAAGCATTATTGTTACTAAATAAGGTGTTTTTAAAGAGAAAAAGGCGTCTGAATACAAACGTAAAAATTCACATAAACAAGTTTCAATCGAATTATTTTGACGCATTAATTAATTAAAAGTCGTGTTCGTTAGCGAAATGTTTTATGGTTATTTACAACAAGTGATTAAACAATTGAAGGTCTAATATTAGAACAATTTATTCTAAGAAATATATTGAGATTTTATAAGCTAGTTTTAATTTGACCAATCAATAGATTTTTAATGTGTTCTTAAATTAATGTCTTCTGGCTTTTCATTCCCAAAGCACAACTTCAAAAGAAATAACCAACTAACAATATTTTTTACATTTTCCTAAATGAGTTTCTATATTTATATTATTTTTTATTAAGTTAAACCATTACCTTAAAATGAATGCATTAAGATAACTTACAATGTCTTTCATCTTTGTGAAAATTTCCAAAAAAGTAATTTTTTTTTAGGTAACTATGCATCTACTGATAAAAATATTTGAACATGTAAATATAGTTAGTGTATTTATTTTTTCATTGTACTTTATCTCTTTCTATAAAAGCTTAATGTCATTTTGGCTGGCTCATATTCAAACCATAAACTGATTTACCCCTTACTTACCTTATCAATTAATGATCGCTATATAAAGGCTAATCCATAAATTCTCATTACCAAAATAAAACTTTATAAAATTGTTAAGCTTTTAAAGAGATACACTACTGAAGATTCCGACAGTTTTGAACTATAGGAAATTTTAACAAGAAATTGGTGCTCGCTATTTTATATTCTCGCGATTTGATACAAAACAGTGAAATCGCGGAATCAAGTACTCACGTAAAATAAGGAATTTACAGTATTTAAAAAATGTTTTACATTATTATTTTATTTTTTGTATGACTACAGTGTGAGTATTCGTAAAACAAGAAATAAAAATCAACGTGATAAAGAGGTATTAATATCATACCAGAATAATTGTTGTCAGATTTTTCAAAATGTCATAGCCATCAAATTGCTACAAAAACTGAGCAACTGTATTTTGAGACTCGTTTACCCCTAAACTGTAAACTGTACTATGCTGAAGAGGTTGTAGCAACAGGCACTGTGGTTGTACCAGATGTAAGAGTTTCTAGAGAAGAAGGTTATTTACGACTTGTTGAACAGATATTTTACCATTCATTCTTAGTACCACTCGGTGGAACTAAGGACAACCAAGGAAAATCAAGAACTCAGAAGTCTGAAACTCGTCTTAAACCAGCTGCATATGTTACAATGAACGTGTCTAAAATAAAATTGTCACCAAGCAACTAGTCTGATAATATGATACTGATGGAAACTCTCATGAAATCATTATTTTGGAATAAGATATTACAGGACATATTTTTTAAACACTTCAAATTTAAAGCAAAATGTTTCGCATGTCGTTATAGTTACAGATATCAAAAGATGTTAATAAGAAAGATTTGATTAGCCAGTACTATATCCAGAGAATCCCCACCTCTTTTTGTCTTAGAGAGACTAAGATAATTTGTACATGTTCATCATGTATAATTTGAATTTCCAAAATGTTAGTCGTTATTAAAATACATTATATAAAGGATATAAAATTAACTTCCATTATGGTTTTTTTTATCGTTTTTGATAACAGAGGGTCTAGTCATTTAAATGTAGGTGTCGGTTTGTATCAACCTGCCCGCAATAATGTACAGGTCATCACCGAAATTGCCCTATTTTGTTTGGGTTTTTCCAAAAGCTTATTAAGCAAGTACTTTTAAACCACAGGTAGAATATAGGAATTTCCAATTAATATTTTGTGTCATTCAAATCATTAACCCTTATTACAGAGTATTCATTTGAGCAGATTTTTTTTCAGTATTAATTGAGAACAGAGATAAAAGGGTATTGTCTTTAACAAAAAGTTTGATTATTAGGTACAATGTATCTAAATTTAATCTAATTTTTTGTAAATGACAGTATGTGTATCCATTGGAATGTAGCTGCCTAGCAAACAAATGCTGCATTTGAAATAAAAATACGACTTTGTTTTCCTAACTCTGTATATAAGTGTCTGTTTAATGCTTACAGATAATATTTATTTTTAAATTCATCGTTTCATTTTTATCTGTATGGTTAAGTTTCTAAGGACACCTATAACCTATACAAACTGAAACGTTTGCAAAATTCAGTCTTACAAATGAAATTTGATCCCAAAAATTAAGTTACATCTCTCGCAGAAATTTTCAAATCCAATTAATAATTAACCTTCCAAAATTTCCAAATGAGTTAAATTCGTGCTCCTTTTTGAATGCATGAATACATTATTTAAACGTTTTTACCAATTTCCATGGGATACTCCCCTGTTTTGTGTATCACAAAACACAGTCATACAGTATTAACCGCACCACTACCCCCTCTCCTGACATCCGACGACCGCAGCTCCGACCTTTAACACGATTTCACGAATGGTACATGTTAGCATGACTAAGAATGGTCCGTACCAATAGAGGACCTACAACATTCCCACTTGTTTGTGTATCTGTGTATGTTGTAGTCAGTACCAGCTGTTTGCCTGGCAGATGTTAGCGGTTATACATTACACTGTTAATTACAAGAGCCATAACTGTACATATTTCATGATAATCAGCCCCTGATTCACAAAAGCTGACGTGATTGGAACATTTGTAGAAATTAGCTTACAAATAGTGCGCTTTTTTGGGAAGTTTTTTTTTGTAAAAACAACCATTCTCATTGGACTATTTCTTACGCTTCTTGTTAACAATTTGTCAGAACATGGTTCCCTGTCCTTTTTATGTTTACTTATAGAGTTCCTTGTGATAGGTATCACAGAACAGTGGTACTGAGAGATTCGGCATACGCCTACATAATATGTACAGGCACGATTTGAGAAAAAACCAACAACAGAAGCGGACCGTGCAATAGTCGAGGATAGAATGGTTCTGCGCTCATTCATTAATTTAATTTTTTCCTGTTTAATATACACATATTAAATCCAAAACTGTCCATTCTTAGTGAAGTCCCTAATAGAGTTATACAATATGTTAAACTTTCAAGTTAAATAAAAACCGGTGGAAAATAAATTAACTTTGGTTGGTACGTGAGTTCATATTCCACAAGAGAATGCCTTTCTTGAACAGTGTTTTAGCTACTTGTTTTATTTGTTTATTATTTTAGTTTATATTCATGATCTAAAGGAACTCAACGGAGTTTGAAATCATGTTTTCCATAATTTTGAAGTAACGTTTTCATTCTGTATACAAGTTTAATTATAATTTCCGATTCAAGAATCTAAGAAATAAAATTGAGTTGAAATGTTAATACTTGTGATTAACCATAAAGATAGAGAGTAAAATTATGATCAAAGACACTCAATGTTTACGTTATCCTATAATCTAAATAACAAACTTGTAAACCTGTAAAACAGCTAACCACTGTATGAGCGTACTTTAGTCCGTGTGGTGTCAGGGTTTTCTGTAGTACACAATTTGTGTGTGGGCTTCAATTTATCTTGTTAAGCTTGTTAGATACGAAATAACATTTGCAATTTTTACCAAGATATTAATAAAAATCCGGAATAAAGACATTAGCTCTCACCTGTTTTGCCACCTCTTGGCTTTTTGGAAAACGTATTTCGACAGCTGTACTCTTTGCTTTAATTTGTTAATTGCTTGACAGAATCATCTATTTCTTTTATTGCGTTAATAAACGAAAAATCAAAGTACTTTTTAAAAGTACTTGAATACGCTTATTTGCAGGGAAAAAAAGCATCCGCTTCATAGATATGTGTTCTTTTATCAAAACGATTATTTCAATACAGCATTGTTACACCAGAAATCCAGCACAGGTTGTACCAGAAATTGTTTAAAATACTGTATTTTCATACACTGTACATTGTAACTATATGATATTCGAGCTTCATGCTACGCTGAGCGGTCCAGGGGATTCTAACTAGGTGTTCGAAACATTGAACGTATCTCATATCATCCTTTATTAAATGAAAGGTGTAAGTGTAAAGCAAGAATTGGAAAAAAATGAAAAATATGTATTATGTCATATGCATTAATTTTATTGAATTGCGATCCATATCTTGAAAATGACTTCACAGCTACACGTTAGAATCACAACTCTATATTGTCCTTTAGATTTACACAAATTTAATTTATATCAATTAAGTTATTGCTAAAAAGACAACCATTATTCAGTGGAACGGTGCCTTACTCCAGCGTGATGCAGTTGACGAGTCGTCCATACGCCTTCTGTAGACAGTCTACCTCACACTGCAGCAGGGCGGCCCCCACCCTAGAGCAGCCAGCCTTACAGACGTTAAGTTGGCCATTAACGTTCTGAAGGCAGCCATACTGGATGTCAAAGTCGTTACATACGGCGCTGACTACGACCAAGACGGCTGTCGCGACAAGAAGTTGACGAAGCTGAAATATTGATGAAATATTGTTAAATACAATTTGAAAATATTATTTTTAAATATCCAAAAAAAAAATAAATATGTATGTTGTATATATACCAGATGAATACAACATACGAGGATACAATAAAAAGCCAATGTCACACCATTCTTCATATGTAGTGTAAAGACCTTGTCAAAGCAGATTGTGTTCTCACGGTGTATAGTTCAATTTCTGAAATATCCGAAAGATCGCAGGAAAATACACCAGAAAAATTGTGCAATTTTATTTTTCATTTTCACAAGATCCCGTTTTATTGAGCCTTCCGCGGTGTGTTTTTGCGTTCCCTCGGAGTTCTCCATGTAATTGGCTATTGACTGTGCTAATTGCCGCTGAGTGTTCATCACGTGTTTAGAGTTAACACTTCGCGTTCACTATATTGGAAAACACTGATAGAGAAGTATTGAATTCCGAAAAACTTTGATAATTCTGTGTGAAAACGCAGTCGACCACCAATGCGTCCACGTGCGTCGCTAGATTGCGCCAACGGAGCTCTTTTGACGCTGTTGGAGACCTTACCACGCTGATTCAGTGACTTTACATCGTGTCTACTCCGTGTATGTCAGAACGCAGAGCCAGGATGCGTACTAAGTGCGTGCTCAAAGTGTGCGCCATCAGATAGCTTTCTGTGCGACACCGCTGTGTTGTTGGGGCGCTGTTAGAGACCACGGCATTCTGTATTTTTCAAGGATCGCCTTGAGAACGCAGTCCTGGTGTGACAAGGGTTTGAAATTGCTGAAATGTTCAAGGTTCTTCCATTCTAACATTAGTTCAAAGTACTTGTTGGTTTAAAAAAAATAGGAGAATTAAAAATAAAGATTATAATCCTACTGAATTATTACGCATCTTCAAGTAAATCCCCTTGGAATCCAAGGTGAGATAAGTACTAGTATCCGATAAGACTTATTGCGTTGTATCCTAAATATGCATGCTATAATATGACAATATTTTTCATTTCGAACTTACCATTCTGATTTTGGTAAACCTACTCCCCAAACAAATACGATGAAAATGGTTTTAAACGGAGAGTACTAAATGAACAATTAGTTCAGAATAAGTGACATGTGTTACGTACTCACAGATAACGATAACGACCTTATGAGCGATTGGTATGAAAACGCAGTTTGCAATTAATAGTAAAATCATGTAGCTATGTTGCACACCGAACCTAAAAATTGTGATATAATCAAATGGCTATCTCAAGGCTGATTTGTGTTAATTACATGTAGATTTAAGACATGATAATAATCATAATCATATTATCACATTTTATACAAACTTTTTAAATCTAACAATTATTCGACTATTTTAATATTTTTAACAGTTTTTCAAATATTACAAGTACATGTATCTAGTTAATTCATTATCTCACAATAGTTCGAGTATAGATTTAAAGCACTTGCATGAATACATGCTCACATGTTTGCCCCTCTTTATCAAGAGACTACAACACAACTGCTGGGGGTCTACAAGTAAGATACCCGTGTGATATTTAACTGAGACACAGTCACATTTACATCCAATGTTGGAGTAAAAATCATCATATAAATAAGTTCAAAATTAGGAAAATAATTTTTATTCCAAATTGAAATATATTATACTCTATGAATGCCAAGGTGCAACTGTTGATACGGATTCTCTTTTCTGGACACAGGTCAGTTTATTTGGACTGTGACGGCCGGTGAAGAATGTTGGGGAAGACAGCAGCTGCTGTAACCTTTGACCCTGAACTGCCAGCTATGACGTGTCAGTAACATCACAATGGCCTGGAGGATACAACACATCCATTATGACATTACACTATTTCTCTATCAATATTTTGATCTAGAATGCATAAACAATATTATATATGCAGGTAAAAGGGTTGTCTGAAAACAAAAATCAAAAAGGGCGAAGGTGAAAGTGCGAAATTGCGATGGCGAAGAAGCGATCGTAGTATCGCTTCTTCGCCTTCGTACCTTCGCATCTTCGCCGTCGCATCTTCGCACTTTCGATCCCTCGCCTTCGTACCTTCGCAAATTCGCACTCTCGCATCTTTGCCCTAAACTTAGAGGCGAAGAAGTCCCATCGGAACACCATAGAAATCCAGGTCAACAAACTCTCTCAGTAAACCAATAGTCTATATATTGACAGGTGTAACTTATCATTTGATCATTGTTTTGACAAACATATTTAACTTTATGGCACTCTTTATAACAGGAAATGAACAGAAATGGGTTGTCAAATTGTGTCCAGCGGTTGTTGTATCAAAGTGTGGCATAATTTAAGAAAAACCAGGCGTTCTGGAATTTTTACCACCTAATAAGATAAAAAGCAAAGTTCAGAGATGAAGAAGTAAAGAGCAAATATTAATTTTGTTTCTTGAATGCAGAATATTTGTTTCACTTGAGCCTAGAAAAATCCATCCTCAAGCCACTATCTTTCTGGAGGCAAACACAGATAGATTGCATGTATCCGTGCCATTGCTGCTGAGGTCATTGAAAAGGTTTCAATGTACCCTTGACCTTGAACAAGTTAACCAAAATTCGGTTAATCTATTCCAAGGTTTTTCTATGAAATGACACGCCTGACAGGTGAAAGGTCATTAACAATTGTCTTCCTTTGCAACCAAGCTGTGATAAACATTGTTGTCCCTTACAAATATCTTGAACTTTTGTTTTTTTTTAAACTAGGTTTTTCATATCCCATCTTTTGTCGTTGTCCTGATACTAGAGTTTTTTTTTTAAATGTGCATTGGACATTCTTACAGTGTGTGAACTGCGTTTGGTGACATATTGGTGCACTTATTTAACATGGATATCAGCATAACGGGTTTTGTTTTTTTTGGCGCACCTGATACTAGCGTTAGGTCTATATTGGAAATAATTTGCATGCTCAGAGTTACGAGTAGGAAATTCTAGAAAACCGACGAAATCGAACGTGGACCAACTTGTACAATGTTAAATTTACATCTTAGTCTGCTGGAAGATATGAAAAGTATCTTAATATTTCATGTTGCGACACTTTGATTCTTAATAAACAACTTATTTGCAAGTGTGGATTATGATCAATCAAGTAATAACTTAAAAATCGGAAAATGATTTTTATATTTTTATCTAACTGTGCTAGATCTTTTTTTTTATTTAAATACGTTTGTTTCAATATATTTAACCTTTTTATATAGCATTTAATTTTGTTTTCGTCAAAAAGTATACCACAATGACATTCAGTAAACATATGTGAATAACAGATATTGTTTCTTTGTAGAACTTATTTGGTGTCAATTGAAAGTATATTTAGGGCAACGGTTGCACTCAAAACACACTATATAAGCATCGCCAATATGTAGCATACTAGTACATGTGCTATTACCAGATGCTCTGTCAAACCTCAGTTTGCATATACACATAAAACATCATATTTAATTTGCGTATTTATAAAATACTTTTGATTTAAATTCTGTACAGTATTTTCCATATTGTTACGTCATACTCTCGGCAACATGACAGTCTTAGAATAACTCTATACATTTAAGGTTAATTATTCAATTACTTTTGTTGGTCACACTAAATAATGTAGACGAAATCGAGAATCGTTACAAATACCTCAGATTATTATGTTCGACCTCCTAATTTGACATATATATCGGTGACCGAGTTTCGAGATCACACATATACGCGTACATATGGGTCATTTGAAAACATATAGCTACTATAGAAATTACCATACAATGAATTAATACATATTTCACCAGTATAAACAAGTGCTTTTTCGTTCATTTTACGTTCCAAATTTATTGTTCAGAACTTGTTTGCCTGCAATTTCTGAATACTTTGCAACTGATCAATAAGATCAAACGAATATATGATTTCGCAAAAAAAAAAAAAAAAAAAAAAAGTGAAGTGACTACATGAACACGAAATAACAATCACATAAGTTGGAGGTCACGGATGCTTGTGTTTCCCCCAGAGTCTCTTGATTTTAATCCTTCAGAAAAATAGATCTGTCGTATACAAATATACAGTGAATTGATATACAATTACTATGTTTACTGCAGTATTTACATTTATTATACCTCAATGATTCAAATAAATTCAAATGACGTATTGTTAGGGGGGGGGGCGCAAGCGGGTTTACATAATCAATATCATAATATTTAATCGTACAACTGCTGAAAATTATATAAATATAAGTAATAAGGAATCATTCTTTGAATATTATGAGGTGAGAATTTTGGTCGGGGGTTGATCAAATCTATCATAAAGCCCTTTGGGCTTTATTGGATTTAATCACGCCCCAACCGAAATTATCACCCCATAATACTAATAATGACTAATGATTCCTTAGTCCTTATGTAAAAAAAAATGTTTTAAATCCTTTTTTTTAATATCAGAAAACTGACATAGAAAGAAACCGGTAAACATTCACTACGTTATTGCTTTACTAGAATTGAAAAACGATTAGAACCTGATGTATTCTAAAGTATCACCTGTCATTCGGTATAGTAAACAATTTATTGCATGATGGTGAGGGAAATATGAAGATCTATTCCCCAAGAAAAATCATATTTCCCTCGGGCGTTGTCTTCGGGAAGTATGATTTTCCCTGGGGGAATAAATCTTCCTATTTCCCTCACCACCATGCAATAAATGTATAATATATCGATTATTTTCTCCATTTTTTAACTGAGAAATCGGATCATGCCTGTACAGCTTCTAACAAGAGGCCCATGGGCCACATCGCTCACCTGAGCAACAACAGACATAATAAAATCAGCTTTATAGAGTCATATACAAAATATCTGAACAATGTCGTATAATAGATCCTGTATAAAAAAAAATTCCCCTGCATATTCTTATGTTTATCATTGACCCCCTTTGTAACAGGATGATTTTACTGTCATATCACATATTGAGCATTGCAGCTCTCGAGAAGATGATCAGACCTAAACAACTGTTTATATATGGACTATAAACCTACATCAAACTTTGAACCCCTTTTGAGGTCCAAGAATTGTCCAGGTGCCAGAGTCTAAGCAATTTTAAAGAATAAACAATATGTCAAAATGCTTGCATATAAGTAAAACCATATATAAAAACCATTTGAATCTTTGTGAACAATTTAAATGTTTCCTTTGAAAAATTGGAACCCCCCCCCCCCCCCCCCCCCCACCATGTGGCCCAACCCTACTCCTGAAGAATATGATTTTGACAAATTTTAATCTAGACTATTTGAAGACTGAACCGACTAAAGCTTTTCTAGACAATTTGTGTTTTAGAAAGTTTTTCCCTATACATTCCTATGTAATAATTTGACACCCCTCCCCCCTCAAATTGTGGCCCCACCCTACCCACAGGGATCATAATCTGAATAATTTGAATTTTCCCTACCTGAGGATGCTTCCAGACAAGTTGCAGCTTTTCTGCCAATTTGTTTCTGAGAAGATTTTTCAAGATTTTTCTCTATATATTCCTATGTAAAAAATTTGACCCCCCCCCCCCCCATTGTGGCCCCGCCCTACCCCCAGGGATCATGATTTGAACAAACTTGAATCTACACTACCTGAGGATGCTTCCACACAAGTTTCAGCTTTCCTGATCAAATGGTTTTTGAGAAGATTTTTAAAGATTTACTCTATATATTCCTATGTAAAAATTCAACCCCCCATTGTGGCCCCACCCTACACCCGGGGATCATGATTTGAACAAACTTGAATCTACACTACCTGAGGATGCTTCCAAACAAGTTTCAGCTTTTCTGGCCAAATGGTTTTTGAGAAGAAGATTTTTGAAAAATACCAACAAATTTTCAATGACTTTTAATTATCTCCCCTTGAAAGAGGGTGTGGCATTTTGACAAACTTGAATCCCCTTTACCTAAGGATGCTTTGTGCCAAGTTTGGTTGAAATCGGCCCAGTGGTTCTGGAGAAGAAGTCGAAAATGTAAAAAGTTTACGGACAGACAGACGGACGCCGGAGCATTCAGCTCAGGTGAGCTAACAAAACTGAATCACCATCTTGCCATGCACTTTCATTCAATTTGTTGGTTAATGAATATATACGCATTCCTGCACTTTTTGAAACTGGCCTGCATTACTGAGCATAAAAAATGTTTGGGGGAAAAAGGTAGAACTCGATGGTATTACCATTGGGTAGAACAGGTCCAGTCAACAAATACTTGTGTCCATTATCTATGTACACGATTTCTGGAAACTATTATAACGAAGATGCGAGAATGCTATCTAATAAAGAGTTGCGAATGCGAAAGTAGTAAGGAACGAAAATACGACCGTGAATTTGAAAAGAGAAGGTGCAAAGATGCGAGTCAGTGTCCCCATCCGGAACACCATACAATAATATATTCTCGTAGTTTACGCGCAAGACGCTTGTGGCAACTCGTACTTACATACGCAGTGTCGCAAATCAGGCAGACAATAACCGCAAAATATTTTGAGCATGTTCAAATCGATCCGTCGTTGGGTTTTCGGCAATGAAGAAATGAAATGAAATTAATCCAAAGTAGTACTCATGTGCGGATCCAGAAATTTTTCATTGGGGGGAAGGGGGGGATTCCGATGCTTATTTTCGGATAACAGGACTACGAAGATAAATGGAGACTACCCTAGCCTTCATATCCATGTTTCAACTCGTGAATTACAAACACAATAGCACTCAACATAGTTTTCCTTGATATAACCAGTTAACAAAAACTATAAATATCGTAGATAAATGTTTTAATCAAAGTTTTACCTAAAATCTACAACAGAACTGTGATGATCAATCACAAAAAATACCAATAAAAAAAGCTATATATATCGTAGATAAATGTTTTAATCAAAGTTTTACCTAAAATCTACAACAGAACTGTGATGATCAATCACAAAAAATACCAATTAAAAAAAATATAAATGACAATGGACAAAATTGGTCACACTTCCATCGAGTAAATTCAAGCTGAAAATAAAACGTGTGCTAAAAATTTAATTGCGAGAAATTAAACCTAAAGTGTCTCGCAAATCTGTGCACATCAAATGTCACACCTGTACCTCGGTTCCTAGATCCCGCTAGCCGCTAGCAGTGAACTTGGTGACAGCTTTCGTTCCCTCGGACACCGCGTGCTTGGACAGCTCTCCGGGAAGAATCAGGCGAACCGCGGTCTGTATGTCTCGGCTGTTCATGGTAGCTCTGCGATTAAATTTGGCGAGCTTGGATGCTTCAGATGCAAGCCTTTCAAATATGTCAATCACAAACGAGTTGATTATCCCCATGGCGCGCGTAGAAACTGTAAGCTCGGGGTGGACTTGCTTCATGACTCTGAAGATGAAGATTTTGAACGATTCTTTTCTTTTCTTACTTCTTGCCTTCTTCTTTGTAGCTGATTTTGCAACAGATTTTGGCTTTGATGGACCTGTGGGCACCAAGGCCTTTCCAGATTTCTTGACTTTAGCCGGCATGATATCTTCTCGGAGAGGTGAAAGGATGTACCTTGGCTATCCCGGCGAAAATTACGCTTTGCTGAAATTTGACGACTTTTCATTGGCTGATCAAAGTTACATCAGTGCCAAAATTATAACAGCGCGGGAAAATGAGAGAGAGAGAGAGAGAGAGAGAGAGAGAGAGGAGAGAGACATAAGTGCCAAAAATTATAACAGACTGGGAAAATGAGAGAGAGAGAGAGAGAGAGAGAGAGAGAGAGAGAGAGAGAGAGAGAGAGAGACTTCAGTGTCAAAATTATAACAGCGCAGGAAAATGAGAGAGAGAGAAAGAAAGAGAGAGACACACACATACATCAGTGCCAAAATTGTAACAGCCTGGGAAAATGAGAGAGAGAGAGAGAGAGAGAGAGACAGACAGACAGACATCAGTGCCAAAATTATAACAGGGCGGGAAAATGAGAGAGAGAGAGAGAGAGAGAGAGAGAGAGAGAGAGAGAGAGAGAGAGAGGGGGGGGGTTAAGGCGAGAGAAATAACTGCTGAGATCTAAGTTTATCATTTAACAATATAACATTTGTTCCAAAGGGATTTTTTAAAAACCTTGTACGTATGGTCATTTTTTCGCGGGGGGGGGGGGGGGGGGGGGGGGGGGGGGGGCTAATGATAAAACGGGGAAAATTTTAAGACTTTCGTTGTGCTGTGGTCCTCCCTCTCTTTGAATCGGAAATAAATCTTGCTTATATTACAATTCAGTTGCTTTTGATTCAAATGATTACTGTGTTTTATGCAGAAATTGTGATGAAAATACACTCATAATAGGTAGAACTTTGCAAACCTCCATTCTTGAACAGAATAATTAAACTGTGTTTCATTCCTTCAAATGTATTGCAAGACTAATCACAAGTGCGCTCAATCATTATGATGCTCTACAACATTTTGCACTTGCAGGGCACACAATAATTTTCTTGAAAATGCAGCAGGTGATAGTACAATGTCTGACAAGAAATTTAATCTCTTACTTTCTAAGCATATGATTTTTTTTTAAACAGAAAATGCAAAGTCAGCATTATTTTTTCCCTGCATGGACGCATCTAATACCAACTAGATCCATGACACTTCTTTTATTGTTTCACATTGGTGGACAACAAAGGAAGCATTTTATATCTATATCTTTCTTTTGATCAAGAGGGTAAAATTTGTATAGGACAACAACTTAAAATTGATGAATATTTTACATGAGTTGAAGTGCCAGTCCACATTTGACCTCAATCATCTTTGGAAACACACAGTTGATTATGCTTCCTTCCTCTCTCTATCATGATGGAGAGAGGAAAGAAGCTTAATCAACCATGGATTTTTCAAAGATGGACCTCAATCTAATTTACACAAACTGTGTAGGGAGCAAGCAAGGAACCCAACTTTTAATTTCAATCAAATAGATCTGACCTTTAACTGTCAGATCATGTTGTTGACTTACTGACTTGAACCTGTTAAAGCTGATCAAGTGAGACATGGCATTGATCTTGTTGCAGAAACACGAATGCAACTGGATAGGAAAAAATACAAGTCGCTGAAAATTGTACTTTTCTGAAGTATGATAAATATTTTTTTAATGAATATAGAATGTATAGAAATATCACAGTTTACAGATGTATAAACAACAATAACGGGCACTACGTGTCAATCAAATCCTCTGTGTCCTCATCTGTCTTGTTGTCTGAAAATATCACTGACTTCTGTTTGTACTTATTTTCCATTTCTTCACTATTCACACTCTTAATAATATCATCGACAAGAGTTTTATTGGAAGAAATGAATTTCTCCAAGTCTGCCTCAGTGAATTTGGTGATTTCCTTCCTGAGGAATTCTACCTCCCGAGACAGGAGTTGTCTGTCCCTTAGCAACGCACTCTGCTGGGCCAGCAAATCCAAGATCTGTGGAAATGCAAAAACATCAAATTTAATATTGGTATTATAAAACTATAAACCCTTTTTCCATCACAATATAGATTCACATAAAGCAAATATCATTTCATAGACAATATAGATTCACATAAAGCAAAAATCATTTCATACAGATTTTTACATGGAATGAGAGTTACCGGTAACTCAACTGTAAATATCAAAATTTGTCTGCAAATTTCTGAAATATTTTTTAATTTAAAAAAACCCTAAATATAACCTGTTGTCCCTGCTCCTGAGCATGATCATCCATCTTTTTCAGCCTCTCTTTCATTTTTTCATGCACCCTGCCGTGTTGGTCTGATTGGTTGTCTAGGTCCTCCAGCCGAGTCAAGGCTCGCTGAAGTCGAAGTCTCAGCTCCTCATTTTGTTTGCGTAGTTGACCACTTTCATTTCTAGTTAAAAAATAATTGTATCATGTGAAAATATGGTAAAAAGACAAAAATTACAATATGTTTTGCTTATCTTATGAGAGAAAGATCAATTTACTTAAACTGTTTAGTACAAAGAATTTACACAGAATGCATCAAACAAAGACTCTCTATTCTAAGGGAGAAAACTCTTAGAATATTTTGACTCGGTCTTGCTCAAACTAACCTATTTTTCTTTGTAACTTTTTCTATCTGGCCCGCCTGCCTCTTGCATTCCTCCCGAAGTTTTATCAACAGGCGATTTTGCTTCTTAAGCATTACATCCATTTCCTGAGTTGACCTTTCTATGAATAATTCAGAAAATACATGTACCATTATTCTCATTAATTGACAGATTTTTTTTTATCTTAAACGAACTAATCCTGGATTGCTTATTGAAATCAGAGATTTATAACAATTCATAAACAATTTCCTCCAACACTAAGGAAGTTTGTATTAGTACACTACCATGCTTGTCTACTATGTCCTCCATGTAGCTGTTGAGTTCTTCCTCTCTCATCTGTGCTCGTTTGGTCATAGCTTTCAAGTCCTCATTTCTGCCCCTCTCTATACTCTCTTTGGCCAATTTTGCTAAATGTAACTGCAAGCAAACATCAGATTTCATATTACAAAATTCATGCATACATGTATACTTTAAAAGAATTTCTTTTGTTTAAGATCACTACTTGTATTGAAGTTGTTGGAAATTTAGGAAGGATTATCTTTACGAAGCAAGGATATGGTTCATTGATTCTCACTCTGAGGGGGAAAAATAAACAAATCTGACTCTTTGCTATCAGTGATGGGAAGGAGTATTAAAATCATTTTAAGAAATCTGCATAATATTACCTTTCATCATTGGAAAACTAAACGAATGACTTTAAAAATAAATGGAACACTGAACTTGTTCTAAACATCGATATATTACAGAATGACAAACCTCTCTCTCTAGTGCTTGGGTATTCGTTGTTAAATGGATACATTCTTCTTTACTGTTGACAAGTTCTCTCTCTGCCTTGTTTAATCGACGTTTAAGACCTTCAAGCTCAATATCCATTTTACTTTTTTCCTGTAAATTTTTTGATAGAGAACCATGAAAATGATGAATAACTAATCTAATCAAACTGCAAGGAAATGTTGAAAAGAAATCATTTTTTATTCAATTTTACTCTTTCTTTGAATTTTGTTAATTGAATCTACATAAACTGACCTGGTCCCTTTCTCTTTTTGTGATTTCTAAATCTTTCCTCAATCTGTTCACCTCCTGGGAAGCATGGCTTTTCTGAATGGAGGCATGAGTAGACTCTGTCCTGTATGTTTCTGCAGCCTGAATTATACAGAAGGTAAAGTTGAAAGTGTTTCATCTTATTTCATACCCATTCGTTATCCTCAATACTGAATAGTGCTTGAACCAATATTTACAATGTAAGGTTCATTCAAACTTTCAATTAAAGCATAATTAAGAAATATATTCTATGATTTCCATGTAAATTTTTCATTGTAGTTTAATTATCATTTCAAAATTTTGCATCTACACCAAATGTTGTACCATTATTTCTTAATGACAAAAAATGTTCTCTAACCATAGAAGCCTCTTTGTCAAATCTGCGAAGCTGGATTTTCATTTCATCAATTTCGTTGATGTAGGCCACCTTCTCCCGAGACAGCTTGTCAACTTGAGCAGAGGCTGCAGCATATTGGTCTGTCATTTCCTTCAACTGTTGGAAATAAATCTTATTGTATATCTAGTCTATATTGCGGGTTTGTTTTTCATTTCTCCAAGTTTTTAAAAAATTTTACATCTTGCAAACCAATGGATAAAATCAAAACTTTACCACTCTCAATCACTGTAAATAAACTGTGGCAAAATGTTACAAAGGAACAATATGACATAAAGATGATGCATGTATTATATTACATTTAAATAAAAAAAAATAAAAATTGGAGTGAACAAGAAGTGATTTAAACATCATATTAAAGCCAATCGCATTCAATGGGTTTGTGTCTTTGTCCTTAATGACAAACCTTTTGATTGATGGTGTCAATCATCATCTGACTCTCCCTGCGTACGCCCTCTCTCTCCTCCAGGAGGCGGGCCTGTGTGTCCAGGATGTACGTGTCAAACCTCTTCTTCATGTTGCTGAGCTCCTCTGCTAGCTGCTCCTTCTGCACCATCGCCTGTGAAATATAATAAACTCAAGTAATGTCTCAACATAGCTAGCCTGTGTTCCACAGAAATATCATAAATTAAGAAATTGCTCCATTACAGCAAGCCTGTGTTCCATAGAAATATCATACACACTCAAGCTATGCCTCATCAGTGCTATGCATTATAAATTATTTGTAAAAGATTTATTGAAATATAAACCTTTAACATTCAAAGATGGTTAGAGGTAAACAATTGGAATATACTACTTACTAAATCAAATTAACTAATTACATTTAAAAATCTTGCTGCGATAAAACTTATTTGCATCCAACTATATCACATAATCATAAAATTTCATCAGATATATGATTATTTTTTATAAAGTGGATTTTATATAGTGTTAGATAGTTGTCGCAAAAGCTGTTTCGACAAGGTTACTCAGTCAGTCAGTGAGAAGAAACATGAAATCAAAAGCTCGGCCACAGTCAATTCTACCTGAGTTTGTTCCAGTTGAGCTTGTTCCACCATTTCGATGCCCATCTTTGTTTGCTGGTATGCTTCCTCTTCTCTTTGCGCTAGTTTCTGAACATTCGATTTTAAGCTTGTCACATGTTCCATCAATTCATCTCTTTCTCTACAGAAAATAAGGGACAAACCGTCAAATTTGGTTATACCAGCAAATTAATGCAACAGATGGCAAAATTCATCATAAAGGATTGGTGTTCTATACTAATTAATAATTTATTTTATTTTAATTAGTAACATAGCCCCTTTGAGAGTAACAATGATTCAAGATCGCTGAATATCAATATAAGACTCATAATACATTGATTCTTTGATTTCATTTACATTCTGGACATATAAGGCCTGTATTGATTTTGTACAATTGATTCCTATTATTTCAATTGAATGCTTAAATGTTTTTATGAAGGTGTTTCTTTAGGCTTTAACATATCAATCAGATTAAAGTTATGAGGAAATGAAATACATCGCATATAAATACTTTAGTTCATATTTGCCGTACATATATATTTGAAAACTACTTTTAATGTATTAGTCAATTAATAAAAAAATATATCATATTCAGTTATTACTAACTATACCTTGTTAATTTATCGATTGTGATTTGGAGGTAGTTTCGTTGTTTTTCCGAGACAAATTCTCCATTCTCTCTGGTTGGTATGCTGTCATGCATTCGCAGTTGAGATCTTAGATCCTCCACCATTTGCTCATATTTCTGGATCTCTGACCTATGTTAGTATTAGAGCACATTTCAGACTTAATTGTGTACCATTAAAATTGTTTTATTTATATCAAATCCTCTGCTTAAATATTCTATAACGCTTCTTATCACATCATACTAGTACGACTAGCGAGTTGTCAAAATTCTAAAACAGCATGCAGTCTCTGGTTGCAGAAACTGATGAGAGGTTATAAATATCATAAATCCCCACAACAATCCTGAAAAATTCTTAATTTTTTTTCTAAATCTTTAATACAAAACACACTACGTAATATAAAGTATTAATTTAATCACAATAAATAATTCATTTTAAGTTAACTGTATCTTCCAAATTTTATTCCACTCTTGGTTTATATCAAAATTGATCTCATCATTCCTTCAAACACATTATTTCTGAGCAATACCTGTAGTATCATTGAGTACCACACATATGAAGTATATACACATTAGGCGGATATATAAACTTCTAATAATGAAATGTAATACATGTATAACTGTACATAAAAGCAATACCTGGAATGTTCCAGTTGAGTCTCCAGTCTACTGACTCTGGCAGAATGAAGGGAACTCAGTCTCTCCTGAAAAACAATATGGAATGTTTATACATGTCAGATATGATGTCTTAATTCTTACCAGATTTAGTTAGTCATACATCAGGTATTAATGCCACCATGGAATCAGATTCAACAAATTCACATGATAGTATAACTTTACTTTATATATTGTATAGGTAAAATCAAAGAATTACCAGTTCCACTTGCAGGTGTTTCAGTTCTCTTGTGTGAAAAATGTGATCAGACTTATCAGCAAGGAAGAAGTTTTCAACCTGTAATGAAGAAAGAAAAGAATTAT
The DNA here is from genome assembly GCA_033439105.1 of Magallana nippona. NCBI lineage: Eukaryota > Metazoa > Mollusca > Bivalvia > Ostreida > Ostreidae > Magallana > Magallana nippona. Next base: position 35,938,186 of record CM065923.1, on the reverse strand, counting down.
GACATGTAGCATGCACTCCTATGAAATATGATTTCCCCTGATTAAAATTTTATGTGAAGCCATATTTATTAACTCTAACATTTTTCTTTTTCTCGGAGTTAATATTTAGTGCAATTAATACATATATATATACTGGTACATGTAATATGATAACTACCAGTAAGAAAATAAGTCCTTTATGATGAAATTCTGATTTCATAAAATATGTGTATATTTCAAAAATTATACAAATTATACCTCAGCTGTCTCTAGATCTATATTCTCTCCAACTATTTCCTGAAGTATACTGGTTTTTAACTCCTCATGCAGTCTTTTGTTTTCCTCTATAATTTCAGACAGTTTTGCTCTTAAATTTGCTAGCTCATCCTGAAGGAAGGGAAAAAACACTTATCATATATGAATATCAAATATGAAATTACAGATGATTTTAATGCTATCAGTCGTCAAATGCACGAATCTAAGTGATAAGGTACCCTGTAAGTTTTATTTTATTCTAATTTAATGTTCAAATAAACGACAACTTTTTGAAACTGATTCATTAATATCAATATTGAGTCTACCAGTAGCTGCATTTTCTGCATCTCAATTTCATTATTCAACTGAAAATGAATGCATCAAAATTTGAACCCACCTTGATGTAGCGGTTCTCTGCCTCCAGCTGTTGGCAGTAACCTGTCTGGGCCTGAACCACTGCCGCCGCCTCCTCCAGGGATGGAACGCCGCTATCTGTCTGCCTCAGGGGCTGAGGAATCTGCATTGTAGACATACAGAATCAAAACATCTATGATATTGTAAGTGAACGTGTTCAATAAAGGCTTTGATTATTTTAAAAAATTTGTATCCTCAATCTCATTACAATGGTACAAACCTAAAACAGAAGGTGAAAAATGACGGTAATTTTAGGAGATACCTACGATGTTATAATTCATGTCTATTATTTTGCAACACTGATCAATTCTCTAAATTAAACTTGATTCAAATTTTGAATGCAAAGTTCTGCATGGTTAAAATTGTACATTTCTGAGAAAATGAAATTTTTCATTTTTTTAATTCATTCAAAATCCATTCAAAATATATGCCACAATATTAAGCAGAAACATTCATGGATTTACTTTCAATGTCTTCAACATTTAGCTTACATGTGAGTCTTGGCCAAGCATAGCATTGAGCTTTGAGACTGCATGCTTATATTTCTGTGGACGAGCATTGTCCTCATACCACTTCAATGTACGAGGATTAACTGTGGCCTGAAGTTGGACTTTTGCCTTCGATGTTTCAACCCTTCTTCTGCCTGATGATGTCCCCAATAAAACATCCTCCAGTTCATGTAAACTTGCATTAGCTCTCTCTGAAAATAATATATAAGATTAAACATTCTAGATTCATAGATACACTTAAAGACCCAATTTTAAGCCATCTCCCCTATAATTTTCCTGGATTGAGATCAGTAACATATTGCTTGTCAATCAAACAAGAAACAATAGCCTTATATAGTTAACAGTTTGGGTCTGAAGTGATACTTCATCAATACATGAATCTAAATATGCTGGAAAATCATTAATAAATATCTTAAATAAGGAAGGGCTCAAGTTATCCCCTTGACGGACACCTATGTCTATTGGAAATGAATCCGAGAGGGACCCTCCAATTTTCACACATGCTTGAGTATTCTTATATATATTACTTATGATATTATAAAATTTAGATCCAACATTCATTTGAAGTAATTTGAGCTTTAATCCTGTGTGTATAACACTGTCAAAGGCTTTATGAAAATCAATAAAACAAGCATAGAGTCTTCCTTCTTTTGTGTTACAGTATTTATCAATTAAACATTTTTAATTAGTACAAATAAATGATTAGATGTTCTTGCATCTTTGGTAAAGCCAATTTGAGATTTGTGAATTAAATTGTGTTTTATAAGAAATTTATCTAATCTAGAGTTCAAAATGCTGTAGAATAACTTGCCAAGAGTGCTGGTAATTGTGATACCCCTATAATTTGCAGGATTGTTTGGATCATCAGACTTAAAAATTGGACTTATGTACCTGTTACTCCAAGCTTGAGGATAAATACCATATGTGAAACAACTATTAAAGAGCTTATGTATGCAGGAAAGTAAATAGGATTGACTATGTTTTAACATTTCATTAGATATTAAATCAAGTCCCTTGGTTTTTCCAGATTTTAGATTTGCTATTGCATCTACAATCTCGTTACATGCATAATTCAATTAATTTATCTGCATGTTCAGACTTGCTAAACTGCTTCTGCATGGATATATACATTAAAGTTTAAGCATACTTATTTTGCCATTTTTAAAAAAAATACATGAAAATTCAATGAAATTTAAATAAAAATTTGGTATAGTACTAAATATAATTTGTAAATTAAAATAAAGATAATTAGAGATCAATTTAACCTGAACCCTTTTGACATTCTGATATCAAACCAATAGCATCTACACGATCATCAAAAACAGTTAAAGCACCATGTTACCTCTCACTGATCTTTGATATTTATCTACTGGGTCAACGTTTTCATCATACGAATACATGTTGATTTCCGTGGAATACACATCTGAAGAAACTCATCACCGGAAGTTTACATTCTCCAAGAACACACGCAAACTCAAAAGCAATCAATGAACTTCCGGTAAACGATGAGCTCATCCATGCAGAGAGATAATGTTATGAATTAATAATAATAAATACGGTAAACTGAAGTTTCACAACAAAAATGAGTTTGAATGGAGCTTGCAGCCTCATGAGGTACAGCTAACACCTCACCAGACGGCGGACAATAGGTCATGGTAAGGAATAGCATGGTCATCTTGAAAAACTCGTGATATTCTGGACAATGTCCCCAAAATTCGTCTGCTCTCCAAGCATGTCATGATGATGCGAATGATACTGTCAGAGTATTGTGCTGAACAATCACTTAATGAAAGTATTTTTTATCTAAAAAACAACATTTTGAGGTCCATTTGATCTTCCAAACGCATTTTGTACTGTTTATTGATTAATCAATGACATACCCCTGTATTCATGTTGTAGGGAAAACGGCATTTGCAATTTATAATTGTCTATTTTATAGTGAAATACCCTCAAAGTGTTAAATACAATGTTCATATCAAGTGATGCCAAACTTTTTTTTAAAAGAAAAACTCGACCAAAGTCATAAAACATGCATTAATCGAATGTGCCTAATTACTATTGTAAGGGGATGGGAGAAATAATGATGGACAAGACCAGGATTCAAACCCATGCCCCCTGAATCTCTAGTTAGGTGCTCTACCAACTGAGGTATCTGGCACTGGTATTCGAACCGGTCTGACCATCACATATTCTTCCACCCTTAAATGATCTTCGCCCTCAAAGATCACCCCAGGTTCTTCCCCTGGCAGGAGTTGACCTGTCAGTTCCAGGGTTGGTCATGGCACCAAGTGTAACAGGATGGGAGAAATAATGACGGATCAGACTGGGATTTGAACCCAGACCCCCTGAATCTCCAGTCAGGTGCTCTACCAACTGAGCTATCTGGCACTGGTATTCGAACCGGTCTGACTATCAGACAATGAACAATGCTAAATCTATTAAGAATTCAAAATTTACAGCCTATTAATGAACATAGAAGACAAATTAAAGATATTTCTCTGAGATATCTGTCACACACGTAGCACTTGAGTATAACAATGATTTTGATTGATTACTGTGGCATAACTGGTGATTTGTAATTATAAAAGTTAGGAGATCTGTATGTCTACAAGAAAAGAGATGACAGGCCATAGAGCTACAGTGCTTCACATATAAAACATTTTCCATTTACAGCTCACAAGAACTTGCACTATAGATTTGGACTGATTTGGTCGTTTCAATACATTGAAATTTCATTTTTGTAGTGTATATGAAATAGTACTCTTGTACTGAAAGAATAAAAAAAATTACAAAGCCTTGGGATCTATAAGAATTTATTATTTGGCAGAAATTTTTGGAAATTTTTGCATTACGTATAGTGGCATCCCTTGGATTGTGTACATGTATACTTCTTGTAAAATTATTAATTTGTTATGATTTTATTTACCAGTAATGTACTTACAAGTTTCACTTTCAATGCTGAATTTGTCTTACTTCATACAAAAGTGTTTGTTTAAAGTTGGTTTTAAGGTGTGTCAGAGGTGAGACTTTAACTGGAGAACATGTCTTTCCTACTAAGCTGCTCTGGCAATGTACAAACTTAATATTAGTGATAGTCAGAATCTCATGATTTTTCAAATGAAAAATTCAAGACATAAACTTGGATGAGATTTTTTTAAGACCAAGGTTTTCTGTTAAAGAGGGTGTTGCCTTAATAATGATCCTTAATAATCACCCATTATAGGAAAGTTGGAAGCTTTTTTATATTCATAGAAGGTGAAATCTCAATGTAAGGGAATGAATAAGAATCTAGGTAGGATGCATGTACATTAATAGATCTCTATTTCTGTGTTTAGGTTTTATATAGAGAACCTCCCTCTTTCATTGATATACCTTGTTAAGTGTTAACTTCTCTTTGATTTTCACAAATGGTGTGTCAGCCCTGTAAATGCTATAACACCAGACCTAAGTGCATAATTTATCTACAGGTAATGTTTTTACCACTACATAAACTATTTTGTGTACTGGTATCCAAGATTTATGTTTCTAAACAAGATAAAATCAAAGTTTACACACCTTGTACTTTAAACACTGATGGTATACTGTTGAGGACTGAAAGTACAAATTCTTAAAAATTAACTTTTAGACCATAAGTTGATAAGACCTTGTCAAGATATATCAGTATGTTTTCAAAGGGGCTTGGATGTCCGTTTCAAATGTTTAAAGGAATTGTATGCTTTGTTGAATGTTTGCATTGTATTTGTTTAAATACATTTTGAACAAGATTTTTCAATGTAAACTTGGACGGTTTAAATCAAATTCAATAGGTGTAGACATAGAACCAAGAGCTGCTTTTTTTTTTTCGAGGACTCTATCTTGTTTTAAAAAGATGGGGATGTGTGCATTGGGTGGAATTCGGCACAGATCATCATGGACTGTGGGCTTCAACATGGGAAATTCTTTTGGCAGAATGAGGTAGACCTCCATAAGTTTCTGCTTGGCCTTGAAATGGTAAGATTGAAGGATTAGGCTAGATTGTTCTTGACGCAAGTTTGGGAAATAGTCAACATAGGTTTTTTATTTCGTTCAGTCTGTAGACAGCAGATTGGGAGAGGCTTTCCTAACGACTGGACTATTTCATTTGTGTTGGTACAGCATTCTTCTGAAACTCTTTTGTTTCAGTAAGCATGAGTAATTTGGATCTTATCTTGTACTGACAGTCCAACAGTTATGAAAGGAGTATGGATGTGTGTAAGTGGAATTTCTTTGAATTAATATATGCACCTGTGTAATTGGATCAGGTTGAAATTGTTATTGAAAAAACAATGGAAAGATGGTTAGGTCAGAGTTTTAAAAGGGGGGTTGTCTTGATAGGGAAATACTTACCTGTAAGTTGCATGTGCATGCTGGTAAATGAATCTGAAGGCTCAATGATTGCAAAAAAAAAACCCATCCCGATTGTTTATCATAGTATCTTTAATATTATAAAATAAGACTAATTCTTGGATTCTAAAGACTTAAAGAGTTGGGAGACTTTACTTGTCATAATAAATAAGGGTGAGTTTATGTCTTTAAGGAAGGTATAATTTATACAACTGGTAAAACTGTGAATGTATGCTTTGCACTCATATTCAACAAATGTTATGAATGTGTGCTTTGAACACATATTACACAAAGTGTGGTCTTATGACATACATTGTAGTGTAACACTAAGCTGTCTGGTATCTGAGACTGCAGAGAACCATTTGAAATCATTCCAAAAACAAGGCCCTTGCTGGTCTCACTGCTCCAGACTGAGTGCTTATTGTGACTCCTGTATCGCTTTTGTCTTACCTGTGTGCCTTTGTTGTCTTACCTGTGTATCTGTTGTCTTACCTGTGTACCTTTATTATCTTACCCATGTACCTTTGTTGTCTTACCTATGTTAACTTTTGTTGTCTTACCTGTGTACTTTTGTTGTCTTACCTGTGTACCTCTGTTGTCTTACCCATGTACCTTTGTTGTCTTACCTGTGTACCTTTTGATGTCTTACCTATGTATCTGTTGTCCTACCTGTGTACCTCTATTGTCTTACCCATGTACCTCTGTCATCTTACATGTGTACCTCAGTTGTCTTACTTATGTACACTTGTTGTCTTACCTGTGGACAGGGAGCTAGGAGTGTGACAGGGGGCTTGGATTGATCCCCTCTCATCCTCCACTATCTAATAGTTGACACATTACAGAACTAATTTTCCAGCTCTATGTTGACTCTGGAATTACTTGATCGAACGAAAAATATTTCTTTAATAGAATTATGTGTTTTTGACAAGTACAGTTTAGATATAGGGATAAGAGGGGTTTAGGGTTTAGGTATTTCACTGCACTAGTGTAAAGCAAACAGTTTTAATGCATTTATGATAATTCCAATTATTTCAGGTGAATGATCAAAAGCCTTTTAGTATTATAACAGTTTTGTTTTTCAGAGATTTAAATGAATATTTATGATGGTCGTACAGAACTTTAATTAAGGATATGTCAAGTGACTTAATTCTGTACGCAAAGATCTCTAGATGTGGCTCATGGATTTACGGTTCTTTTTCTGTGTATCTTGATAAATCTAACAGTGTTTCGTAATATGGAGACAGTGATTGGATACAAGAGTGAAAGTGACCAATATTTACCTACAATTAATATTGAACTATAGGTAAACAGTAAATAAGGCAGTGCTATCACTTCAAGAAGCCGCGTCTGAGCCATTAGTTGTGCTTGATATGTCATCCAGCCAATATATAAAGAGCTCTAAATGGACAGAGAGATAAGACTAATCCATGCACATAAGTCCTTTCAATTGATAATTAGATATGGTTTAAACTTATCATATCTAGTTTTTGAGTTATTACCTGGAGTAGCACAGAGGGTAGGAATTCTTATACAAATCTGTGCAAATTGATTGAATGTCACCCCAGAGAGACAGCTAAGGTGAATGAGAGTAGTGTCCTGCCCCACCCCTAGGCCTGTGTGTGTCTGAGGGGTCAGTCTGCATGGAGTGTTTGGGTCATCAATTATCAGATTTGTTAGTACTTACTTGATTGCCGTAAAGCTGGCAGCTTGTGTGATCCAGTAATTAGAGGAGAGTAGCCTGTAACAATATTAGCTCGGTCAACATGACTCTTGAGGACTCCAGTTATTATTCCTAGTTATTTGGAAAGTATGGCTTTCCGTTCCCTTTCCTTGGTATTTACTTTTCACTGGATTGTGGATGCCAGAACCCGTTGGACATAAAAACACTGCTGTTTGCCATTGTGAGTGAGTGAATGGTGGACAAATAATTGCCTTTACATCACACTCTGAATCTGCAGTGGGATATGTATACAATATACCCCTGACTGTAACATACATAGATAACTTCTCTATGTGTACCTTAATTCAGGTTTGATTAAAATTCTGGGAGAAGAATGTGACAATACGGTTATATGCCTGTATGGGGTAAATACATGTCTCGTATGTCTGAAAAGATGTTCATCAAATGGAAGGGAATAGTCAATGTGTTTGAATGAAATATGAGTTATGTGCTGTGGGTTTAATTATTGTGAAAGAATGAAAACACTACCATGGACAGACCTGTTTCCAAGGCTTACATACTGATAACAAAGTTACAGAAAAAGTATGGATTCAAGACCAAAGGATTCATCGTACCCTGGGAGAAGAACAACAACAGGGCAAGTAGTAGACACCAGGTGCGAGTGTTTCACCTGTCAGAGAAAAGGAGAGTACTCAGCTCATTTCTATATAGACTTGTAGATTTTTTTTATAGTAATTGAATTTTGACAGCAAGGATTATATTAGTTGTGCCTATGTATTTGATTTAGTACTGAAATCTGTGTTTTCAATGTGCATGTGTATGCCTGTTTTCTACCTTTTTTCTTTGTAGTTTTCAGGGTGGGTGGGTGGGTGTAGTTGTATAGCTCAAATAATGGTACATGTAATTACTGGTAGTGTATCATGTATCAATTCACAGGAATTTATTAAATCACCGTACAAAGTAGTTTATACAGAAGCTATATGTAAACATGGAAATAGGAAGCTTTCATTAATTAATATACAGCAAGGAGTAAGATGACAAGGTACCATACATAGACTTGTCTTATATGTGTTCTAGTGGTATGTTGAATTTATTCTTTGAAAATGAATAAGAGGATTTTAATAAATAATAACTCAGAAGGAAACTTGACTGAGTAGTGAGAGTATAGGTTTCTGTATGCTGGCACTACAGAGCTGTATAGGGTGCCTCTGATTAGCATGTAGTCACCCAGCAGATGTGAAGGCTGAGTGACAGCAGTAGTGATGGTAACGGCGATAGTAACGAGGGAGAAGGCCTGGTTGTGACGAGTAATAATAAATGTTACCTCAGCATTTATTGTTTACAGTATGCTGATGCACTAAGCGCCTCAAGAGATTGACCAGCAAAAACATGAGGATTAGTGGGTTTATACCTTTGTGAATGACATCTGTGACCCAGTTACCTATACAATATATATTATCAATAATGAGAGTAAGGAAGGAACCTGAATGGTAGTAATGGTTAACCGCTATCTCTTGCCACTACATGTTTATAGTTTTGTAAATCATGGGCTGTCAGATTTTGTATTTTACAGGGAGAAAACTCTTGTCATTAAAAAGAATATAAGACTTCTCTTGGGGCAAATACATCATACAAATTCCTGTTTTCTCTGAAGAAAACATTACAAAGAAATTTGTACGTGTTGTTTCTCGGGAGAATGGCCTATGTCAAAGAACTTGACAAGACTGCATGTTTTTATTTTAGTGTAAAAGAAATAAAAAAACTGAGGAAAGGTAATTGGATATTGATATAATTGAGAATACATTCTACATGGATAAAAAAGAATCCCATAAACAGTATATAATTTGATTTTTCATTAGATGATAAGTAGATGGAGCGATAAATTTATTTTTTTAGATAGCGTAGTCTGAGTCAGCTTCCAGTTGTTAGAAAGCTAGTACATTGATCGGAGCGCATTCACTGTCTCCATTTCAGTGGGCTGCCGAGAAGTATATATAAGCACACCTGTGTCAAATCCAGCTGTTGAGTGGGGATAGGAAGGATAAGAGTATATTTCATTCTATAAGCCCAAAGTTTTCTGGAATTAGAATGGATGTGATAAAGGACTAACCCCTTAAACAATTTGACAGGATGTGTTACAATTGTCTTACACACAGAATCTTTCACTTTTGTCGGTATATGTGATCGGTATAAGTTCTGTTGTTTGGATCTAGTTGTCTATGTGGTAACATCTTGTTCATGCAGTTGCCATTGTAATTTCTTGTACAAGTTGTAGCATTCAGCATTCATATATGAAGGAATGTGACTTTGATTGTGAAAATGTTATCTGAAACGGTCAAATTCTGAGATTTCATTTTTTTTGGTTTTCATGACCTAGTCTGCATATGCATATTTCTTGTCCTTTACCATCTCAAAAAGTAACAACAATGTGTTTCCTTAGATTGAATAAAATACTCTTTATATAAGAGTTGAGAAAATTGAAATTGTACCAAGAAATATTGCAGGGAGCAAGAGATAAAAAATTGATTGAGATTTTATTTTCATATTTTAGGCTTTACTAGATTTCATAGTAAAAATCTTTGCCAGGAGATTGATAATAGGAAATTGATATGCATTTGGACATTTTTTTTCTGATAAATTAGGTACCGGTATATGCCAAATTGATTGGCATTAGCTTTCATGGAGTTTTTCCCTCAGACTCATAATAAACTGTATGCTGGTAGTGTGAAAGTTCAATCTGCAGGTTATGTGTATTGATCAAATTGGGTATTAGTCATAAAAAAGTATGGAGTAACATGTGCAGCGTATAGTATGGAATTTTTATTCCAACCTTGCCTTATGTTCGTGTGATTGTCAGGTTTAATACACACAAATTAAATGGTGGTGGCTTTTTCACCGCTGTCTGCAGCCATTGTAGATATACAATATCTTATAATTATCCCACTATGAGGAAAAGACAGAGACTTGATAAATGGAGCAGTTTAAAATACTGTTATGCAATTTAATATGCCTCCTACATGAGAGAAAAAAAAAGCGTGAAAATAAGCGTGAAATATGAATACCCCGAGTTCAACGGAGGATCAGAGCTTTCAGGACTTTGAGTCCACTATTATGGAAATACAGGGACGGCTTCAGTTTAAGCTTATCACCAGAATATATTTCGGATGTGATTCCGAACAATTTGAGGTAAGGAATCTTGCAGTCATGACTGCATGGATAACCACTGGTCAAAAAGCAGTTGATTGTTGAAATTATGATACATTTTAACGAGTAATTTAAAGGAAAGAATAGAGAATTATCATTATGTCATTGTCTATTTAAATTCTACAACGTTTGACATGTCAGTAATCATTATGTCAGAATTCTTTGTGCTTGTTTTAAAGATTTGAAAATTTATGTATTTGTTGTCTGAAATGACTTCAATGATTTGGGTTTTTTTCATAACAAGCTTTATGCAGAGATTCATGCAGTTCTCACAGTTTCTCCCACCTTGAATGATAAAAGTGCATACATGTGCAGATATGTTTACTGTTTTTAGTGTCTGGGGTTGTTTACAATGTCTATGTGAATGGAATCTTTTAATGGCACAATGATGCAAGAAAAGATGAATAAATCCCACCATATGTTTTAATGAGCAAAAGTATGGAGGGTTAAGAAATGGTGCTATAAGTTGTAGTTGATTCAGGAGAAACTGGTCTTATCTATGGCTGTCTGTGTTCGCTTTCTCAGAGAAATCATTCTTTCTCTTTCCATGGGTGTTTATCACTCTCCTGCAATAGTGTGCATCTTAGGAGTCATAACTCAAGCTTAAAAACCGGCTCCAACTATTTTGTGGCACCTAATGAACTCCTGTGTAAACGCTCCTTTGGGGGTTTTTTTATCGGTCTTGTTGCACAATGTTTGTGTTTGTAAACAATAAGGTTTTACTTGATATGCATATTAAATGTCTAGCCGAGTGACAAGTACGTTTTGCAGGTATTGTTTGCTTTGACATTAGTAATAAGTGATAATCCACTGATATGCAAATGAGAGCTGTGGCTGTATGGAAAAATTATTTACATACAGGCTCCTCAAACATTTATCATTAATATAGGATTAAAAGCCCATTGATAAACTGCCATCAATTTATTTTCTCTGTGCTTTTGGTCACCATGCAAATCCGTGTTCTGAGTCATCTTGACATGATAACATGATAGCCGTAGAAAACAAAACTTAAGGTAAATGACAGGTAATGTAGGAGTTTAATTTCATTTGCAACGAACTCCATATCGTAGTGTATATGCTGACTTCCGATCAGCTTATATTTTTTGTACATTGATCCTGTGTAAAAACATTTACTGATCTTTGAGAATGACCCAAGGGAGAACTTGTAAGGTAAAAGGAAAAAGTTTAATTCATTCTAAAATGCCTGGTTGCTTATCATTATTTGTTTGATTATGTCATAGAAATGCAGGTTAAAGACTATTTTAAAATATAAATCGTAGAGGAAAGGTAGAATGTGGAAATCCATATGCAGGTATAATGTAAATTCATGGTTAGAAAGTACCATACAAATAAAGATTACATCACATGTGAGATGTATTCATGAAATGGTTGTATCTTACCACATAGAGTTCCAATGTGAATAATGTCCTGCTTAATTTTTTTCCCCAAAAATATTTGCATAATGTACATGCATGCTTGTTGTTGATGTTTAAAACTTTGATCACTATTGAAGAGGACTGTTAAGGATTAAAGGTTTGTGTCTTCTGTAAAGAGATCTGAGTATGATTATTTTTCCTTTGGTAGGATCCGACCCCTGCCCACAGTGATGACTGGAGCCTGGTGGACAAGAGTGGCCATCACCACCGCCTCCCTAAGACCATGCTGTTCATGGGCCGTGAGGAGTGTGACATTGTAGTCAAGGTAAGGTCAGGCAAAGGTTGAAGGTTCAAGGTCAAACTGATATGGTTATAAGCTGTTGCTAGGGTAAACACTTAATTGCAAAATACTGCAATATATGTTGGCCAATCTCTTGAACTGTTCTTGTTCCACTTTTTCCCAAATGAAAGGATTTTCAGACTGAGATTTGTGTTGGTTAGTGGGGGGGGAAATCAATATTTTGATTTTTTCTGTCCTACAACAGCAAGTTGACCACAAAATCTAACTATGACTTCATCATCTGTAGACTAAGAGTCAGTGTGTTCTGCACTCACAAAGCATACCTTTGAAAATGTTTAAAAATGCAGTAATATACATTAATTGTATTATAATTTCCAATCTCATACACATCATAAGCCGTAAGCTTGAGCATTATGCTTTGATCTGCTTTCATCACATATTTCTGAAGTTTTTGTTGTCAACATATTAACAAGGTCTTTGATTACAGTTTTATTTTCTACATAACTGATTTAATTAAGGTGGAGTTTTTTTTTGACACACAGCAGATCTTAGTCACTCACAATCTGTTGCACACTGATTCATTGTTGCGTTACATCAGTATAACCCCTAGCTATCCATGTACAAATCTACACAACAGTACAATACACAGAACTTATTTTCACATTGTATAAAGTCATTATCATAAATAAATAGAACATTGATAGCCATTTGTCATGCAGTCATCTGATTATTCTCTGGGAGTTACCTCTCTTAGTAGCTGCTCTTGTTTTGCTTGGCTCCATTGAACTATGACTGTTTATGGTAGATACATACATAGTCCAGTGTCACCACATGGTGTGTGTAAGCTCTCTTAGCCGGGACTAACCTCACGTCCGACAATATTATCCTCTCAAAAGGCATTTTGGGGTTAAAAAGAATCAGTTCAAGGTACTGTATGCTATCATTTCATGTGTATTCCTGATATGAGATATACGTTGTAGATTTCACTGTGTAAATGGGATAAGCTCATCGATGTTTGCATAGTTCTGATCTTGTAGTATGAAATATTATGCTTCATTTGGTAATGGCATTATTGATTACTGAAAGGTTAGAAGTGTGTGAGTATATGATATACCAGTGTGTAGATACACCACATAGTTATAGCTAATTACTCAACAGTGATGAAGGCCTATACTGGCCAAGGCCAGTGTCATTTGTAATAAATCTTGGTTGGTATTGATGTTTACTTATCAGCAGGTTGTGTTAGCCGATGAACTCTCTACAGAAGAAGATCTATACATAGTACAAGTAGCCATTCATTCTTTTAATGCCCTATATAGTTACTAGTATAGAGAGCAACTGCAACTACAATGTATATTGAATGACATTCATTATTTTGTGTTTCTGGAAAAACTAAACAAGAACAGATCTTTATCTCATTGATGTCTTTTTGAATGGCTCTAATCAGACAAGAATGCGTTCATTTGAAGTTTTGTCTGCAGGGCTGAGGGAGCTAGGATGTAAACCATAGGATGATGGTATAGCCATTCAATCACAGTTTTGATAATCAGCCACTGTTGAAGTGTACAAATGAACATCCAGAATTCATAGTGGAATAGGATTGAACGAATCTGAGAAATTCTTATATTGACTGAATATTTACAAATAAATGTCAACATTTAGCCACCATTGATTACAAGTAGGCAACGGTCCAAATGGGTAGTTTTTTAAACAGATTTTTTGTGAATTAGGATATACCTGGTAGGCATTACGTAAGTCTGAAACTACTTACTTTTTTTGACCAAGTTAAGGCCAGTTGTTTATTTTTGTCTTTATTTGAGAACATATATGATGTTTACGTTGGTGTTTCCAAATGAATTTCAGACCTGTCAATCAGAGGAACCAAGAAAAGACTGAAAGTCTTCCCCCTGTCAGATTTCTCTTGTTTATTCCTTTGTTGTGGTCTGGGGAGAAATTGTGTGTCATTGATAGGGACTGTTTTTAATCTGTTTAATCATTTCAATACACAATTGATGGTACTTGTGTATTTAATCTTTAATGTGGTAAATTGTCATTTGATGATTCTGTTTCTGTGATAAACCTTGAATTTCACTGCTACCTACTAAACTGCTAGAAAGTGCTCCAGTTATAAATTAACCTGTGCCCAGAAGCATAGTGGGAGAAATAATTGATAGGGACGATGTGTATTGGACATAGCTAAATGAAAGTTGTAATGGCTGAGGCTAAGGAAGTGTCCACCCTTTTTTGTATCCTGTGTATTTAACACCATTGAAGACACACCAGTTATGACTCTCTATTACTTAATGTCTTACACCTTTATTTGATCATACCCTCAGGTAGTGAAGGTTCATTTTATTTACATGTGGTAACTTGCTTTTCTGAAAGAACACCAATGTTTGCCGACTTTTTAAAGGAATCAATATACACTGTGACATTCATTCATCTTTCTTTGAATGATAGATAAGGCAAGGGGCTGTGGCCATCCAGCGGGGACCTGATTTAAATCTATTTTTGAAATTCAAGACTTTTTTTAAAAAGAGGAAAAGAGGGATCTTTGACAAGAAAAAAATATTAAATTTGGAGGAGACCCTCTTGAGATGTAAAGAGCTCAGTGAAAAAGGGGACAGGAAAACTTTTCAGAGGTTTCAAGACTATAGAATGACAATAGGGGAGATTAGATTAAAAAACAGACAATTGGCTTTATTCATTTCTGTTACCCTATCTTCCCCTCCAATTCCTTGACTGACAATTTAAGTAAGACATGCTTGGAAATTTGTTGTATTAAGAACATTGTTGGAGCACAAGGTATATCTCCTTCTCATACCACAGTTTAGTGTTCAATGTGAAAATAAGAAAGACCAACAATGGGTAAGTTCCAGTTATGTATTTAGAAAGAAGGTGGAAACCCCACAGCTTGTGTAAATTTACTGGAAACAAACTTGTGAATCCTTGTAGACTACATGTGTGTATTAATTGGCACATGTCATATTCATGTATTGTACATTTGAAAACACCATTATAGAAAGACAAGATATACCAGTATGTCTAGTATAGTTCAAGAATAGTTTCTTTGCTTACAAAATTTCAATATCTTATTCAACTTTTCGATAGAGATGACTTTCAAAGCAGCATTTCTGGTCATAGTTGACCCCTTTTTGTGCACCATTTAATTATGCAGTGGATATAATTAGAAATCCAGACTTCTTTTAGAGGTGTGAAAAGTACAGTGGAATGTGTTTGACCTGATATAAGTGTCAATGTAACTGCATATACATTTTGTTCTGCAGTCATTTTGTCATATTCATTATTGTTTATGTGACAAAACCTTCACTCTGAACATATGATAAGATGTAGGTACTATGTATAGAAATGTACACTTGTAAGATTTATATGTTACATCTTGTCACTAGTCAGTGTGAAAAGTAAAGGTAATTTTTCAGCAGTCCTTTAAATTGGTACATCCTCTCTTGATGCATGTGCTGGTGTCAAGGCAAACATTTCTTTGAAGTGTACAGAATTTCATTCACATCAACTCAACTGAGGCTTTTCTTTATAGCGAAGTCCCATGGTAAGGCCTTAAAATGTTTGTATACAAATGTTTATGGAGAGCTCAGGAATCTATGTGAGCATTTTAAATAAGACATATATGTATCTTGATTAAATGGATGTATGTAAATTTGCCTCCTTGTCAAAATTTAAATAGACCAGGTTTGATAAAAGAAAATAGCTCTGAGACGTGATTGATATTCAGAGTATGGGTCGTGTGGTGTTCAGACTTTAGTTTCTGCTCATGGTCAATACACACCTGATTTTGTCCAGGGAACTATTATAATGAACAGCTGAAAATGATGGTCATTGGAGAAACTTTATGTTAAGAATTAATCTTCAAGTGTTCCCAGGTAACAAGCTTGAATCAGTTCCAATGGTTTTCCCTTGTATTGAAGGGCTGTAATGTATAATTTGATGTCATAAACATTTAACAGGTGATTTTTTTTTTAGCTGATGGTTGCGTTCAAATTGAAAAGATATGTGGTGATTAAGAGTACTTCATAGGGACCAGGAAAGATTTTTTACAGATTTATTTTGTAATGTGACTGTAATATTTTCATGGACCGAGTGATCTAGAAATTTTTCACAAAGAGAGAGACATCATATCAAGATGGATTAATCATTCTACATTATGGATAAGAAAGTATGTGTGCTGACTTTTAAATCCCCTAAATAATCAGGGTTTTAAGGGAGATTAATGCATTTTAAGTCCGATTTCAAGGCTTCCTGAAAATGTTATTGGGTCCACAAGAATCTAGGCAGCATAGCCAGTCCATCATTGATCCTGGGTCTGTCACTTCCCTGGTCTAGAACTGACATAACCAGTGAATTCAATTAGACTCTAGCAAGCCAGACCTGTAGGATATTCACAAGTCACAGGCAATGGGAAGGTCTTTTGAGTTTTCCTGACTTGTCAGAATGAAATGGCAAGGGAATTCATTAGGTTTGGACATGGATTCGGTGGACATTGATAAACTAGAGACAACTCAAGGTTCTTATTTTCCCCAAATAGCTGTTGGGGATTTATAAGATCAGAGACTCTTCTACTATTTCTCATTTTGCTGACTTGGAACAAACTGACTTTGAATTTATTTAGACTTGCTGAACTAATATATCCATGGGATATTTTGCTATTTGAGGTAATCTTCACAGCTCTCTATTTGTGTTGTAGACGTCGACTGTGGACAAAAGACACGCTGTGATCACCTTTGACCATTACCTGGACAAATTCAAAATCAAGGACCTCAGCACCAATCATGGGGTAAGTCCGTCCTTTTTTCTTTCTTTCTATCTCTTCAATCCGTCTGCTTAGCACTCCTTCCATCTTTAATAATCTTATAAGATTACTACCCCATTATGAAGGAGAACGTGCAATGCAAGTCTAAGGTTTTCTTGGTAAGGAGGAAGTTGATTATTACAAGTGTTTGTACATGTGATACAATATGAAGTAATAATGCGAGATGACATGCTTGTTAAATCAAGTGGGTCATTTTAGCTACTGTGTATCAGCAGAAAAAAAATAGGGGTATTAGGCAGAAAAGAAATAAGATAATTATATTTTAAATGTGATTTAGTTTTAATCCAACTTGCAAGGGAATTTTCATTAAGCTATGTCATCTTCTATGTAGCATGGTAAATAAACATGGAACTAAGTGGAATTACTTGCATGCTTCTATATTACATGTATAAGCATATACACGTAGATACCACTATACTGATAAAATGATTTTTGGGTAACAGGTAACATCTCTTTGATAACATTGATTTGTTTAGTTCATTAATTTGGACTTGGCACTTAACTGTGCACTTGAAATTTTTTACATGCATTGAATATAAATAATTAGAGGGACATAATAATCTCATCAGACAAGATCATGACGGTATTGAGGTATTGTCCAGCAACCGGAATGCCAAGCATTGTGCAAACCTCCACATTTTTTGCCACTTTACCTCTTCAATACATTTTGTTAAAATTTTTAGTTCAGACATCTGTCATTCACTGATCTTTGATATCTATAAACAGTTCACACAACAAGAATCAGGCAACCTGCATCATCGGCCCAGTGCACCGTGACTTAGCTACCTGTTCCATAGTTGATTTCTGTGTTTTCCTTCTGATGCTAATTGCATCATTAGCCATATTGATACATGTATTGAACAGTGCCCAACTTCAATAAGACTGGAAGATATAAGGTAATTGTTTTTGTTGTTTCAGACGTATGTGAACGACAAGAAGATCCACGACCAGGAATACGTCACGCTGGATCACATGGACACCGTCAGGCTCGGCAATGATATCCTTCTGTTGATTACTGCACTGGCAGTCTGCCTCTCAGACTGTTACAGTGAGGGGAATTATGTACATGTATTGATCAAACTTTCATTAACAGACTTGATCAAATTATAGTTGACTTGGATTTTGTAGGGATACTAATATATCAACTTGTGTGTCTTTAGTGTTTACAAGCTTGAGTGAATAGTGCAATCTTTTTTTTCCTTGAAAAGATGTAATGTTTTTAACTTGTTAAAAAGAGGAGAAATGCAAATTATATTAGTAGGGTTATTTCCTGAGGAATTTAGGGATGGAATTTGTAATTTCGGTATATTTTCCAATGAAAACAAAACTTGAGAAAAATATAAGAATAAATACATGCAGGGTTTATGATTGAATTGTAACTTTAGAAGAATAAAAATCTAGAAATGGATTGTGATTTTCCTTGACCAAGAGCACATTCCACAGTGTACCACATGGAGAGGGTACCAGACTCGGGCGTGTCATCTGGGGACCTACAGATAGAGAAGGCACCCCACTCAATGCCCAACTGGGCCTCCCGGGAACTCCCCCACATGATGGAGTGCCAGGTAAGCTCGTTTGTTTGTGACAGGTGTAGAAGTGTTAGTTTCTCTTTTCAGTATGCTAAAAATTTCGAAACTCTCTTTCCCTTTCTGTATGGGTCAGCAATAAGGTATCTGCAGATTTTAATACTTTTAGAGACTAGACTATGTGTGTAATTTGTCTTATCCTGACTATATTGTCGGTAGAATGTACAACAAAATTACAACAAAATGGCACAAAATTAATATTTTTTTTGTAATTTCCTAGTGTCAGCATGATAAGACAACATTTAAATAAAAAAATGATGCATACAGTGCTTATAAAAAGACAAATTCGGTATCTGTAGTAGTTAAGTGACTAGTGCACATTCAGAGTGCTATATGACCCTGAAAGATCTTTGCATTAAGCGTCTGACCAATAGCTACCTTTATTTTGCCAGCCAGTTCCATATCGAGGACTTGTATTTACTTACCCAATCATGACCTGTTTGGTACGTTAGATCAATGTTGTCATTTATCTTAATCAAATTTTAATTATTCTTTTATTTCTCTCTTTACTTTATTATATTGTGTATTCATTTCTCATTGTTGTGAAAATTGATAATTGAATTACATTTTTTATAAAAAACTTTATTTCATTAATTGATTTACAGAACAATAGAAAAAAGAGCTGCAGGTCTATAGCTCCCGGTCTGAAAAAATTCAGATTTACAAAATTTTTCAGACCAGGAGCTACAGGCCTGCAGCTATAGAAAAAGTTAACCGGTAATGTACCTGTAAATATAAATGAAAAAAAAAATGTTAATATGCAGTTTTCAGTATACATGTATAATACATGGGTTATATTAACTTCAAAGATTATAAAGGAGTTATCTTCCTTGGATTACGTGTAGATACTTTGTATAATGAAGAACACTTGTTAACTTGGGCACAGCATTAAGAACAAAACATTGCCCAATCATTGCCGATTACTGAGCTGCATAACCTCATTCAGGGCCAATGTCTGTCTGCATCAATACATGCACTAAGACATGCCCTTGCTTCTAGGACTAAAAATCTCAAGTGATGATGTGGTGTCTGTGATATAAATTGCCTGATTGTTGTTTTATATTTGTGTTTTACTGTGCTTTTATTTGTTTGTTGGTAAGTTTGTTCATGTATTACTATATTTAGCTAAATATTTCGAATTGTTGTTTATGTAAAATTGCCAAAAATTTAGGGTGGTGCTATTGAAATAATTCTATTTACATGTCTAGGTTAAGTTTATTTTAGTTTGATTAAAATTGATTAGATAATACAATGAACTAAATTTAGATAATTGAAGGAGGAACTTTTTTATTCTGCCTCTTATCCTATGAAATAGACTTTTCCCTATTTCTATGCCTATTTTAATAAATGATGTAGTTAAAAAAGATTCAATTTTACATTTATTTAAATCAATAATTGGGAAATTTATTAAATGTGAACATATTGTCATTCCTTGTAAGAAATGAGTACCAGTATTTGTTTACATACCAAAAAGAAACCTGCTTGCAATGAAAAAAAAAAGTTGTAGTATTTACAAAGCACTAAAAAGCCACAGGAGTTAAATTGTAAAGAATTTTGTTATTGCAGGGTTGTATAGCAGAGCAGAGAATCGCACACACTTGTGGAAATCATACATTAGACAATGTCATTAGTCAAAGAGAACAGATGCATATGGCTGCAGATATGCAGCAGCAGCACGTGCACCACTCGCATAACGTGCCACACAGACCTCATGTGCACTCGCATCAGCATCCGCAGGAATACTCAGGGCACCAGATCAAACATTTAGGTGACTATCCTCCTCAGGAGGGGGAATATCCAAGAGGAAGTGACTATCCACACACTAGTGAATATCCACCGGTTAGTGAGTATGTGAGTAGCAGCAAGTATCAGGACAGTGGACAGGACGCTCGAGAGAGAAGAGGACTGATG
The DNA here is from genome assembly GCA_033439105.1 of Magallana nippona. NCBI lineage: Eukaryota > Metazoa > Mollusca > Bivalvia > Ostreida > Ostreidae > Magallana > Magallana nippona. The sequence continues at coordinate 35,917,762 of CM065923.1, read as the reverse complement.
ATGACCACCAATCAGGAGGAACAGAGTAAGAGCAATCAGTCGGGGCTGGGTTCTAACACCTGGCCGCGCAAACGGATTCGTGTCCGCAACACCGCCAATATCAGCACGTTTTTCCATGTTTTTGATGAGGACACTAGTGGTTCTAGAATGAGTATTGATGACAATAGCTATGCATGCAGTAGAGTCCTGAGGGGCGAAGGCGGTCACCCCGACAACCTCCCCCCAGGTATGTTGTCTTTACCTGTATCAAAGGTCAAGCACATACATCTCCATACAGTGTCAGGGTAGGGTGCTCAGCATCCATTGTAAAACTGTCAATGATAAATCTATAAGTAGACTCTACTAGCTTTGCCTTACGTGGATAATGAATACCTTAATACAATATTACATGAATGATGCATTAATTGTGAAATTTTCAAGGAATTTTATTTTGTCCCTCACAAAATGCTGACATGATGAAAAGTTTGTTTTGCAGCATGACCTGTTTTTGTAAGTAATTAAATTGAAACATTCTCATTACACAGGGCTGACCTTTGATACATATTTTGTGTTGTTTTCTCCAATGTTTCATATATTTGCATGAATGTTTTGTGGTTCACTGAGTATGGTGGTGTGTTAGCCATATATTATGATGCAAGGTGTGATGGTAGTTTTTTTTTTTCCTTCGTTTGATGATGTCCTTGCATTTTGTGTTTGTTCACTGTGTGCAACATTAAGCACTGTTAGAAGAGACACCTACGGCAGGGAAATTTGCGTGATCTCAATGCCATTATTCTCCCTTTATTGAGAACAAATTGTTTACATACAATACACTCTTCAGTGATTTTTATTCATTATATGTAGATGATTTCAAAACCTTGCTTTTGATAGTATTGTAGATATTTCTTTGAACCTTTGAACTCTTTAAAATATAAATTTCGCAAAATCTTTAAAGTATTCCATGTAGAATGACTAGAACTGGTGTCTGATAAAAACATGAAGGCAGGTTCATTATATATGTATCTTGATAGCAGTTTAGGAATTGGAATTTTCAAAATTTTGATAAAGTACGCCCAATTTATTGCCTGCTGAAGTTTACATTGATATGAATTAAAAAAATCATTTTTTCCAAATTTAAGTTATCTTAAAAAAAGTGTAGTTTATTTGGTTTTTGATTTCGATACTAGAAAGCTTTTGTGTCAAAAAATATCCTCATTTCTCTGAAGGGCTGATAACTTTTATTAAAAGATACAGTGAAGTGACTGCAATATCTTTATCAAAATTGTGCTGAATTTGGTGTACCATTATTTATTTTACAAGATACACAATCATTCAAAATTGATATTTTTCCTCCACAACACATGAAAGACCTTGATATGCAGACATTAAAAAATTAAAACACATTTTTTTTTTTAATTTTGCATTTTATTACATTTAGTTTTAATCACTACATAACTTTTGAGTGTGTCATTATTGAGATGATTACTTTTTACACATTGCCTATTATATGCACCTGCCCACTTTTTTGCTGCATTAAATATGTGTTTTGCATGAGCATTTAGCAGATTACTATGGTATAAGTACCTTAACTTTACATATGTATATAAATGTTATGGAAGGAAATATATTCTTGAAATCACTTCAGTTCAAAAAAAAAAAACTATAGAGGAAACAGAAGAATAATTTGTCTGAGTTCTAACTGTTAGAAATGTACAGAACAATTAGCAGTACAATGAGATATATTAAGTGTTTTGTGTGAGGGTAGTGCAATGACTCGAGATTCCCTCGTATAATTACGTCAGGAGTAAGATGGCAGGGACATTCTCCTTCCTTCCTATGTTATTCTTTATTCTTTCTCCATTGTTTATAATCTCCAGACGTGTGACTCTTCTCCTGTACTGAAGCTAATGTAGGTGGCTCATTTCAGAGATTATAGAGATTAACCCCCTAAGTCTCAGAGTTTAACAGAACACTAGACTGCCTCTCTGTGTACAGTGATCAATATAATCTCTGGTCATACAGTTGTAGGGTTTTAATTGTTCCTGACCAGGAGCATTTAGACTGGAGGATTAAAACTGCTAAAGGTTTAAATTGACTAGTTGTGATAGTGGGGTGTGATAGGAGCAGAAGCGTACTTGTGTGTCTGTATGTGTGTATCTACCTGTTGTAACGGAATGTTGTCTTGGACTTTTTGAACAGAGTTGGAGACGGTTAAGAAAGGCACCCCCCTGTATGGTCAGCCTGATTGGTGGGGCGAGGAAGAAGTCAATGGAAATGTTACAGGTGAGCTATTGTGTTCATACCTGATGTTGAAATCTAATCACATTTATTACAGTTTTTTTTATACATATTCACTTGATCTGCTGAAACAGGCAAACTTCAAAGAATCTCAAAAGCTGTAAAGCTGTATACATAATCAGTTTGTATGTTTCTGTATATTTGTAAATTATGAGTGAACTAGTTTGGAGCATTAGAAGTGCAACCATATGTAACCACCTGTGTGCCCTTGTAATCTGTATAGGGCGGCAAGGGAGGAAAATGGGTTGTGAAAGCTTGCCTTCTGGCACCGCGCCATGGTGATCTAATTTTTTTCCTCTCGTTTCACTTTCAACATATTCAAGAGGCAAACGAATGGCGAAGCCTGTCAAAATCACTGATATTGTAATTATTCTTCCTGGAAAAATCAGGTGTACTGGATTAGTTTATCTTGCTGGCAAATGGTTAAAAAAAAACAAAAATTATATTACATGTTGAGAAGGGAAAACCTGATGCTGCAAAAAAAATAATAAACTTGAATCGATTCTGGTTCAAGGTTCTTTACATTTGTAGTACTTGCATGTAGTTGGCACCTGATTATCTGTTGTAAATCAAACAAGTTGTGTATACTTACTGTACCGGTAGTTTGTAATAAAGTATTGAATAACTGTGAGGGCTATGTAAGAATTGCTTTGTGAAGTTGTACATTGTATCTTGTAAATCAATCGACAATGCAGGGCTCTTGAAATTCCTGAGCATTATCAGCTGGATAATGACCTTCCTTGTGTTAGAAGATAACATGGATTAACCCCCCTATCTACCCTTAGACTAGAGTTGTAAAGAAGTGTATATCTAATATGTACAAGTACATGTATGGGTATTTATTTATTGGAAATGTTGACTGATTATAAGTGGTTTGGAAATGTTCAGGTGCTGGAATATAGTCTTACCTGTAATTATACATGTGACACAGTTATGCTGTGTGAAGTTTAAATCAACATTGGCCGGTGAAATAAATTCAAACCAATAATGCTATTCTGATTGCTAGTGAGAATAATACAGACTTACCGGTGCTTTAAATTTCAAATCATTGATTTTTGTCAAGTAAATCTATTATGTTTGGTCAATACACTTTTTTTTGGCCTTGTGTTGATCAGCAGGTGAAATTCAATTTGAATATTTCAAAATTTGGTTCAAGGTCAAATCATTGACTATGAATAATTCATTTTTTACAGAAACCCCCAAACCACCAAAGGATTTGCCGTTAAGCAAGACCTACCCCCCTCCCACTGATAACACAGCCACACCCTCTGCAGACCTGTATAGCATGTCTTCTAATTCTTCTGTCTCCAAAGACAGTCTCCTCAATCCATCCTCCCCAGAGAAATCCACATCAGAGGGGGTCCAACCCCCACCCTCCAAGATGCCTGAAGGAGGTGCATGCACAGCATTCACCGTGGACTTTGGTGAAGAATCCCCAAAGAAACCCATGGCTGGGAAATCCCTCAGTGAGTTCATGCCCTCCAAGATCCGGAAGAGCTTCAAGGACCGGAAAGAGAAGGTTCTTGGTACCAAGACTGGTAAAGAGGCAACTGGTAAAGACTCCTCGCCGGGGAGTGAAAAGGTGAGAATATTTGTCGCTTATTTGCATTCTTCAAAGTATGTATATGTAATGTTTTACATACATTAATTCAAAGAGTTCATGTCTCTCCTCGATTTAAACCTTGTTATGCAGGAGCTCTGAATATGTTGATGGATGAACTCTGCCAATTGTTTACTAGTAAGATTTTTGTGTGAGAAAAAATGAAGCACAGGTTCTCAAGGAAAGAAACTTGTGCCTCTTGTGCAGAGAATCTCAAAATGCAGGCAGGTGTTAAGAAAGTGAACAAATGTGTGTTGCAGGGCTCTGATATTATGTCCCCTGTACAGCAGAAGAAGATTGAGGACATCTGGTCCTCACCCACAAGAAAAGCCAGGGATTTAAAAAGGCCAGCGAAATCCACAGAGCAGGAACCAAAACCTGACACCACTCCAAAAAGTAAGTTATTCTTCGTTGTTGATGATAGTACATATAATATATAATACTAAATGATGTTGTCAATTTAAAAAATTTAGTGCCCCAGTAACTTGGATTTTCTTCTGTATTTTCATACTTTTTGGTGTTATCAATTTTGATAATAAGTGCCCTGTACTTTTGTTTTTTTCTCCTGATTTTATGTCAATAGAATCTGTTGTAGAGCCAGCACAGAAGACAGGCTTGCATAGAAGAAGTTTATCAACAGGTAGACCTATACCTGCCAAACTGTCCAGACCTAAAGAGAATGGAGAGGTAGCTACTCTTAAGTCCCCGAAACAACCCACAGGAAAGGAATCCACTACCAGTGACAATGCTTCATTTCTGATTGACAAAATGTTTGCCAGTGATACCAAATCTCCAGCCAAAGGCAGACGTACTCCTAGATCTCTCAAAGCTGACAAACCTACAGCAAGTGAGCATTCCCTGCACACAGAGACAAAATCGCACGAGTCTTCAGTGTCTAAGACACAAAGTGCAAAGGTGGGTAGAAAACCAATTATTATGAGGAAGGATTCCAGCAAGACTGTTCCACAATCCAAGAAGTCTCCACCGGAGAAAAAGGGGAAAGTCATAGCTACATCTTCTGCTGCTCCTGTTGATAGTACAGACAATGTGAGTGAGACAGGAACTTACACTATAGATGGCGAGTTACCGTCCAAGGAGGAAGAATCTGCTCGTAAGGACATAGAAACTGTGTTTGGAATTAAGGATACTCAATCCACTGTCTCAGATTCTGTGGAGGGGCTGTCCACGGACAGAAAACCGTCCTCTGAGGACTTGATCCTGGAGAATTTGGAGGATGATGAGGACTTGAGGAGCCTGGAGAAGATGAGGAGTCGAGGACCAGAGGGCAGTAGTCTGGAGATGGAGGTTGGGAGTTCAGGGGTCACTGACCTTAGGATTACGGAGGATGAACAGGTGAGGGCTGGGGGACAGAGTTTGTAAATACATAGAATGCTAGTGTAGTGATCGCTGCCAAAAACAACTCTTAGTTACTGGGATGTTTACAACTTTTCTCGAGCATGTTTTAATTACAGTTTATATTGTGCATTATTTTGGGGTAAGACATAATTTAAGGAAAAAGTTGATGATTGCAATAAATTGAAATGAATAGTCATAAAAAGTGATAAGACAGCTAGCCATGAAATCGTCATCGGAAAAATGCAAGTCTTAATTGTAGTCTAAGTTTAATTTACATATTGTTTTATTCCAAAATGATTGCTGCTTGGGTTTCAATAGCAGGATTAGTGAACTTTATTCAGAGCTTTGAGATTTTTATTATAAATGCAGTCTTGTGGATGATTTATTTTTACATTTGATGGGTGTTCTGTTAACTTTGCATGCATTACATAAATGGACAAACAGTGTGTGCAAGTGTGTCAGATGGCTTAGCCATGAATGATTTATGTTGGCCTGATGTGGCTCATTTCCCAGCACTATGTATTGCATTGGATTATATGTGTACATTGAACATACAAAACAGCCATGCTGGACAATTATGTTTTGTTGGTGACATCTTTATTGTGGACTGAAGAAATGTACATGGGGTGTAATTGGGCATTGATTATGCCCCCTGTCTAGGTAGCAGAGCCTCTTAATCAGCTTATAAAGGTGTGCCCCAACACGTTTTTTCCTTCACAAGGACGATGACTATTGACATAGTCCGATTAAACGTACTGTAATTGCCCAAGGTTTTGTGGTATTCTATGAATGTATGTACACATTTTCCCCTCTCTATGTTTAGCAGTCTGGTGTAACATTGATCAGGTAGAGAGCTTCACTTTTCCCCCTGAGGCCCTGCATGCACCTCAGAGGCCCTCTAAGGGTATTTTAGGACACTAAAGTAATGCCATGTAATATCATTAATGGATGGGTCACTCATTTACATGGCTGATGTATGTGTAAAACTTGTGACAAGGAAATTAACACCTGTGAGGAAAGACCTAATGTTGTGGGAATAGGAACACTAATTAATTTGGTTCAGGCAGCTTACTTTTGTGGGATTCTTGTATAAATTTTTAGATAATTATGAAATTTGGAGAGGATATTAATTTCCTTAAGGTAAGTGAAGGGTTATGTAAATGAGACTGAAGAAATAATGTTGACAGAGAAAATATCATGAGAGCTGTAATCAACTTGTTTGAAAGTTTTTAGGTTACTTGATTCATAAAGTTTATATGAACTGTGTTATAAACATTTTACCTATTGTAATATGAGGCTTGGATTAATGTTTAAATCTTTGTAATTGTTGTGAATTTAAATCTTAAATTTTAATCATTAATTAACACAATTCATTCAAGTTGTAGATTAAAAGATTATAATTCATTAAAAGAATAGATAGAAATTAATTGAACTATTATGGAAAGCAGTTGATTTTGATGTGGCAGTTTTTAATTGATTAAGGCAGAGTTTGGTATATTGATAACATAACATATGTGAAAGATTTGAGGTTGTTATGAGCTGTAAAGATGTGGTACAGTAATTTAACACCTTGGGGCAGTACACACTGATATTGGCCTCAGTTTGAGTAACACTGAGTAATGCCCAGCCATACTGTCATTAAACCTGCAGGTTTATTATACATGTACCTGTAGTTCATGCACATTTACAGGTAATACAAAACTTACCTTAGTACCCCATGGAGTTTTTACATCGATGCAACAGCATATCTTTTGTTTGATTTTTAGAATACCAGTGTTGAATTTGAAATGCAAATAAGAGTGTTATTGTATAATCTCTGCATCAACTTTGACTATATAGAGTTTTGATCCCCACAGTTTTGTATACTTTTCAAAATTTAAGTCAAATAATCTGAATTTCTGACTTTAATCTTTTTCTATGGGGTCAGCTAAAAATTCAATGTTTATTCTAGCTATTAATTGTAGAAGATTACATAGTTTTTAAAAGTCTGACTGAGTGTTTGATTTTCTCTTGTCTAAACAAATAGTAGATCTTTGCCTAGTAACACAAAACAGTGCATTGTAAACAATGACACATGGCTCAGGTAAATGGGATTTTTCCTTGTTACAGTAAAAAAAAAATTGATTTAATGAATAGTCCAGTCTATTTAAATTTCACCCCCACATTGCACATATTTTAGGGTAATTTTAGTCGACATCTTTAAATCTAAAAAAAAATTGGAGAGCCACGCTTGGCTGAATACAGGAAATTGTCGTAGAAATCTGGTAATGTTCATGTTTGTTGAAGGAAGGTGTTAGTGAACAAGCGCTTCTACCTCGGAGGCTCTCAAACCTTTCTAAACCTGGTGTTCATACACTGTTAACTGTTCGCTGATCCTCTCCGACTGGTACTCTCGGGGTTGGGAATGTGGAGATCAGTTGGTGATAGGGATCTAGCTCGATTATAGTCAGACACCGGCCCATGTTGTGACAGAGGGTATTTGTTTACTGTCAGAGTCTTTGACTACAAGGCATAACACTCTCTCTGCCTCGCTCTCTCGGTCAGTACTAAAGTGCTCTAGCTGTAAAAATGGCTAGCGATCTATGGATGAATTATCCCATTCACCCAATTCAGGTCAGTGTAGATTACTCATAATTTTGGTCATCTCATTTTAAAACTCTATAACTGTGTATATGCTCAAATTTGCCTTTAAATTTGCTCTGTTTTTTTTAAATTCACATTCATAGACTCATATTTCCTGTTGTGTTTGATATGTCATTTAATTTTTGATGTGGACATAAAATGCCTGGCATGCTTGTATATGGAACATGATTGTATAAGGAACGTGTCATGTCATTTTAAGAATTGAGATTTACCTGTCACAGATTTTTTCCTAATCAAACCTGCAGTCCACTGAACAGGTATTTGGCACACTTAACAGGCCACTTAAACCCCCATCGGCCACAGAATTTTTTTTTCAAACATTTCTCTCTATTTTGGGTCTATATAATCTTGTACACGCTGATACGTGAGAGGATAAGTCCCTGATTGTACCTATGCATTCCTTGGCTGTATGTTCACCGGTCGGTTTGGGTTATTTGATTCTTTGTGTGTCAGATGTTGCACACAGTGCAACGTTTCATCAGCTTGGAGATAAATACTGTATAAGTATTTGTAGCAACTTCATCCAGTCACGTTTTTTGTTGGGACATTAACACGTACTGTGTGTACTTGGTATGTAGAGAAATAAGTTTGATTTTCCTTACTGATATAAAGAAATTGATAAGAAGTAATAGATTATGCTTGTAGTAAATCAGGGATTTTTTTTAAGAAAAGGAAAGTGATAGTGAGTTAGTGACAGGGACTAAAATTTATGTCTCCAGGAACAAATTACGGCGACATGTCTGGGAATATATATATATATATACTGTAGGGCTGTGTGCATGATTACTGCATTGAACAGCATTGATAATTAGTCTTACTAAACAGGCAGGAAATTTGCATATTGTCAAAACATGGCAGATTACCTGCACTATCTAAGCCTTTGAGGCCTAATGGAACAGGTTTAAATGTATTGGGGAAACATTTTGTAGTGTAGTATGTGAATTGTTTGATCCTTGTGGTCAATTTGAGCTAGTCGATAGGGTTGTTTACCTGTATAATGGAATGTCCACAGGCTAATGAGGGGGGCTGCTCCCAGATATTACACGAAACATGTCCTCTCCTTCCTAAAAATGTGAATTAATGCTTAAAATGAGACAGAGTTTGGACAATTTACATGCTCATCACCCCCAGAAATTAACACTGGGAGGAACTTGATCTTGACTCTATTAAGTCAAAAGACAAGGACCGAGCATGTTGGTATTGTTATTAGTGTACATACTTTTATTCTATAGCTCAAAGAAATCTTCCAAAACTTGGACAAAAGGAAAATTCAGGTCTTTGAAACTGGGAGATTTGGAAATGGTTTTTTAAATGGAGGGCTTTTATAGAAGTTCCATTCTAGCTCTAATTTGATATGTATACAAAGCCTGAAAGGTAGGTGCTGATCAGAAAATTGGCCGAACCTGTATTGGAATTAGATCACCAGTTTTGATAAGCAGTGAAAGAGGTTTTGCTTGGTTTTGATACGTTTTATGCTATAAATAATGACCATACGTTTTATGCTATAAATGCTACTTGCCAAAGTCATGTTTAGTTGTGTTTTGACAAATGATCAGGAATTGACTGTTATTTGCAGAGATTTGGGGTCATCACCAATACAGGTGACCCCTCTGGAGGACATTCAATGACAGGTTTATAGGGGGGTCTGTCCACTAGTAGTTTATTGTGTCTCCATGTAACAAAGGTTAAGTTACACATCATCTGATCATTGGCCCCTGAAGTAAATATTTTGATAATTGAAGTGCCTAGAATGGTGGAAACATCTCTCTTATTAACTGTGGAAACATTTCAAAAGTTTAAAGACTGGTATATATAGAATGGTGAAATTTTATTAAAAAATGTGTGGGTTAAATTTTTTTCTTTATTGGACTTAGTCATTGTATACCTGTTCTGAAGTGTTTGAATGTTTGTTGAGAAAGCAATCATAGATTCAACATGTAAGTTATTCAGACAGCATTTGGAATTGATAGAAAAGCTGCTTTGAAAAGTCTGTAAGGTAGTACGTGTTCTCAGAGGAGGTTGTTGTATGTACCTGTATATGTCGGTCAGCTGAAGGCTATAATTCTCTAAGATATTATGAATGATGACCTCTGTTCCTAAATAGCGACAGCATTCTTTATTCTTTTTTTTTTATACTCAGGTAACAGGTAGAATCTAACATAGGTGCTGTCTCTACCTTGATATTAACACCTGATGAGGATATACTTGAATGATGAGTGTATAGGTTTACTTACATGTGATTAGAGGTGAAAGACATCGTTTCATGTGCCTATTTTAACATTGCAGGAGAACCCCTCTGATGCAAACAGTGCTCCCACTTGGATGACCCAGTGGGCCGCTCTGACCAATAAAAGCAAGACTTCCGAACCAAGTAGTCCCAGTAGTAGCATCTCTGATAAAGGTTAGTTTATATACTCCCTCTCTCTCTTTCTTTCTCTCTCTCTCTCTCTCACGATTTGGGTTCTCAGGAAGGTTATATCACCTGTATCGTTAACTTTAAAAGTTGGTGCAGAGTTAATCAAGAGATCCATCTCGGTGCACCTACAGGTGAGGTGCTGAGTGGATGACTCAGGCTTTTATGTCATAAGTAATTTTGCTTGTTATTGTACAGGTAGTATTTTGGGGTTTGAAGAGATTACACATAAAAGATTTACACTGAATAATGTTGTGAAATTAGAGCATTCATCTGCACTGTCAAAATTGTCTTATATTAATTAAAGTTTAATATTCATTTATGTACATAAGACATTTGTAATATAATGCTAGCGTGGGATATACTGAGAAGGTTTATAAGGTTGTTGATAAAGGGGGAAAAATATTCTCTTCCATGCTTGAGTTGTCATATAATTGACAAGTTAGTGAAATATTATTTATTTGTTGATTACAGATACTATGATGTCACCTGACTCAAAAAAGCCTTCAAAAGGTTTGAGTCGGAAACGTCCTGGAACAGGTAGAAAATTACCCACAATTCCTGGAAAAAGCCCTGATGGGAGTAACTGTAGTTCACGACTGAGTCAGAGTACAGATAGCCAGAGTCCAAGGTGTCCCTCCACACCGAGATATGGCGAGAACAACAACATTGCAGACAAGCAGAAGGCTGTCACAATATCTAGTCATGTAGTCAAACGTTATGAAGACACAGACACTGAATCTATTTCTCGTACGAAATTTGAAAGTGAATCAGAAGTGACGTCTGTTTCAAAGGAAGAGGACTTTCCATCCCCAAAAGGTTCGGCGCGAAGTTCAGCCAGTGTTGAGACTGAAGTCCTGCTAAAGGACACAGAAACTGTCATGGCAGCCATGGAGGCCCGCATGGATTCTAAGTCAAGTGGATTACAAAATGGGCACATGCAGGATGATATGGACAATTTATCTGACAATGAGAGCACAGCTGCTCTTGTGAATGGACATGAAGGATTCTTAAAATCCAGTTCCTATACTAGTCCTCGGGAATCACTAGCAAAGTCTAGGGGTTTACAGCAGCACAAGTCTGTGACAAGAGGGGGCTCTGCTAGTGAAAGACTTCAAGCATTCCGTGAAAGAAACTACAAAAATGCTACACCCCCTGAAAATTCAGTGGTATCTGATGTGTTAAGTGAAAATTGTGATCTCAATCAATCAACAGACAGGACCAGTGATTGCAGTGATTCAAGTGCTAGTTTTAATAGATCTGGCTCAAAGGGCAAAGGCACAATAAGCATGACTAGGCCCAACAGGGCTTTCCAGTTGAGGAGGGCCCTGGCAGACGGAGACGCACCAGACACTCCTAGTTCAGGAGTCTCGGAGGCTGTATCACTGACCAATGTGTCCACCGTCAGTTCTACCCGTTCTTTCAAAAGTTCCACTCCCACCAGGTCCATGAAGGCCAGTAACAGACTCAGCTATCCATACACCAAGCAGGACTCGGCCAGAAGCAAGGAGAGCCTGGGAGCTGCCATCGTTCAGAAGAGCAGGGAGGGGGGTGGTTCATCTTCTAGGAGTAATGCTAGTCTAGGTGCTCAAATAGCTCACAAAGCATCTCGCAATAGTCAACCCTCAGGAAACTTGTCCAACTCGTTTAACAGGACCGATGGCGGACGGTTCAGTCTGAAACTGAACAGGTCTTTGAGTTCTCAAGACTCTATTCATGTGGACAGTAGCAATTCCTCTACGCGCAAACCTGACTTGAAAAATGTGAAATCAAAGTTAAAAAGTACCCCCACTTATGGTCTTTCAGTGTCTGGAATTCACAGTAGTAGAAGTAGTGTAACCTCTGCTTCCAGTCGTTCCAATTCTCCCAAATCTGCCGAAAAAGCAGCATGGAAGAGAAGAAAGGAGTATGATCCAAGAAGAGCAGTGGCAGAGGCCAAGGCTAAAGCTAAAGATGTCAAGGTCAAAATGGACAACCAGGGTAAACCAAAAATGATTAGGTCAGCATCTTTCACCAATTCAGCTGAGCTTCAAAAATACAGGAGACAGGCTCTCCAGCAGAAAGACTCGGTATCAAGTCCGGACGATTTGAGCTGTGCTAGTGAGGGAGCGGACACTGTGTGTAGCAGTGTATATCAGCGGAGCTTCATTCCATACTCCGGCCGGTCCCAGTCAAGTCGAATATTTCCAAGTTCAGAGGATGAAGAAAGTAGCCTTATCGTCAAGTCAACTCAGGTAAATGTTTGTTTTACATGTGTTTTTGTCTATGTGTGAATGTGTAACTTGTATGTACATTACTTAAGTTAGAATCCAATATGGAAAATTAGGTCGTTCACTTTTGTTTAATGTTGTGGATACAAGTGTATCAGTGTCCTGTATATCCTGTATAAACATACGCTGGTATGGTGTAATTTATTCATTAACAATTCATGATATTGCTTATATTGATTGTGGGAGCCATTATTCAATGATGGGTAGAGGTTTTAGCTTGATTAAGAGGACTATTCTTCTAATTACATTAGCGGTCTAATAACTCACTATGTTATGTTTTAGGACCTAACCAGTGGCCTTTGCGGACGCTATATATCAGCATTCACCCCACCTCCCCAGAATGCTGCCCCTTCTCCCCCTCTTATGCCCCTGTCAGTATTTAAAAAGCGAAACTCGTTTGAAAGTCACGAGACTCGCCACGGAGTGGCCAGACACAGAGCTACACTTGAGCCTCAGGCCCAGCAGGTTTGTCCCCCACGACTCACACCCCCTGAGTGTGTATACTCAGTACTACCAGCTTGTTTGAACTTGTCTATGTATATATATAGACTTCTCTTTCTACATGTAGCTGTACTTTCTTTGATTTTTGAATTTGCATTGGTGTCAGGGAGTTTGAGCATGATTTTCGGGGAATGTTTTTATTGTATTTTATGATTTATTTTTTTCTTGGCAACTCAAAAAATTAAAAAACTTAAGAAAAAGGAATGAGTCAGAAATGTGGTGCTCATAAACCTGGCATCAGAAGTAAGCCAAAACTAGTGTAGAAATGGCATATACCTCCAGGATCCACATCATTTATGACTTAACCATTAATCTGTAGTGTTCATTGCCATTGGCGGCTAACCTCAGCTTTTACATATAGTGTCCTATGGCCTCAGTTTTGTGAATCTTGCTCTTCCCTGTGCTTCATTATTTCATTCCTGCTGAACTAATGAAAGGTGCAAAATTAGAAGCATACATTGGACAATACACTGTATATTGATTTATAATCCTTATTAGTACACGTGCATTCGCCTATAACAAAATGTAATAGCAATTTGTTATGTTTAATATATTGAGACTTCTTTTGGGGGAGTGTAATATATCACCATTGATCAAACAAATTTATTTAATTTTGAATATACAGATACTTAATATTCAAATTTAGAGATCTCATTTCTCATGCAGATTTCATTTTACATGAAATATTAAAATTTTATCGATAATGCCTGAATGAATTATATCTATAACCAGATGGTTTTGTGATAAATGAAAATACAAGGAAAACGCAGTATTTTTTAGCTAAAAATCATTAAAATTCTATCAATAATTATATATTTGCTATTTCATTGATAGGTACTGAAAATGCATTCGAGTGATTTTGATAAAAAAAGTTTGAAACACGTACAATAGATAAAGACACATATAGCATTCCACCATGGACACTTAGTGAAGAAGAGGCAATCAATCAAATATCTTGCAATGTACTGAAATCATAGTACATTTTGATTCATTGTATTGAATTAGATTAATTTGTTTCAAAGTGTCTTTAAAATTCAAAGGAGGGGGTGGGGGGGGGGGACAGATGTAGGGACTACATGTATTTTTATGTATGAATGGTCCCAATGTTGGTCATAGGTTGTACGGACATGCCAGCAAGCTACTAATTGGTAGCATTTTACAACAAAGGCAAGGGAGGGCAAGGGCATTACATAGGATGACTACACTATTAATAATTACTTGTATTTATTTGTAGACTTTCACATAGAAGACTGTAACCTGTTTATAATTATGTAGAACATAAGATACATGAATATTGTGTATCGAACACCATATTTTTTGTTTGTTATCACATATATACACATATTTACATGTATTTACAAACTGTATGTGTGTAGTGTATACATGTATAAGCCTGTTGAACTTGTATGTTGTTTTCAATATAGCAACATCTGTTGTACATGATGCTTATTTCAAACATTATATACAGACACAAGAAATCAGAAAACTGATTCTAAAGATCTGATTAAATCTTTTTACTAATGATAGAATCTGGTTGGGTTAAAAAAGAAACATTTAATGGTGGTGGCCAATTTTTGGTTTCTTGTTAAACAGTACTTTGGTGCTGGTATCAAGTATCATGCCATAACAAAATTTATGACTATCTTTTCAAAAGACATATTTAAATTTCTGTAAGAAATGTATCAGTTTGTATTTAAATAACCACTCTGAATATATATACCCGCTCTTTGGTATGTTGTATGTTCTTCTATATATAGCCAGTATTACCAGAAACCAATTTTATCAACATAAATTATCTTTTTATATGCAACTTTGCTTTTTCTGTGTGGAATAATATTTTTGGCATTTTAAAAGAGTATTTGCAATTTTCAAAGGAATTTACTAAATAATAAACCTGGGTTATTTTTTCAAACATTAAGATCTGCTGTAGGATTAGTAAACAAATACAGCAGGATGCTGAAATAACGATGATTAGATTTGGTTGTCATGGTTTTGTTGTTGTATGTCTCTTACAGTTGTCTTGTTGTTTGTTTACAGTCCTATGACAACATTCTGGTGTCCTCCATTTATCAGCTGTCACTCAAACTCAAAACCAACACAGAGAAAACACTCACAAAGCTCAAGTAAGAGGCTACTATGGACAATGTTACAGAAAAATTTGTACCATTTATGAATTTTCTTGAATATATTCTAGTTAATTAACAGAATACATATAAAACCTTAGTAGAGTTGATTTTTATACTGAAATATTGTCTACTGTTTACACTGTTCAGTTACCAGTATGTTATTAGAATTCAGTATGAGAAGATGACAAGAACTCATTTTCAAAGTAGATATATACAAATGTTGTAAAATACATGTATTATTTTGTAAAAAATAAAAGGAGTATTGTTAGAAACTCAAGATTGGTCTCACTTCTCTTAAAGATATAAAAAGAAAGTCCTGCCATGAGTTTCTGATGATAACAATTGATATGTTCACAATAAAGCTTTCTTGTGCTATTTTGATTACCGGTAATACATGTATTCTCTTGATAAGTTCCCAGTAAATGAAATTACATTGCTGTTGTAGAGAGGACCAGAGAATTGAGGATATGTCCTCCCCCTCGCCTATTGATGACATTCTGAACCAATCGTCTTCCAATAGCGATATTCCTGGATGGAAGACAGCCAATCAGGAGCTAGCTGCCATCCTCTCAAATTTGAGGAAAACAGAGCACAGGATACACAGTACGAGTTGACTGATAATCTTTAGAAATGCAATGAGTGTTAAACTTGATGAATGGAAACAAAGCTTCAAGATTAAGTTTATGAGAATAACATGAATTCCCTGTAAAGTAAAGAATGGTGAATCAAGGAAAAATTAGATTTGATAAATTTATACATTTTTTATTGCACTGTAAAAGTGGACTGTAAATTTTTATCATTTTTCATAGTGATGCAGAGAGCACTGTATCCAGATGATGACAGCTGCTCCAACTCCCCAGGGTTGTCCGGTCGAGAGAAGAGGGAATACCTCCAGGAAATTGAGAGAATCCGCAGCGAACTTGCAGGATTCCAGCCCATTGCAAAACCCCAAATCAAGGACGACCAAGCTTCCATTGAATCGGACTGTGAAGAATTGGGGACTGCTGATGAGTTCTTTTGAAGATTTCTTCTGATATTTCAATTTCTTTTTCGAATTCTCTCCAGCCAATTGTATTCTAGTCTCAACATGGATGGGAGCAAAGAGGAGGTTTGCTTCAGTTTGGAAGCACTTTTCTTTGAAACATTTAGAATTCCATTGGTTTTTTTTTATGTAAATGGCAAAATATCATAGATGCATATTACAGTAGAAAATATGCTTGTAGCAAAAATGATTACAGTATGCTGTTGATTGGTATTCATATGCTTAAGCGAGACAGTGAATCTTCTGCTTACCAAAAAAAACCCCACATTCTGCTCTTCATTTGGGAAGACTGACGTGTGTTATGAGTTGTACTGCTGATTGGTAGAGTGTGGAGGGTTTGATTGTCTGTTGGTGGATTGTGTGGAGATATGGTGGATGAACGGCCCCCTGAGTAAGACTGTTACACTGAGGACTCTGTGATATATGTGGTAGTGCTTTTTCTGGCTGTGATCCTGCATTAGTGGCATTTTACAGTGTTTTATGGATATTAACCAAGATATTATGCAACATCTTACTGGGGACCAGTTTAATGGTGAAACTGCTTTGAGTGTTGCTGAATATTCTTAGATATACATGTATGATTGTCAATAATAGAGTGACTTACATTTTAAGATTTATTATGATGAATTACCTGAATTTTTAAAATTTTACAGTTTTACTTGGTGGCTACCTTGGGAGCCTTAAGAAAAAATATACTCAAATTTGCCAGAAATTCTTTGTTTATTGAACAATATTTGTTCTTCTCTGTTAAAATTGTCCGAGTCAGGTCAGTGAATGTTTTTTGTTTTGACTTTTTAATCATTACCTTGAAATTTTTATCATTTGAATTCACTGTTATCACAATACATGCAAGTGTATGTGTGTTTGTTTTCTGTTTTGGTTTTTTTTTTTTTTGGAATTTTAAGGAAACAAGGGAGAAAACTTAATTTATACAAGAAAAGTTGAATTGACAAAATTTTAATGCTCAAGTTTTAATGTGTTGTTGATTTATATGAACTTCACCACACATACCATATATGAAAATAGTGTTAATTAACTAAGTATACACAGCCTGTATTTATTATTCAATTGTAATTTGTGACCGAGTCACATATTTTTTGGTTGATCAAGTTGTCTGGGATATCAATGGTTGTTCTTTCTTTACATGTGAAGTTTAACTTTTTTATTTTTTTTGCTTGTAACAACAGAAAAATGTGTTGTTGACTCTAGAGATTTCAATATTTCATACTGCTTTTCAATATTGCTAGAATTCAGATTTATTGAATGCATTCCATTGAGATGAAATGGATCTTGGTGTGCCTGTATGTTTTTGTTGTCATGGTTTCCTCTTTTACTTTTAGTTATGCTTCAAGCATATTATGGTTGTTGGACAGACTTCAAGCAAAAGTTGCAGTCTGATTGCAATATATTTTGTATAAATTCCCATTTATTTACAATGCCTTAGTTGCCATGAACAAATTGTTTTATATACTAGATAATTTAATAAATTTATGCTGTAACGTGATGGGCTTTTTTTTTTATACTTTCAATTGCATGTGTTTATTTCCTGTAGTACACTTCTGCCTTTATGAGAAATCATTATCTAACCTTTGTCAATTGTAATTTTATAAACAATTTGATTTCTATAGTACAATAGTATTATAATAGGATAATAACAAGAACCTCAACTCTTTATCACAAACACTAAAACCAAGCATTACCAAAACATCAGCAAGATGTTTGAAGTGAGATCCCCTGGATTAAACGATTACGTTTGAAACTTTAATCAAGGATGTGTTTGGCTAACTCACAGTTGTACCTAGGTATACACAAACATGCATATAGTTACACATCATTTCCAAAAGGATAAAATTAAAACTTTAAAAAGGAAGAAGGAAGAAAAGTGAGCAAGCTCATGTACCCCCCTCTCCCCTATTAATTGACAATACTACACAATGAATGGCAGGGTACAAAATAAATACATGTACACAATATAATTTGATAAAGGGGCCTAACTCATAATAAAAATCATCATATCAAAACTTTCAGCAAATATTTACTTTTGTACTTTCGTCTTTGACAACAAAATTCTAAATTCATAAGTGCCAAAATTCCCGGAATAATTATGGAACTGGAATTTCCTGGTAAAATGTGCATCTACACATTGTGTGCCAATTCCCTACAAAGTTTCAGGAGATTTTGTGCAGAACAGTTTAACAAATATTCATTACTTCATTCAATAAATTGCCAAAGTCTTAAGTGCAAAAGAGCCAAAATTCCTGTAAAAATTATGAACCTGAATATCCTGATAATAGGCACATTTACACATTGTGTCTTAATTCCCTACAAAGTTTCTGGAAATTCTGTACAGCGGTTGAAGAGGAGTTTTGTTTACAAAAAGAAATGACTGACTGACAGGTTAATGACTGACTGACAGGTTAAAAACATTATGCCTCCCGCAACAAGTTGTGTATGATATAATTAACATTAATTATAATTAAATTTCAAAAAGCCAGCAAATGAAAACATAGGAATCAGACGAGAGGTCATAAATGGTAGGAAGATGGACTGATATTTGGCAATAACTACTGACCTTTAGTGAGAAGTTGAGAGATCAATAAACACAATGTAAAACTTTATCATGTTTATTAATACATGTATATCTTAAGTTAAGTACAAAAAGGTTCACATTGTAAACAACTTGCAAGTATCTTTCACTGTAACAAGAAATTACAACAATGGTACAAAAACGATTTGATTTTGCTGTGATTTTCATAAGTAATCCTTTTATATTGTTGTATAAACAAATCGTGGAAATGCATACTTATATCAACTGCATGATTACCACTTCCGCAAAACATAACAATTTGTAATGTATACAGGGCTGCGTTCAAGATCATAGCAGCTAGCCTAGCCGCTAAGTCAAAGATATCTAGGTCTATTGAACGGACTGCTAGGTCTCTGATTTGAAGTTGGAAATATTCAACTAAAGACTAATTACATCGACATAATTTGTTAATTTCATGCGGAAATATATATGTTAAAATTCATTTTAACTTGCAGAATGAACAAAATATCACTTTATAAATAGAACTCATATTTGTTACAAAGTAGTAACTAAGGTGGCCATCTTGAATTTGATGCTTAGCATAAAATATTTAGGCTATGAACATCTACGTAGTGGCTAGGTTAGCTTACCGTTCAACAGCGTAGCTGCTACGTAGCCCTACATAGCAGCTACAATCTTGAACGCAGCCCTGTTGACCCTATAATAACCATAATTATTGTTCATTTTCCTTATTTTCATGAACTCTTTGCTCCCTGTTAAATTGAACAAATATAATAAACAAAGAACATGAGTACAACTCGGGGCAAACAAACAACTACATGTACTAGTATGATTAACAAGTAAAGAAATCCACATTACTAAATGTGTCCTAGGACCAGATGTTGTGGACAATATAATTACAAGTGACCAGGTTTAGTCAAATCTCACATCCACCAACCATAGCAAGGTTTATAGGCCAACACATAATGCTGGAAAAATTTCAACAATCTGAACATTGGCCTTCAATCCGAATCAAAAAGTTGCATCAATTCAAGTTTGTATTTGAAATTCTTAATTTTCCATAATGTGCCTAATTAGTTTTTCAGTTAAATTTGTAACTTTACAATTCTCACAATACAAGAGTGTCTGCTATTCTGTTTATAAATAGTGTTTTCCTTATGAAAAAGAAATCCAATGAAGGATCAAACAGATTAAAACTCATGATAATCTCTTTCCAATTTTGCACTCTTTCAATAGTCAACATACATCTATTTAATTGTTTTAAGCCACACGTGGGTTACTTTTTGTACATATACACCCAAAATTTCAAATTTCTATCAAATCATATTGTATGCACAGTATACAGTATATAATACTAAACAAATATCCAAGGTACAGTAGACATAGGTACTAACATAAGGAGCAGTGATAAATGCACTTTGTTTTTTGCTGTTCTATTTCATTTCAAAACCACACACATTCTATCTTGTTTACACATCAAGTGTCCCTAATAAACCCCAGACCTTAATAGATAGTGCTACATCAAACTTAATACATGTATTTAAAAATCTATATTGTGTGTCTGGCAAATGAAAAGTTAATTGTAGGATTCTTTAAAATATTTTAACTCATCTGACCATCATGACTTTGAACCAGTTTTTTATAATACAAGTACAATGTATTCAAAATACACAGGCAAAATATTATACACGTAGTTGAACTACCAATAAATGGATTTCAACTATAAAACAATGTCAATGCATCAATCTTTTTTATAAACAGTGTATATAAACAATTTACAAACAAACTATATGTATGAACTATAAACTGGTATATAAAAATTTCATGTCAGTAAATTTTAATTTTATCACAAAAAATGCTTCATGACAAATAACTACATTTTAGCACTTCACAAATCTCAAACAAATTTTTCTTCATAATGTGTAATAGGAATCTAACAACTCCAGGACTTCAGATGCACAGTCAGTAACAAAAACATTTGCATACATCAATGCTAGACTTGGAAGAACTATGAGGTACAGAGAGATCTAATGGAATTCAGGTGAAGTTTGCCTTACGCTGAGCAACCCAGGCAGAAAACCCTCTCGGAACTTTCATCATAACTGAAAAACAGAAAATTGTATATGTACTACATTTAGTATATCAATCATGGAACATTTAATATAAATGTGCTAAGTGTATAATACAACATTATATATATTCAGCAATACAGTATCTTTTAGTACATTTAAAAAGTTAGCATGTCCAAAAATACATCACTGGTCAATTTAATATTGGAGAAAATTCACACAATGTCAAAAAATATTGCATCTATTGCTAGATTTGTTAAGTGAAATGTAAGTAAACCTTGAGAATTCCAACACGATATAATATAATTTAGAAAAGTAGATTAATCATCAAAACACATTGGACAACACACTTCCAATGCAAGAGTTTGTTAGCAGAACAGATACAAAGATTTGTGAACTATGCAGAAGTTAAAAATAGATAAACCACAATGACTGTTTTGTAAATTCCATGAGAGTAGGAATATTACTAAGGACTGTTAAGATAGATGATAATATTCAGCAAATATTGAATGCTGACTTGAACTGGTGAATTCTATTACAAAGCCATTCACCTTTTCGGTTGGGTCTTTTGTAGAAAAATTTGTTTAACATAACTATAAGCCTGGACATAGTAAAGATGGATCTCACTCTATTCTTCAAATAGTTGAATACACTAAAAGTAGTATGTTGAGAATCTTGGCAATGTTGCTTATGATATATAAGATTGTACTTAACAAAACTTGCAACTCACTTAATAACCGAACAAAGCTGACAGTAATTTCGCTGACAGTTGCAGCACTGAAGTGTCCGATCTCTCTCCAGTGCCTTCTCACAGAAATTACAGCGTTCATTTGACGGCAATCGTCTTCTATCGACAGCTTTCTTACCTGTTTAAATATATGTTAAATCAGCTGATATGCGATTTCATCATTATTTCTATAATAACAATTTTTGTGATTTCATTGTCAAGTTAATCCACACATTTCAATGTCCACAATGTGCAATATTTAATAACATATATTTGTGTTAATAGAATAATTGGTCAACAATTTAAGAATCCTTGGAACTGTAACTTTCACTCAATGGCAGAAAATTGGTGCCAAAAGAAATTACAGTACCTGTGTGTACATTACAAAGTTTACTTATAGCTTAAAAATTAAATGAAATACCACGTGTTTTGGTCAGTAAAAATATTGGACCACTTTTTCCTCTTACCCTTAGAAAAATCAAATGAAGAACTGGAATTATTGCTTAACCCAAATGCGGTAGGCTGACCAGTCTCCATTTCCTCACTGCTGACTTTGCTTAATGCTGACGGAACTGTCAGTTGACCTTCATGATCAATGACCAGCTGTCCAGGGACCTGTGATGCGTTCTCAGCGGTATTGTAGTTGGCGATGAATGGCAGGTTACAATTGGCATCAGCGGTGACCGTCTCAGAACTATACAAGGACTGTACGCCATTAAACAGCATATTCCTTGTCCTCTCTACAAAACGAAATTATAATATAATGATTATAACAACTATCAGGTGATAAATCAAGTGCATTTAAATGTATCTAAAACTGGATTTGAACAAAAGAAAGTGAAGTTAAAGCTTGAGGTGGCTATAACTAATTACAGATTATAGATTACAAACATTTATACAGCTGTCAAAAACCTAGTAAGGCAACACCAAGGCTCAGAGTACTACATATACCTCTTTTGAGCAGGTGATCATGCTGATGCAGAATGTTATACACAGTTTTATTGATAATACTTTTTTTCATTTGGAAATAAATTTCAACTTTGAAAACCAGCCAGAAAAATTAGAAGAAACTCATTGCACAGATGATAAAGATACAACAAAAAACTGAAATCCAGGACAGCTTGGAATTTAGCTGCAGGTCTGTACCTCCCGGTCTAAAAAAATTTGGATGGACGACCTGGGAGCTACAGTGTCACCCATTAAAAATATTGAGTATTTATTGCGCACAGAAACATGCGCTAGTTTCAGACTGATTACCCTTATTTATATGCAATTTCTGTGAAAACAATTAGTACCATTAAATTCTTCATGCAATTTACTACTGATATCGTCTCTTTACTTGCCTAAGACTTTCTCCGGAAGATGCTTCCGACCTCGGAAAATCAAGTATGTTAAATTTACATCGAGATCGTGAGGCGCTTTTTTATGGTACATGTAAACAAACTGCACCACTTCACTTTACGGGGCTGGTGATAGTGGTTAAAAGACTATCAGAGGCAAGTAATTAGAGACAAGATGGTGAAAAGTATAAATATTTTCGCCTCTTTAGTTAGTTTATTACAGTTCCAGTACAATCTCTTGATTTAGCTATATAGCTTGAATAAGCTATAAAGCTTTAATAAGCTATTCAGAGTAGCTTGATTTAGCTATTTTGTCATACTTTTTTTTAAAATGTGAATTTTATTCAGCATTTATAAATAATCGCACTTTGATGCAGTGATATTGAACTCTTCTGTAAACAATACATATAAAGATTACTCATCAAATTGTGTCTCTGAAGAGACTTTGCACTTAAAGTTCTAAAAGTTTTGGGGCATAACGAATGAAATATAAAGGAGGTCAGTTATGGTAAACAAGATAATTGATGGTATTAATAATTCAGTAAAATGAGAAGAAATCATTCTTATCCATGCCTCAATGCACACAAAGTGGTGTACAGTTACCCAAACAATGGAAATA
The DNA here is from genome assembly GCA_033439105.1 of Magallana nippona. Classification (NCBI taxonomy): domain Eukaryota; kingdom Metazoa; phylum Mollusca; class Bivalvia; order Ostreida; family Ostreidae; genus Magallana; species Magallana nippona. Next base: position 35,894,231 of record CM065923.1, on the reverse strand, counting down.
TTTTTTTTGCTTAACAGCTAGTGTTTAAAAGCTGCAATGTTAAAACTATCTTTAATTAAGGTTACTTTTTGAAAGGTCAATAGTGCAAATATTGGTAGTAAATTAACGATCTCTGATTCAGATCCTCTGCAATGTTCGATATCTCTTAAATTATCTGGAATTGTTTATTTGTACCATAAATCTGCCTTTTATATAGACAAATCTAATTAGTCTTGTAGTGTTAATATTACAAACAGACAATCAATGAACTGCTCGGCATAGTGGTTCCGTGGAGACCAACTACATACAGGTAAAGGGGTTTAAGCCACCGATGCACGGTACAGCCTTTTTTTTTCTAATTTGATCTCAACTTATAGTATTCCATTATATCCATTGTGGCCAAAATTGCAATAATTTCGTAAAATGCATTCATGCCATTAGCAAATTTCTTTTTATTTCATTTCATTTATAAAGTTTGAAGGATATTAAATAACATTTTTATTATGAAAGAATACTTGAGGCTGAGGATCGGAGAACCTTAATTGTGATTTTTTGTCTATAGGCCACACCAATATAATTTCTTGTTGTCTGATCCCGCGCACTCGTATTTAGATAAAACTGTACAAATAATATTATTATTAATTTCCCGCATCCATCAAATTCTGCGCTGTTATCTGTTCTATGTCTGCTCATTTTTTTTGTACGTATTTTAAAAATTTTAATTTATAAATCAGAAACAAGTCAAAAAATATTATCATCTGCAAAAATTTATTTATGTTCCGCCTAAAAATTTTGCCTACAAAAAAAAAATAATTTTATTTTTTAATCGCTCTCCCGCTCGTACTTTTTTTCATTGGATGTCCGACGAACAAGAAATTATATTGGTGTGGCCATATTTTCTTATGATAATTATTTTTAGATAAACTGCATATAAATAGCTTTATCAAGCTATTCTGTATAGGTAAATAAAGCTATAGAGCTTATTCAAGCTATAAAGCTAAATTTAGAGATTGTACTGGACCCATATAAGTTGTTTCAACTGCTCAAATTACAGAAAGTTTTCAGAGTGTAAATAAAATCGACCTTTAGTGCAGTGATATTTCTCAACTTTGAACTGTTCTGTAAACAATGCATGTAAAGATTATTCATCAATTCGTGACTCTTTCAGCTTTATTAAACTATGTAGCTGAATCAAGAGAATGTGTCGGACCTCTTAATGCCACCATGCTTAGTCAACGAAGCCTGACAGCATCTGGGCATCGGTATAAAATTTTCATACTCCTTTTTATATTTGGTTACGCGTAAAATATAATGTAACGGCACAAGATGACAGGAATAAAACGTAAAATCGTAGTGGAAGTGAATACATGAGCAACCATCACAAGCATAAACAAACGAACGCAAAAACAATTGATTACCATATACAGCTTTAAGATTCTGTTCTCCGCTAACGCCAGTGTTTAATTCTTTGGTGCCAATGTGCGTTTTAAGCTGGAGAGGTGATCCGTCACCAAAAGGATTCCTTCTTTTGGGCATTTTTAAGTTTTTTGTTTACTTTCTGGAGAGTTTCGCGGGGTACTATTTAACATCCGGTGCATATAATTTTGAAATATGCAACGTTAACTAGGTCCGGATTAACTACCACAAAAAAGTTCAGATATAAAGAATAATTTTAAAATGATTATAATCTGACAAAAATGATGATTTTTATATATTATTTAAATTTTAACTTTTTAACTTTAGCTTTTTAAACTTAAAAATCCTTTATAACTTTTAAAACTATAAAAAAAAAAAAAGAACGCAAGTTATTCAAATTGCATTGTCTGCTCACCCGACGAAAGCTATTGACACATCGACGTCAAGAATAAATTATGCAATGCTATATTACATAACATAATTTAATTTTGGAAGTCCGTCACCAAAGTGACTTGTATATAGGCATAGGGGCTGTAAACAAATAAAAAAAAAAATAAATTTCGAATGAAGAAAAATGCAACGCCTTTTCGAATAAGCACAAATATGTCGTGGTTTAAAAAAAAAAACGTTTGCGATCAAACGATCAATTGGGCGACATGTACAGCGCGAAAAAAAACCCGCATTTTATCGCGTTACTTTCGCGAATAATTCATGGAAATTACCGGTATTACTTAACGTAGCTCGCGGGTTTGCTGACGTCACCATAAGATTCGACGTAAAAAGTTGACCGTCATAGCAAACTTATACTTTTTTTTTTTTAAATGACAAATGATCGTTAGAAACATAAAAGGAAATATTTCAAAAAACTTAAATGCAGTTTAAACAAACATTTACAATCATCAAGTGCTAAAATTTTAAATACGTGACATACATTGTCACATTTTGTTCTATAAGGTATGGGTGTGCGTTGGAACTCTTCGATTTGAAATCATGTTTAGACAAGTAAATAAATTGAACAGTATGCATTAACTTCACTTCTTTTACAAATATAACTTCTGTATTTTCAACTCCCGATCTAACTATCCCAAAATCTTATTTTATGGATCGTTAAAGTATCATTTCTGAAACATGATTTCGTCGTTCAAAGAAAGATATATGCCCTTCATTATTTTATACGATTTTTTTTCAATGTATTTTATATTAAAAAGTGGATAATCTTTTTTGGTTGCAGGTAACACACAGTAGGGTTTAATATTTGGTGTGAATCTAATATCTAATGAATGATGTTCAAGTACTTAGTAGTAGTAGTAGTTCAGTAGTGTCAATAAGACGTTTTACTTTTTTTTTTAAATTTAGATAGTTTGTTTAGATGGAACCACAGAATTCAATGAAAAACTAATGAAATAATCTAAGGTAGTCATATCCACACACCATATTTTAAACATATATTTTAATTGGCATGGTAATTATTTCTTTGCAGACTTCGATAGGCTATATAACGAATTACAAATGAACCAATTCTGAGTGGATTTGAACCATTATTTAAAAAGTTAATATACGAATTCTGTTCGGAAATAATTAATTGAGACATGTACTCTTATTCCCATGGGTAAAAAGACAAACCCTTGAAATTTTACCAAACAGTAAACCAGGATAGAGTTTATCAATGTGAAAACGTTCTAGTCCATGGCATCATTAGATCATTCCTAGTAATCTGACTGACAAACTTGCCTTCGTCCAGTGAATCGAAGCAACCGCAAACGTTATCGCAACGTCATTTTAACGCCTCTCATTGCTCCTATATTTTAAACACCTTACAAACAAACGAAATTAAATTATTTTTCATTTCCCCCCTTTTGTTTTCATTTTAAGATGCCATCATATACATATCCTCTCCATTCTGGATTTTTGTGTGTGAAAACTTTACCTTAAAATCTAAATAAAAAATCGAATTAGAACCATTTTAACTGGAGCTTGGACTTTGGATAGTTGTGTCAAACAGCACTGTGACGTAGGCCTGTCTATTTTTGTTGGCCACTCAGCCATTGCTCTTTGAAATCAACAAGATTTGTCTGGCTTTTGAGCTTAGACTACGCAATCTGTGTATATTTCACTTGAAACCAGCGTCATTTTTAACTTGTTTTGACGCAAGAAAAAGATAGTTACATCCTACCAAAAGTCCAAGGTCTTGTTCAAATGGTTCTAAAAATCTCACGAAAACAACTAATATATACGAAATACACATGAACATAAAACCTAAATAAAAAGGAATTCAAAATTCAACATAATTTAATGCATATACTCAGTAATCAGCCAGATAATTCTGGTTAGGGCGTGTAGTTCTGATGCCGAGGGGTCCATGCGATCATAAAATGAAAAATCATTTGTACACTTAAAATATTTCTTAGTTTATTTTGAATAAAGATCACTTGATAACAACATGAGACAACTTTTTACATTTATACAAAATAAAGCATATAATCAATCACAACGCAACTTCTATTTCATAAACTGTCAATCACTTTTGTTACTCTCAGACCAACAACCCCCACCCTCCAGGGCTAACGTAACCCTGAAATACTTTTAAATATTTAAAATATGCATCAAGACCTCTTGGGTTGTCAAAATAACCTATCTCTTTTTTAATTACATGTACCACGGTAATATAATAATATTGTGGTTATTCTTTTTATATATAAATGCCATTCCATGAGTCCATTGCATTCAGGTGACTGTCAGAGCCCATAGGCCTCTTGTCAGTTTATTCAAACTATAACTTTCATTGCTGAGAGCTGACACTGCAATCTGCATTTAATCACAATTCATTGTCTGTATACCCATCAGATTTAAAAAGAGCAATGGTTTAAGTTTTAAAATCAACATATTATATAACATATGGCATTTAGAGAATAAACTCAGAACTGCAACTGTAACGGTTTACAGTTAAGTATCATCTGTTTGATTATTACAGCCTCTCTTTCTCAGTGGACTGTCACTTTCACAAAGCGGGAAGTGCTCATTACAAAATTATTTTGAATTCAACTTCATAATCAACTTTCAGATTTCATGTTAGTTAATGTATTAATATCTGATAATAAAAATTGCACAGAAATTCACGCACGTTGCTGGCAACACAAAAGTTTTTATTTTTTATAATAAAACAACATCAACAACAATCAGAATCTCTCTGCGGACCGGGCTGCTACACTCCTCATGTTTCCGTACACTTTGGAAGGTGGACTTCCTGTGAAGAGAAATGATTACAAAAATTACACGACATGTTATAGCAAGCTTGCAGTTAATCTCAATCTTGTATTAACAGTCTAACAACGGAAAAGCTGTCCATGTGACAGCAAACCAGGTTTATTTTTGTATGAACAGTATCCATAATCCATTGTTTACCATGAATTGATAAACACTACCTATCCAGAGAAATGGGGTACTCTATATATAATATTTTGAAAAAAATGACTAAGTTCAACTGCTGGTATTTTTTGCATTAATTATCAAAATTCAAAATCCAAGTAATATGCATCTCTGATATATGTACAATTGATCTGCAACACTAAATTGTCATATCTTGAAAGCTGAAGGAGGAGTTATCCCTACAATAGGGGTACCCTACATGCAAGATTATGCAATAAAATGACTAAGTTCAACAGCTGGTATTTTTTGCATTAATTATCAAAATTCAAAATCCAAGTAATATGCACATTTCTGATATTATATATAATGACGATACAGGGAATCTGTCTGAGTACTCTGAATAACTGTTTACGCTATAAAGTACACATAGTTAGATTGGTTAAAAACCTGGTGATATACGTACCTAATATGAGATTACAAATCGCTGTCCTGGCAATCTTTATGTTTGAAAAAGATCCTAATATGTGAATTTTCCTGAAAATCAAAGTGACTTATTTGTATAAATTTGAATGTAGCTATAATTACTGTGAAATCATTTAAATTTGTAGGGGGCCAACTTTATTGGAATGTCAATTTATTACAAGTCCAATGCACAGAATTTTGCGTAGTCATTTGTATATTAAATCAATAACAAAGACCATGTTTCATAATGTGTAGTGGACGTAAATTTTTTGGTGATACAATCCATGAAAATTGAGACACCAAAATATCGAATGATTCCACTTTAATCACGATTGGCAATGAAATAGTTGGTGATGAAATATGTACTTACGAATCTGCCAGCACAATCCTAGTTTTGGTGACATTTTCTATTGTAAACTTTGTTTTTCCATTTTTACCCGCTATTCTTCCAATTGCTCTTGATAAATGGTCACCTTTCAATGGTTTCACTAGTAAAAGAGAAATTATTTATAGACTTCTTATTTCAGGAAAAGTTTTTATTATTGACTGAACTCACAAACTTCAAAATAATTTTGTATTTTCATCTGTTAGTTCCCTAGAGTTACAGCTGCGCTTTTATTTTTGCAATTTATTACCAAGTAACGGTAATCAAAATTAATTTAATCAAAGTAGATTGTTATATCTGTCAGTGTTATATATGTCAGTGTATATCTGTCAGTGTTATATATGTCAGTGTTATATATGTCAGTGTTATATCTGTCAGTGTTGTATCTGTCAGTGTTATATCTGTCAGTTTCTTACCATCTGTTACATCAAAGGATTCCAAAAACAGATCATCCAGCCTCACCAAAGCTAAAGCATCCTTCAAGATAATTTATTTTTGAAAAAATTTTTTAGACTAAGAATAAAAATTTAAGTACTGTATACAGGGAAAAATTCGCTCCCGTTTTATGTTCGCCCCTTTCGCCCCAGGTATCAGCGGATGAATTTAAGACTAGGCAAATTCCAATGTCTCAAATAATCTCTTTTTAAATACAACTGTGTCTGGGCTAATTCGAGGCAGGGCAAAACTGTTTGCAAGTGGAAAAGAGCGAAAATTAAACGGGGTGAAAATAACCCTGTATACAGTAATTTGACAGTAAAAAGAGTTTTGTTTTTTACCATTCAATGTTTAACCATTTTTCTACAAAGCAATTTAACTGTAGATGGATTATCATAAACACTTGGTGAAATCTAATGTATGAACATTACTTACACTGTGTTACTAAGTGTTACTCATAGTAATATAGTTTCCAGTAAGATTATATTTTCTCTCACTATACTTACATCAACTTCAAACCCAAGAGTAAATGCTCGGACAAAATCAGCTGCTTTCTGTAATGACCCAATGTCTTTTGTGTCTTTACAGGTCTGAAAAGAGAGGTGTACTAGCCTTGATTTGTTATTAGATACATGTATATTTTTAATCATCTCATTATTCATTCATCTACTCATGGCCAAAAGAAAAAACCCTTTCATATAACGTCTCATAACAAATCAGATTTTCCATTGGTAACAGCTAAAACATAAATTCACTATAAAAAAATGACTAAATTAATACAGCTTCTATCAATGGAATTTTGAAAGTTTCATGAATCTAACCTCCTGGGGCATGAATTTTCTAAAAGAAATTTCTTTGTGCGTAATATTTAAAAAGAATGAAAGAGTGAGCAACCAATCACATACCCCATGCTCCCCCATTACTTTACAATGCTTATATATGTATATTGAATGGCAGGGTGCACATTAAATACACACACTCAAAAATAAATAAAGGGGCTTAATTAAAAAAAAAAAAAACAAGTCAAAACTTCCTGCAGATATGCACACCTTTAATTTTGTCTTTAACAACAAACTGTTACCAGGTAATTCTTTAATTCTTCTAGGGCCGAAATCCCCCCCCCCCCCCCCCAAAAAAAAAAAAAAAAATGGAATCATAATTTCCTGATTATATATATGCACATCTACAAATTGTGTTTTACATACCTACAGAGTTGTATTGATTGTATTGATTACTTCAATATATGGCCAAAATTTTAACTATAAAACTGCCAAAATTCCAAGAAAAATAATGGAATTAGAAATTTCTGGTAATATGCACATCTACGCACTGGGTCCTACATGCCTACAGAGTTTTACAAAATTCCATGTAAAGGTTAAATAGGAGTTGCACTAACAAACTGATGATTAATTTACTATATTCAATGTATGGCCAAAATTCTAAGTTTAAAGGGGCAGAAATTTCCAGAAAAATAATGAAATCAGAATTTCCTTGTATTATGCATCTACATGTGTCCTTGATAGCTAGAAGGTTTTTAGAAATTCGGTGCAGGGGTTTAAGAGGAGTTGTGCCGACAAAACACAGGAATGACAGACTAACTGACAGTTGGATCAAAAACATTCCCCTCGCAATTTTTTGCATGGGGTATAAAAATATATCATATACCTGTGAAAATTGTTTAATCTGGGATCTACATTATTTACATTTTTTTTTATAGATCTTTACTAATAGGTACTTACTTTGATCTCAACATTTCTTGTTTTAAGGTTGAATCTGATCTGTAGATGCAGTTTTTCTACTATAGGTGTAAATATCTTCATCCAGTTTTCCTTTAAAGGTGTGTATCTGTGACTAGGTATTGGGATTTTCCTGAACTCTGACTTTCCTCCCTAGCAACAAAAAATGTTTGATATTTATAAACACCTCAGGGTGCAAGCTATGTTCATTCAATAGTACAGTCGTTTGACCAGTCCCGAATTTTGACCAGTTCCAAATAGTTCAGAAGTTAAATAGCAAATAATTAATGAAATAAAAAAATGGAGAAAAAAATAAATACCTTTAATATAAACACGTATTAATGCTTGTTTGAATTCTGCGGTAGTTTCATTTTTTGCGGTCATGTATGTATTTGATATCAGTCTTAGATTAGTCAACCTACTTTCGCTTTGTAATAAATCCAGGTCATTGCAATGCTAATATGGGCATCGTCTGTCGGTGCCTTAAATTTTCACTTGTAACAAGATTTCTTTTATTAAAAGTAGGTTTAGTATATATTCTAACATACCCAAAAGCATACAGGATAAAAAATAAAATAAAAACGCAAGTGGATGCAGAATTTTATTGAGCCGTCATTTTACGAGTTCCGAATACCCAATTTGTTTCCCTCTGTTTTAGGATTGAATGAAGGGATGGATTAAAACAAATACTTCTGGAATTCATTAACTGTCTTTCTCAGTCTTAAATAAATCATATTGTTATATTCAGTAGTATATTCTCACTATATAACTCTATATAGACGAATAGTCAATAATTGTAATATAAGCTCGTCCGAAAAATATTAACCAGTCAATATTTTTTTGATATTGACTGGCTAGGAATAATATCTAGAGAATATTCTCTCTATTTCAATTAATCGCTTCTGATTCGTGGATTCGTAAACGGTGACGTAAATAAGTCTTCGTGACTCCAAAACAAGGTGACGTCATAATAAGCAATCAGTCAAGGCAAGTAAACAATAAACGCGCAATGCGACGGTTTGCTATCATGAGGGATATAAGGATTTACAAATTACTGTGAAGTAAAATCATGTAGAACATCTGTAACTTAATTCCTAAGGTCGCCGGAATATCACCAGTGACCGTTTGATGCCAACGATATTTTGGAAATGAACCTTGCGCAAACTTTAATTTGTGAATTCTATGTTGAGCAGAGAAAATTACTGCGATCTGTTTTCAAATCCTTTCTTGAATTTTGGTTTGTTTCTTCATATAACAAAACAAATGTTGCCGTATTTTCGGGCAACATTGATTAAATGAGCCCCCTTGGGACGAATATATTGCCCTCCGCTTCGCGTCGGGCCATATTTCGTACCTTGGGGGCTCATATAATCAATGTTGCCCTCAACCCCAGTCAACATTTGTATATTGTACCCTGATAAGTGGAGGCGCTGCAACTGTATTCCGACAAGATGTTAGAAACCAGTCTAAATTATTGTTACGGTGATTTTGTCTGTCATTTCCGTGCAAATCAAACTGTGTAGGTTAAGAAAATACCAATAACTGAGTGGTTTGCATTAAACCTGTTATTCAACTGGTTCAATCGATTGTTTTTTGGCCGAAACTTTTTTTAATCTACATTTGATATGTAAAGAAACAGTTATGCTATTCGGAACTCATCGGCTTATTCGCAACTGGTAAAATGGCTTCCCGCGTAATTTGTTAGAATAAAATTTTATTTCCAAAAAATTAAATGCAGCAATATTGCATTAATATCAGCAGGGATATGGTGTATATCGGCCAAAAAATCAGATCTAAAAATAACACCCTGGAACATTGACAGCACCGCCCAATCTGTTCCCTATTCGGAACTGGTCAAACGACTGTGTTAAAATTCCCAAGATATAACTTTGAAGAATCAGATTCACAAATCAGTGTGTTGAAATACCTTTAATCAATTAGATCTTTCCTATTGTAATAAAATACATGAAATTATGGTATGACGTCAATCATTTAGCTATGTCAACTTTAAGATATCAAAATACTCAGAAAATAGTGAAATATTCTTACTGTTAATTTGTCACCACTTATCGGAGGGAAATGGGGCTTTTTAGGTGGAGCTGTTGTGTCCATTGACGACTCTGTTACATCTGTCTCCGGCTTTAGTTTTCTTTTTCTTGATTTGACGACTTTAAATTCTGTATCGCCCGTATTTTGCTCCATCCCGTCAACTGTTTGTGTTGCCATTTTTCACGTGGTGGCGTAAGAGAACGAGTAAGGGGGGATAATTAGTAAACATCACATCATGCTCACCAAAGCGTTTATTCAATAACAATTATTATTAGAGATATGTAAGCATTTAGTCACATTGATTTATCCACACTTTCGGAGAAATATAATGACAAGAAACAACTGGAAGTGGAGTGATGCAAATTTTTCAAGTTTACCATCAACAGAAAATATTTTTGGAATAACAACAACTCCGCAAACGAATATATATTTGCATTCAAAAGTTTTAGACCCAGACGGGTCGAACAAAGTCATTATTGCATCTTTGGCAGGCAAAATCGTGGTTGCTGAATATCTAAGAAGCTTTGATAATTTAATTCCGTCAACAAAAGAGATTCATTTTACATATATACCTGGTATGTTCTACACAGTGATGGTTTAAAAAATTAATTTGGGGGCGTGTCTGAACAGTGTCCTGCAGTCCAAAGTTCGTTACATTTACAGCAACAATCATCATCTTGAAGTGATTGGTAGAAACTAGTATTTATGAAGCTTTGATAAATAATTTCGTAGATAAAGAATTCTGTTGGACTTTGGATTAAATCGTTTTTTAGACAATAAAATGCTTTCATCGATGATTCATGCAAGTTATCTTATGATTTTGGGTAGCGATCATTGCAGAAAAAAATACATAACCCGCATCAGCAGTCATCAAATATACCATTTTATTGTTTATATTTACATCTCTCTTTTAACAATTCAATTAATTGATCATAAAAAGAGTATGTAAAATAAACTAAATTATTGTTAATGTACATCAGTAGGTTGGATTGTCGTCTTATATGGTAATTTGAATCTGACATCATCATGATTATTTCGTGCAGTCCATGATTTTTCTTAGGTTGCTGAAGGTTTTGGTCAATGAACTGGTTAGAACTGGACCGTGTAGATCTCAGCCCAGTTAGTTTCTATGGTGCTGTGGATCACAATCAGTTTTCTTAAGAAATAGGGGGAAAATTACTCGGTAGATGTAAATATACTTTGAAAGTTAATGCTATCGAGTAATACTAGTATTACAGATGTTTTTATGCTGTGCATGAATGAATATCATACAGTTGGAACCTCATTATCACAAATTGATAATGCCAGAAATAATTAAGTTATATGAAGATTCAAGATAAAAAAAAAAACCCATAAAATACAGATGTACATATAGAAATACTGATATGGACTTCCAGATCACTTCTATTATACATGGTATTCAAGATATCAATGTTGAGAATATTGAAGTTAAACTTTATAACAGGGTTGAAATATGGACGTGAGCTTTACTAAGGATATCATCTTTGTTAAACTCTAAGATGAACCAACTGATGCACTAGCTATTTGGATTCTAAAATAGGGAATTAAAGAATTTAAAAAAAAATTGCAGATCAGGCCATCCTTAAAAAAATGTTTGTATGGAAATGCCGCCTGGGGGTTTCCAGACCCAGGAGGGAGGGAGCGAATTTTTTTTATATTTCAAACTGTAATTTCAAATAATTAAAAATTGGTAAAAAATAAAATCTGAATGAACTTGTAACTATGTAAACATTGTTCGATGAAAAAAAAAACACTAAAAAATTTATTGATTTTTTGCTAATAAAATTTTATCAGTGGGGGGGTATTTCAATCAGGCGGGAGGCAATTCCAAACAAACAATGATTTTATTTTGACTTCAGTCAAACCTTTTATTTTCATTAGATTAGTATCAACTTGAAATAAGCTTAATAAAAGAATTTTGAATTTTTGAATTGGAAGTAACATGTACATGCATCAATATTATTAAGTTACCTAAGAATTGGCTAACAAATAAGCACTGTTTTAACAGGCATGTAGCATTGTTTTTGATAGGGGGGGGGGGGGGGGGGGCAAACTCAATTTTGACAGGCCAAAAAAAAAATAAAACGGGGCTGCTATATTTACCTTTAAACTTCAATTTCACTCTTAATCTCTTAATTTCCTTATTTTCAATTCCATTTTTAAACATACTCCCATAAAAGTGGAGGGGGGGGGCATGATAATTCTATTATTTATATGTAAATTTAAGAAAAATGTTTGCTGCGAGAAAAAGATGCTATGTGTGCCTGTTTAATTATGAGTCTATGAATTGTAGGTGATGCAGAACTGATCTCGCTGGATGTTATAAGTAAATTCAACCAGGGCAATGGAATTGTTGTTGGCATCACATTCATTAAACAAAAACAAGAGGCAAGTTTCTTCATGTCCTTTCTTTATTCATTTCCCTAATCATGCTTAAAGATATTTGAAAGATATTTACATAGATTCCTCTTGCTCTTTTTACTATTGTATTTTTGGAAATGTTGAGATAAGGATGATTATCATCTAATATTATTTTGAACTAAACAACAATTACTAACTTTAATTCCAATTCATTAACACAGATCCATTTGGAGGATGGAGACGGCGGCTGTACACAACAGTATCTAAATATCTACTCTTCTTGTGAACCTGGCGAAGAATCACAATTAGAAAGCATAGCGCGTAAGTTTACTTTGAACAGTGAATGGTTGAAATAGAATGTAACAATTAAGTAAGTTTAAATTACCAGTACCTTCAGAGAATGGAAAAATAAAGTATACCACCTAAATTTACTTAGAACATGAAACAGCATGTAAGTTTACCATCAGGAAATAAGAGTAAAGTATAGCACATACATACGTGTACACATACAGAGAGTGGATAAAAGATAGCAAAGAATGTAAATCTACGTACAGAAAATATAAAAAAAAAATGAAGCATTACCAGTACATGTGAGTTGACTTAGTCAGATAATGGATAAAATGAAAAAAAAATCAATATAAAGTATGCAAATCACAACATATGCACAATTATTGATATCAATGTATGTAAAGGTACTCCGAACAAATATCTTATGGAACATTTGTTTTGGAGCTGGTGAAGTGAAATGTTTGCCAGTAAATGTATGTTGTATTATGTTGCAGAAGGATGTCTAACAATAGACTTGGACTTTGTTCCCTATCAGCTTACCCACTCCCAGTAAGATACTGATCTTATTAATAATGAACTTTTCTTAATAGCTAGATGTTTAATCAATTCTGATGTACAAATTTTATGAAGCTGCTGTTAATATCACTACTAGCATGTTTAAAAAAAAAAAAACAGTTAGAAGACAAATTCAGAAGATTTGTTTAAACAAAATTCACATTTTTTGAGCTAAAAATAAGTCTCTATTGCTGTCTTTTGTAGAATTATATCAGAGGGAATTAAACAAGACGTGTTCTTACTTGGAGGTAGTGATAACAAAGTTCACCTGTACAAAGAGGTGAGGTGTTATCCTCCTTAAAATGTGGATTAAAAGGGATATTTTATATTTCAACATGTAATTACACACACATATAATGTACCGTAATACTTCGCATGCATTATATATCTATAATGAAACATTACTTTGAAAGATTTAATATCTGATTCAATGATTTTCACTGAAGATGTCAACAGATAAATTTTCAAGAAAATTATCTGAATGACATCATTCATTAAAATCAGGAAATTAGCTGAATAATTTTATGAGAACATCACAAAATTTTTCTGTCTATTTTAGGGACTTCAGCACAGATTCAGAGAAGAAGACTCGGATGAGTTTTTTCCTGAATTTCAGGACCTTGATAGTTGGTGATTAATTTTTTTTCTCCGTTTAGTTTAAAAAGAATATTTGTTAAAAGTTTTGTTTGTTTATTACAATATTTTTTTACATGATCAACAGAATTAAATCATCTTATTATGTTCAAAAATATCTTATAATCTTTAGTGCATTCTCTGGATCTAAAATTAATTACTCTTCATGATATTGTGTTTAAAAAAAAAATTTGGTCAAGTTTTCATTTTTTTTTATTTCATGTTTTAATGACAACACTCAGAGTTGTAAAGATTTTGTCCATCTTTCTGTATGAATGATATAGCCATCTCAGTATTTATGTCAGTCAATGTTATCAATTTTTCCCTTCAGTGTCCAGTGGTTGGATATTGAGTACTACGAGTCGGACACCAGAAGACTGACGGCCATTGGACTCCAGACAGGACTGGTCAAACTGGCCGTAGTGGATGCTGTCAAAATAGGTTTGTTACAGCCAAAAAATGTTCAACCCCTGTGAAACAATTGGCCCAAATATACATGTACATTATAGTAATTTCACAATACAATATTTATTAATCAATACATTTAACAATTTTAAGGGAAAAAAACCAGTATTTTTCAATATTTTCAGAAATTCTTCAAACCTATGTGACTGCATATGACAGCCCCATTACGAGTGTAAGGTTATTTTATCCAGTCACAAACTTCTCACCACCGCCATTTATCAAATCAGGTAAAATACTAGCAATGTGTGCAATTCATGTGGCTTTTTTTTGCATATGGAGGACAATTTGGTCATTATTTATTGGATAATTATTATGATAATTGTGATGATAGATTTTATTAATTTGGTAGACAAAATTCCTCCTTCTCATGTAAATGATGTTCCAATATTTCATTTACTGGTGGTCAGTGCATTATCACCTGCTATGGTGCACAGGTAAGTGGTCTACTTCTCTTTTTAGCTCACCTGAGTTGAAGGTTCAAGTGAGCTTTTCTGATCAAAATTTGTCCGTTGTCTGTGGTTGGCATCGTTGTCGTCATCATAAACTTTTCACATTTTCATCTTCTTCTCCAGAACCACTGGGCCAATTTCAACCAAACTTGGCACGAAATATCATTGGGTGAAGGGGATTCAAGTTTGTTCAAATGAAGGGCCACACCCTCTTTGAAGAATTTAGAATTATTGAAAATTTGTTGTTTTTTTTCAAAAATCTTCTCAAAAACCATTTGTCCAGAAAAGCTGAAACTTGTTTGGAAACATTCTCATGTAGTGTAGATTCAAGTTTGTTCAAATCATGGTTCCCGGGGGTAGGGTGGGGCCACAATGGGGGGGGGGGGGGGGGGGGTGGTGGGTGAATTTTTACATAGGATTATATAGAGAAAATCTTTAAAAATCTTCTTCTCATAAACCATTTGTCTAGAAAAGCTGAAACTTGTTTAGAAACATCCTTATGTAGTGCAGATTCAAGTTTGTTCAAATCATTGGTTTGAACATATTTTATTGTATATATAATATACACAGGATTCGAACACAAGTTCTTGCAACTTACTAGGTTCAAATCATTATTCTCAGTGGTAGGACAGGACCACAAGGGGGAGGGGGGATTTTTTCATAGGAAATTACAGAGAAAAAATCTTAAAAATTCTTCTTTGCAAAAACCAATTGGTCAGACAAGCTGTAACTTGTGTGGAAGCATTCTCAAGTAGTGTAGATTCAAGTTTGAACAAATCATGGTCCCCAGGGGGTAGGGTGGGGCCACAATGAGGGAATGAATCTTAACATAGGATTATATAGAGATAAACCTTTTAAAATCTTTTTCTCTAAAGCAGTTAGTCAGAAAAGCTGTAACTTGTGGGAAGCATCCTCA
Source organism: Magallana nippona (assembly GCA_033439105.1). Classification (NCBI taxonomy): domain Eukaryota; kingdom Metazoa; phylum Mollusca; class Bivalvia; order Ostreida; family Ostreidae; genus Magallana; species Magallana nippona. The sequence goes on along the minus strand of CM065923.1, from coordinate 35,878,715 downwards.
GGCAGTTCATAATCAAGTTTGTTCAAATCATGACCCCAGGGGATAGGGATAAGCCACAATTTGGGGGGGGGGGGGGGGAGGAGGGTCAGATTTTTTTTTACATAGGAATATATATAAAAACCTCTAAAAATCTATTGGAAAAGCATTCAGTCCAAAAAAGCTGAAACTTTTGTGAAAGCATAGGTTGTGCAGATTAAAGTTTGATCAAATCACGGTTCCCTGAAGAAGGGTGGGGACACAAAGGGGGATTTTTAAATAGGAATAGAGAAAAATCTTCTCACAAATATTGAAACAACAAAAGGGGCTTGAAATATAACATAAAGATATGTGGATAAAAATAGGAAGACTTTATAACTTTTCGTGCAAGATCTACTCTACTAAATTGTCAAGATATTTTGAATTAGATACCGTAATGCTGATTTGATCATAGTAATGGCTATTGTTGCTCAGGTAAGTGATGTGTCCCCTGGGGCTCTTGTTTTTATTGGGGTCTAGAATACGTTTTCTACAAGATTAAATTTGAATCTGAAGTATATGTTTTTACATTGTGCCAAAGCTATTTTACATACAGTATACAAGTATAAAACTACAAATAGTAGGAAACTACAAATACCGTTATGTTTTAACTAAACTACTGTTGATATTGTTTTTATTAGAGATGTCCTACACAAACAACTGAATGACAGCCTGATCTTGCCTGGCAGTAATTCCTATGATATACCGCTTTGTGTCTGTGTAATGGATGTAGATTTTGATGGACAGAATGAACTTCTTGTGGGTACATATGGACAGGTCAGTTAACACCATCTTTTTTTACCTAAATATCAACTAACTTCATAGACAGTAAATCAGTCTATATCTGTCGACTCAACCCATTGGATAAAACAGTGTTTGCAATAGCATATATGTAACCTAGTTAATGGTACAATGTACTTCTTGGTGAGTAAGAATACTTTGTGGGAGTAAATGGCCCCATTAGAACTTGAGATGGAAATATCTGTCACATGTATTTTAAAACACATTTAAATCTAATGTACTGTCACAATGAACTTGTTCAAAAATATTCTCAGATCTTTTGTAAGGTAGTTATATCACATGTATCAACATGAAGCTTACTTCACTCCCACTGTCTTTCTTATCAAATACTTATTAACATGGCTCTTTAGCTAAGGCCTAAAAAAATATATTGTGTGTTTAGGGTAACCCGGCTGACCTAACCTACAAAAATGCCCCTACCCAAACATTTTTAGACGTCTTTTTTTATCCGATTGTGATTTTCATATTATTTCCATTAAAAACCCATTTTTAAATATTAAATAATAGTATTTTATACCTGTATTTGTGCCCTCCTGCCCAAAAAATTGTGATAAAATAAAAAAAAATCACTACCTACCTAACCTAATTTTTTCATCAGTGTTACCTTAAACACACAAATTTTTTTTTAGGCCCAAACTGGAAGTTGAAAACTGTATATTGGTTATCAAAACAAGTAGATATAATTTTCATAACAACTACACTCTAGAATTGACTAGAAATACTGCTTCCCATTTATTTCTATGTATCAGGGTGATGGTTTTATAATTTAGGAACTTTTGGCCTACAAGTTTGTTGATTCCCCAGAAAACATCAAGCAATCTGAAGAAAACAGCGATGAGATATCCAAATCCACAAATGTGTCAGAAGAAACCCGGAATCGACACAAGTCGAACGAATGCAAGTATTCTTACAACTTTGATGAGGGCCTCACGAGATCCAATCTATCCAGGAAGACTAAGTCTCAGGAGAATATGTCAGTGGAGTGCCAGAGCTTTGAGAGCACCTGTCTGGACGACATGTATGATAACGCCTGCCCCTCGGGCCCCCACCAGGCCCACTACAGCCTGCTGTGGCAGAAGAACTTCTCGTGTCCGGTGATGGGGGTGGACAGACTGGACATTGTGGGGGACGGTCTAGATGACCTCATTGTTGTCACCCAGAAAGGAGTCCATATTGTACAGGTTTGTGCTTTTTCTGGAAAAGATTTCTTGCATAAAACTGTTAGTACTTGATCATGTTGGATACACTAATAGTGTTACATTCATAATGTTTATTCAATAAAATTGTTGTCATTTCAGCCTGACATGTTTGATGTGGCCCAAGTGTGCTCACAGAGACTTCAGATATTAGCTCAAGTGATTCAGACCTCAAAGCAAGAGGATGAAGAGACTTGAGACATGATGCAATAAATCTATTGGTCGAACCAGTGTTGAGCATGGATGATATTAAACTTATGTCAAATAGAATCAATGTATTATAAAACAGGAAAATTTTGCCTTCATTCTATTTTTACCTTATTTGGGCTATTTTGAAACAGAAAGCTATGGTTTAACTCTTAGAACTGAACTGTGTCAGGCCAATTGAAAATGAGACACATTTTTTAAAAGTGTGCTTTGGCATAATAAAAAGAAATAAAAAAAAATAGCTTTGCATTCAGTATAGTTACAGTCATAGAAACAGTTTAATAAAAAAATATATTGCAATAAACTTTTCATTGTTTACAATACTGTTAGGAATTGGTTGTTATTCACCAAATCTAATGTTTAGTAAATTATAAGAACGTGCAAAATAAAAAACATAAATATTTTATGAAAAACTAGGCAAATGCACCTCCTCTCCCTCCGTCTTTCTCTCACACACTAACCCATTCCCACATTTGTATTATTTGTGATATTTCTGCTTTACATAAACATACACATTCTGGATACACGGCCCGTGAACATATTGGAAGGTCAAAGGTCACAGCAATATCAATCAGAAGGGTTATTAATAAGTGAGCGTAAATTTTTGTGATATAGATATAAAATACATGGATGAAAACTGTAACAAATAGGCGCTATTTTGCATGTATGGATCCGCGCCATGAACTGCGCACATATAATTGAGAGGGCAGGCAGAAAAAAATTACAACGTAAAAATGAAAAACACAGAAAAAATGAAAAGATATCAAAAACAGTTTTAAAAGGTGGCCACAGTTGTGCGTTAAACAGTTAAGACCCTTTTAAAATGTTTTATTAATGTTATTATTTTTTTATTGTTAGATTTACTTCAGCGATACATTTCAAGAATATCAAAGTTTGCTAAGAATAACTTTTGAAAACTTGATTTCACCATTATTGAAACTATCGGGCAACTTTACATGGGCAAGTATGATGAAATATTTGTATTGTATTTTTAGTCAAAGATATTGCTCTATATATGTGTTAAACTGTATAATTTTTGAGAAACTTCCATTAATAAGACATTTTATGAATTTTTTGCAAGGTTGTGTGCATTTTTCAAATTTCTTTTGAAAATCTTTTTTAAAATTTCTATTTCAGTGAAAATCTCTTGAGCTTCATGTATTATGACCTATAACAATGCTGTTATTGTTACCATTTTATTCAAACATGAGACCATTCATCTATGTGTTAAAATTGTTTTGGCTGTTGAATTTTTAGAGTGATTGCTGTAAAACGCATTGTATGGTTAGACCCACGGAAAGAATGATTAACATAGGTTAGGTAAAGAATTCATTAAAAAAAAAACTTTCCAACAGCTGGTAAAATCTGAAAGCTGAAAGTGAATCAAGAAATAGGCATTGTTCCCCTTTCATCTCTGTCTACCATCATAATTGCTACACAACCGCTAAGGGTGAGAGCACTTTTCATGCTCTATCCGCAGTGGGATACCAGGTATCTCATTTACCCGAACACGTTACATGTACATTGGATTCAAGGAGAAAATGACGACCAGTACACTGGAAGGGAATATCAAATGAAAGACAAAACCTTTAGTTCGGATAATTATGCAGTTCTAGCAAAACCCAGTTTTGTTTTTATATTGAGTGTAGTTTCTTTTCCCGTTTGAAAATATCTACAAAGTATTTGAATGGTTTATTAATGCCTCGATCGGAAAGCAACCGACCGTAATTTTCCGAGTCGACTATACCAGTATGTATCCCACTCGCAGTTAACTTACTTAGTCCTCTTAGTGCTGGTCTGCTCACAATACCGTTACTAGGGACTCCTATGTTTGTCTTATGTCCATCGCTGGACCTGTTCCCATGTCCAGTTTTTTCCTTCATTTCTTTCTCTACTGATGTCCCCCGGGTCTCTTTCGGTCTTCCACTATTTTTCTTGCAGGTTTGTGTCTATTTCATTGCCACCACTGGGATGGAGGTCGGGTGCATTCTCTATACGTATCCTATCCACTACCATTTTCTCTAATGTTTTATTTGAGATATAGGGTGGTGTTACGGAAGTTTGGCCAGGAAATGCGCAGTATTCTGCGAAGACAACTGGTCTGGGAGGTACTGTATCTTTCTTGTTTGAAATAGATTTTATCACGTTCCAACATTCAGCACCATATGAGAGGATCCCCAATAACACTACTCTTGAAAATCTTGATGTTGGTGTTTGTTGATCTCCATATACATTTTCACAGAGCAGCATATGCTCATGTGACTTTAGAAATCCCAGCTAGTTCATCTGCTATCGAGTCTCCATCTGTTGTGATCCTTCCTAGAATCTGCTTTTTTTCCGCAGTTAGGGGTCTGTTATTACTGTGTTTCTGTTAATTATCTCTCTGCTTAGACCTTTCATGGTGATCAGGAGGAGTACCATACCTTTATATTTGTTACAGTTTGAGTGATCTTCCCTTTTTTAGTATTTTCAATATAAGGCCTGGTTTCCAGAAAGTTGGCGTCTCTTCTGATTCCCATATCTTCTGAAGAATAGTTGTCAAGATGTTTGGTAATGTAGTGTTACTCGGCTTTGAGAAGCGTCGTATTTATCTGATCATTTTTCAGTTTGGATATTGCCTTTTTATAACTCTTCTACACTAGGCGGATCTGTTTTAATGTTTAAAGTGTCCACATTAATATCATAATCTTTCCAGCGATTTGGAATGACTTCTTTTGATAAAACATTTCCCTTTTTATCCCTTACTAGTAAAGCTGTATTCCCTTTTCTAGAGATCAAGAAGTTGTTGCCAATTTTCTTATAAAATACTTGTCAATTTAATCAGAGTTTGCAATAAGAAGCGAGAACTTGCTGGGAACTATTAACTGGAAATACTGCATGGAAGTTACAATTTAGAGGTGGTCTTTGGTCTTTCCTCCTTAATTTCTTGAGCTTCAACTTAATTTTTGCCAACATTAATGAGTGTCACGTTCTACGTTAGCCCCTTGGTTTGCAATCACATCCAGGAGGCTACTTCTCCATTTTTTATAAACGATGACATGTTAAATCTGGTTTTTGGTATGGCCATCTGGGGATTTTCATGTTGTCTTATGAATATCTTTGTGCACAAATAATTTCGCCAATTACCAAGATGTTTTCTAGACACAACGTGCACAGCATCTCTACATTATAGTTGCATTAACGTACTACCGGTACCTGATTGCTCACCCATGATTTTTTGCCTTGATTGCAGAGATTTCCCTTTCATCTTCTGCACCTTCTGTTGGTGCATAACATACCTCTGCAGTCAGTTTTGCTGTTATTATTCTTTCATAGACAGGTTTCCATTCTAAAAGACTTCTACCTACCTGTTTTTTGTAATTATAGTTACTCCTCTACTATGATGGTCATCAGTTCTTCCCCGTATTTGATGTCATGAGACAAGTTGTTTTTGACCCATTTCATGTCGTCTCTTGTTTCGCTTATTCCAAGGAGCTCGATCTTGCAACGCTCCATTTCTCTCACCAAATTTTCCTGTCTGGTGGATGGTTCACACGTTTCTGCAGCCCATTCTACGTGTTCATTTTGACTAAAGCCTCAGTCACAACTGGTCGAATGTGCTTCTACGGGTGGTCTACGGGCGGATTTTAATGAAAATCTTGCGAGACACGCAAGTGCATCTTATATTTTGGAAGAACAGACGCTTCCCGTTAGCACGCACGGCGGCTGTTGGACATGTACAACAATCCACGGTTTCCTTGGCTGATCGTAGCGTTAAAAATCGTGATGAAGTGATTGAGAATGCAACGTAAGACAAACGGACGTTTGACATGCCAGTCGTAGGTGTCACGTACGATTTTGTTTGGAGACGGATTGCCACTCGCAACGGGCGATGCCCATAGGAACCGTACTTGGGTCTTATTATCGTGCAACAGACGTACATTCGCCTTGCAAACGGCATTAATAGCATTCGCGTCGTAGATCACTTGCAAGTCAATCGTATCGACGTCTTTCTTTGCCTCACGACAGCTGCACGGACAATAATTAATTTTACATTAAATAAAGAATATTATCATGTACTGAAATAAATCTGCCATAAGCAAGTGAATATTATTGAAACGTCAAAAGAACTCGACAAAGAAGACTATTATTCTATAATTGCTGCTTTGGTGAATATACTAGCTAAACTGGACGAAAATTGCAAATAAAGAATGTTTTGAAAACATAATTTATCTTTCGTATCTGATACCATAAAGCCATATTTATTAAATCTACTAAGGGGATTAAGTATAGACAGGCTACAATGTTATATAATTTTCTATTTTGGGGGTTTTTATTTTTATTTCATTAATTATATAAGACTGGAACAACAGGATTAATTGAATGTATACAATTTTATTGTTGCTCACTTCTTTGAATGGTCATAACATCTTGGTATATTTAGTCATATATTTCTGGAAAACACTTATTACTGAACTCTACAATTCAGTAACATACTTATTATGTCATTGATTAACAACATATGTACAACTACATCTGAATTTAATAATGTATACTTTAAAACGTAAGGCGAAGCTTAAAAGTTTGGAGATTGCATGTTAACAGTCAACTTCTAAATGAAACAGAAGTTCTTTTATGTTATGTCATTTAATTAGGGGCTGTATTTCACATCATTTTGTCAAAAAAAAATACATCAACAATCCAATATTCTGTTCCAAACATTGGAAACAAAGGAAGATGTAGTAAAGTTGCTAACTTGGTTGAATGTGAACTTAAAAGTAATAACTAAAAATGTCTGTCCAGGGCTCGTAACAATAATGGTACTTACATGTAAGTCTTAGACAGTACTTAAGTAGGGCTAAAGTATATTCTTAGACTTAACTAGGACAAATGTCAATTCACCCAAAATTAAGGCGGCCTTTACATGTCACTTAAGTATGTCTTAAGTATAGTTTGTACACGTTTGGAAGTTTAATAGTTAAATCCTTGCAATTCAGCACTTGAATACCAATGCCAATGATACTACGCACTTGCATCTATGATGATCATTTTAACTTGCTTCAGGTTACGACTCCCTTGATCGGAGCGATGATATCAATACTATCCTAGCTAGTGTAATGGCACTTCTTGTTTTCAACCGCCTTTGGAATTCTAATTCAAAGAAGTATTTTGGTGTTTGAACATTTCTATTTTTGGTTTTGTATAAAACGACATTGATGGGGAAATTGTTACACGCAGATGTTTTACTGTAGAAAAAAAATTCTGGCTATCGTTCAATTTGATATTTCACAAAAACTATGATTTAATTCAGTTACAAGCCTGACTTTTTCTTTATAATAATTATTTAAAACCCTTATCATAACAAGAGGTCCATGGGCCACGTCGCTCACCTGAGCAACAATAGACATGATAAAATCAGCTTTATGGAGATATATATACAAAATATCTGGACAATGTAGTATAATGGACCCTCCTCCAAGCATCCTTTAGGATGTAAAGGATGAGGGTCATTCTATGTAATGAGCCTGAGGGTCAAGAGGGTATCATGTAGCATTATCTCCGAGGGCAGCGAGGCGTAACTCAATTCAAAGAAGCTAAAAAATGACCTGTGTGACGTAAACACACCTGTGGTCAGTGGTATATAAAGCACAGCTCCACGTGCCGAAATCATTCTTGAAAGCTTGTTTGTGACAACCAAAAATATTAACTGGGAGGGTAATTTCCCTAAATTTTATCAATACGGGTTGGGCAAATGATACCCTCTTGAGCCTCAGGCTCATTAAATAGAATAACCCTCATCCTTTACATCCTAAAGGATGCTTGGAGGAGGGTCCATTCTATTACATATCGCCTTTCGGCTCTACGAGGGTATCATGTAGCATATTTAAAGAGTTGGTCACAAACAAAAAATTAGGAATGAAGACATTATTCCAAAATATTCAATATTTTTTTTTTCAAGAAATTCAATATAAAATTCAATAAAAACTCAAAAAAAACCACATTTTATTCAGTATCAGAATTATTATAATGAGTAATTCTTTATGACAATTTTAATTAATTTCGTCAACAATGAAAAAACAGCACACCAACATCAAACAGTCAATTGTTCATCCATTGAACACTGAATTCGCAAAATGTCCATCAGTATCACATCCTGCTATATTCACTTCCTTGTAATAAAACTTAAAGAATGTCTTTGAAGAGGACCAATTTGCTGCATCCATTATTTCTTTTATCGATACACCTGATGAATAAGCCACCGAAGCGGAAGTTCCACGGAAAGAATTTGCAGTAAAGTTCCTGATTCCTGACAGTTCTAGCACATTTTTCAGCCATCTTGCTAACGTACATGTTGAAACAGGATTAAATGTTTTGTAGGAAACAAATAATGTAGATGATTTTCTATTGTTTTTGGTTCTTTTTAGATATTCATGTAGCGTGGAAACAACACAGAGTTTGTTATCAGAAAATTTATGTAAAACAACTCTATGTACAGGAGTTCCAGGTTTACATGTCTTCAATAGCTTTTGAATTTGAAAAATAACCTTATCGGCAAACACTGACATAAACCTTAAATCAAGAACCAAAAGTGTCTGGGCCCTGGAAGCTGCAGTAAGCGCATTAAGAGCTATTAATTTAAAAGTTAACAAACGTAAAGATATTTCATGTACTGGCATTAAATTGCGCAAAAAATTCAAAACTGTTGATATATCCCATGATGTTCTAACTTTGGGTCGACTTGGATTCAAATTAAAATATCCTTTCATTAACTTTGGAAGTAATAATGGTTAATTAACCCATAAAACACCAAAATATGGTAAAGTGTTAACCAATATTGATTTATGAGTATTCACAACAGAATATGAAACTTTTTTACTCATCAAATAAATCAAAAACTTTGCAACTATTTCTTCAGAGGCTGAAAAGGGATTGGTTTTCTATTTAGAACACCAAAGTATCCATTTTTGCCAGCAACACTGGTATTTTTTGTTTGTGGCCGGACGTAAGGAAGCAAGGATGATGTCACTATCTTGCCAGTCCTTTGTCATTGAGGGATCTCCTGATACAAGACAGGCGGTTAGAGTTATCTTGCGGAGTGGATGTACCTCTCCTGAGTGTGGCATCACTAAGAGATCCTTGTGTCGAGGAATTCTAATAGGAATAGAAATCAAAACAGACATTAGTTGTGGAAACCAAGTTTGAGTTTTCCATAACGGAGCAATAATTATTGCCTATCTAACTCTATCTTCTAAAATCTTAATAATTATCCTGCCAATTTATTTAAAAGGCGGAAAAATATATGGACATAGGTTTGACCAAGATAAAGTGAAAGCATCAATATGATATGCGTCAGGATCAAAACTCCAGGAAACAAACTTTCTCATCTGTCTATTTATACGAGAAGCAAAAAGATCTTTGTCTGAATTAAAAAAAAAACTATTTACAAATTTTCAAGAAAATATCATATTTTAACATCCATTCTGTAGAATCAGTAAATTGCCTAGAAAGTAAATCAGCATATATATTTTCACATCGGGGTAAATATTGGGCAGAAATGAGGATTTCTCTTTTTATGCACCAATTCCAAAATTTTACTGAAAGATCATTGAGTTGTTTTGAATGCATGCCACCCATTGCGTTAATGTAAGAAACCACCGTTGTATTGTTCGTTTTGAAACAAATATATATTGAACTCTATTCTTTAAAAAATTATTTTAGTGCAAAATACACATGCATTAATTCTAAAATGTTGATATGATATGATGATTCAGAATACGTCCATCTACCTCCTGTCATTTTGTTTTCAAATCTAGCACCCCAACTTTGCAAGGATGCATCAGTTTCAACCCAAAAATCAATTGGTCTTGATCTAATATTTTTTCCACTTAGAGATTGTATATTTCTACACCATCATTTTATCTCATTAATACTTTCAACAGAACAAGTCATGAAAGAATTATAATCATCATTTTTCAATTTTAGATTTTGATCTTTATCTCTTTCTAAAGTCCTTTAATGCAAAGTTCCTTCGAAAACTGCATTATAAGCATGAACCAATAAACCAATCAATGAGGCCAATTGCCTGATTTGAATCTTTGGATTAGACAAAATAAAATGACCTTGTCTTGAAATCTTTTCAACTTTCTCATCTGTCAAATAAACTTTAAATTCAACCAATTCAATCATTACTCCAAAGAAAACAATTCTCTGTGAAGGAATGGTTATATACCGGTATTTTTTATCATTTATTGTGAAGCCAAGATTGTTTAATTCTGACATAACTATGTTTTTTTATTCTTGACATGTAGAAAATGTTTGATTCATGATTAGGGAATCATCAATATAACAACATCTTATGCCATTTTCCCTAAAAAAATGCATACACAGGTTTCAATATCTTTGTAAATATTCTCGGACATGATATTAATCCGAAAGGTAAGACTACAAATCTGTAAAATTTTCCATTCCAAGAAAAAGTTAGAAATTTCTTCTAGTCTGGGTGAACACTGACACTAAAGTATGCATCCTTTAAATCAACTGAAGTAAGATAATCATTCTGAATCAGTTCTAAAGCATGTGTCAAATTTTCCTGTTTAAAATGGTAAATATTCTACAAATTCATTAAAATATTTCAGGTTAATGATTGGTCTTAGATTGCCACCTTTTTTCGGTACAATGAAAATATTTGAAATAAAAGCATCCGAAATATCTTTTACTTCTTCAATTGCACCTTTATCAACCAACTGTTTTACTTCTTTTGATACCATTTCAGATTCTACTGCATTAAATTGAATTTGTTTTGGAAAGAATTTTGGAACAGTTGTTGAAAAAATTCAATCTTATAACCTGGTTCAATTATATTCAATATCCATTCGTCATTTGTAAATTTTTCCAGTAAGGTTTATTACGTTTTCTCACCTTTACTTGCTGTAATAGTACTGCTTTTTCATTGCCTTTCTGTACTGGAACGCCCCCTTTGACCTCTGCCTCTCTGGGAAGGGTATGATGAATACTGGCGGTTTTTGCCTCTGTATTGGTTTTGGATGGGTTGATACCCTTGGTTTGACATGTAGTTTTTTGTCTGAGTAGCTTTTTTAAACTTTACGTCATAATTTGATTTCATTCCAATTGGTTGCTTAGTAATATCACCCATTTCTTTAAATTTGGAGACACAATTGTCTCCAAACAAGTGTTCAGTAACCTGGATTGCAGAGGAAGCAATTTTGCGATACCGAAAATTCAAAACAGTTTTGATTTCATTTCTAATTTTCATAGAGACATTGTTGAAGGCATTGCCAAACATACTTATAGAATCAGCCGACATCTTTTTGCAAATTTTGGTCTCAAGTTCTTTTTTATTTACATGCATATCAGCCATCTGTTCTAAATGGATCATACCCGCGGCTAGAGATTTTTGAATTATTTGTAAAGTGAGGTAATCCGAATGGGCCTGCTTGCTCATTGCATCTCATATTTCCTTATTAACTCGGGGAATTTTCAATAAATTACAGTTTTCTGGTCTGTAATATTTTTTCTCTAAGTCAACCATGCTCTCGTTGCTTCTTTTAATAGAGATTGCTGCATTTAAAGCTTTTCCAAGTTCCTCGTTTACTTTTGTTTTTTTTATTCGCATTTAGATGTGGGATATCCCCGTCATTGTTATCAATTGTTATCTGAATTGATTCATCATTCAAAATCCCCTTAAAACTTTCTTGAGGATCAACACCTTCAATAGAAGGAGAAACTTGATCATTCAAATAAGAGAAATCAAAATCATCAGGGGTTTCATCAAGAGTTTGTCGTGAGTCATAATCAGGTATGTTTACCAAATTTCTCAGCAGTCTATTCGGTATAGTTTGTGTAAAATTATCGGGAGAATTATTAAACGAAGTGGGCATCGTAGATTCGGTGGACCGGGTGCCATTTTCATTGCACGTATTACGTGCCATAGTATTAGATGTACTACCTAGCTGTTTTACAGTATCTGTGAGAGAGGAAATGGATTGCAAGATTTTATCTATCCCTAGTTGATTTTTGAGTTCGTCAACATTGAACTCTTGAATACAGTCAGACTGAGTTTTGGACTTTTTAGATTGTTTTGTCACCCGTCGTGGCGGTGCACTTGCACTTGCCGAACATGAGGTCTGCGCCTTGCGTTTCATTCCTCTAGTTCTTTTAGTTGTTGCCACTATACTTGTGTCTTCCGTTGCACTTCGTGTCCGGGGTTTATCGCCAAACAATTCGTCTATATCTGAATAATTTTCATGGTCGCTTCCCATGAACGACAGGACATCGTCCTGGTTTTCCGTCATTACGGTAAAGTACACAAATTTGTTAACTTACCCTATATCAGTATAAAATTAAATAAGGCAGCTGTTTTACAGCAGAAATAAAACAAGAAGCTTGAACAATGTTCTAAGTTTTACTACACAACGCTATAAGATGTTCACCTGTTGTACAGGTATAAACACACGCCGCTCAGAGAAAAAAAATGATTTCGGCACGTGGAGCTGAGCTTTATATACCACTGACCACATGTGTGTTTACGTCACACAGGTCATTTTTTAGCTTCTTTAAATTGAGTTACGCTTCGCTGCACTCGAAGATAATGCTACATGATACCCTCGTAGAGCCGAAAGGCGATATGTACTAGAATAGATTCTGTATAAAAAAAAAATCTGTATTTTTAATTTCCCCTGAATAATCTTTTGTTTATCATTGAGCCCCTTTTATAATAGGATGATTTTATAGCCATGTAACATCATTGCAGTTCTCAAGAAGATCTTAAACAATTGTGATATTAACCTACATTAAACTTTGGACACCTTGTGAGGCCCGAGAATTGTCCAGGGGCCAAAGTCTAAAAAATTTGAAAGAAGCAAATATGTCAAAATACTTGCATATAAGTAAAACCATATATTCTAACATTTGAGTTTTTGTGAATAATTTAAAATGTTTTCCTTCTTTGTAAACCTGAACCCCCAATGTGGCCCCACCCCTCATGAGGACTACAATTTTGACGAATTTGAATTTACACTATCTGAGGTTGCTTTCACTAATGTTACAGCTTTTCTAGGCGAATGGTTTTTTTAAGAAGATCTCTATATATTTCAAAGACAAAACTTGACACCCCCACCTCATTGTAGCCCCACCCTACCCCTGGGGATCATCATTCAAACAAACTTGAATCTACCCTACCTGAGGATGCCTCCACACGTTACAGCTTTTCTGGTCGATCAGTTTTTGAGAAGAAGATTTTTGAAGATTTACTCTATATATTCCTATTCTAAAATTTTCCCCCAATTGTGGCCCCACCCTACCCCCGGGGATCATGATTTGAACAAACTTGAATTTACTCTCCCTGAGGATGTTTCCTCACAAATAACAGGTTTTCTGGCTGATTGGTTTCTGAGAAGAAGATTTTTAAAGATTTACTCTATATATTCCTATAATTTCACAACTTTGAATCTACACTACCTGAAGATGCTTCCACATAAGTTTCAGCTTTCCTGGCCAAATTGTTTCTAATTATCTCCCCTTGAAAAAGGGCATAGTCCTTTATTCTCACAACTGTTAATCCCCTTTGCCTAAGTGTGCTTTGTGCCAAGTTTGGTTGAAATTGGCCGAGTGGTTCTGGAGAAGATGTTGAAAATGTGAAAAGTTAATATAACGGACAAACATACGGACGACATACAAAATGTGACCAGAAAAGCTCATTTGAGCTTTCATCTCAGGTGAGCTAAAATGATATAAATATCGCATTATTCTAGGTATTTTGACAATGTAATCTTGGAAATATTAAATCCCCAATAGTTATCACGATATGGAAGGAAATCAAGCAGAACATGATTCCATATTGTCAAAAAGTCTACAGACCTGGCTGTGTCATCGACTTAACTCTTTACCGTCATTTTAAAAAAAATGGTGTTTATGAAGGATTCGTATAAAGAGTGTATCAAAGAAATCAGTGAAAGACCAGTAATCGTAAAATAAAAACCAGGTAAGATTTGGACATAAGAAGGGTCATAAATAGGACCTAGGCGAAGTCGAAGGACCTTGAAGTTCCTGCCTAAGTATTCTTAGTCTATAACATAAAACAAACTATAAGTGATGTCTTAGTTAGTTATACTTAACTCGAAAGTCTTATTGCTTTTATTCTTATTTTATGAGTAGCGATGACGGATTATGCAGATGTTAATTATGAACACAAAAATAGGTCTGCTAACAATGGGGCACAATTTGTAACCATGGGAATTCCAACAGATTGTTGGAAGACCTGATTTCCAAAAACTACATAGATGTTGTCTATCAGAAACTCAAGCATCTTTTTAATGTCAACTTCAGAGTACCTGTGTGCACAATTCGAATGGTTTTTAACAAAATAGTATTGCAAATGACCGATGACAAGGTAAGTAAATTTACGTGATCCATTTTTATTAAAAAAGCAGCTATCAATGATGTCAAAAAGACGGGACTTTAATTTATCGTGGGGGATGGTTGTATAAAGAGTAGAAAAGTCGTAAGTTTTGATGCTATTGATTTTGATAAATTTTGGGATTTCAAGTATTCTAAAAGTTCCTTGGAGTTCTTAAGTATCCACATCTGATTTACACCGCTTCTTAAATATACTATTGCACAGTACTCTTGAAGTTTCCCCTTTACTGCTGTTAATATTTTGGTAAGGAGTAATACATTGTATCAATCGTATGCTTTCAACTGAAATGACAATATCTTCCATTTACTTAATATGTGAATTACATAATTTATTCAGAAAGATTTAAAACCCCAGTAAAAACCTATAGAAAATTTAAAAGATAGTACACTGTAGTAGAGATTCATTGAGTATGATAAAATTAGCTATGCAAGAATTATCTTCAGATAAATTCCCGATGACTAATTGACTAATTGAAGATAAATTATCTTCAGCCTGTTGCACCCCTGCGAATGTGTTCGGAATGTTTTCTTTATCGTTGTTAGTCTGTAATAAATACAGAGGTGCTCGAATGAAAGTTCACGAGACTTCCTCGAGATTTATTCAGTTTCTTTGAAATTTCGAGCGGAAGTATGAGTGTTCGGATAATATTCTCAAAATATGTAAGTACTGGTCGTTTTTCATATCATATTTTACTTTGATATATGTTAAAACATGTAAATTTATTGAGATCTTTGTCTTATTTCATCATCTAGCGGTTATTTAAACTAAGCGATGATATTCAAAACAGAGTTATCGTTCGTGTTCAACCAATCTACACGTGGTTGAAAATATAAACATTGGGTTGCTTGATAAAATCATAGCCATGTTTGACGCTTTTGATGTGCAATACCATGCATTTTAAAAAAAGAATGGGTGTCTGTTTTGTGTAAAAACATAGTATATTGAGCCATTTTCAAGGAACATTCTGCATAAAATAGTATAGTCTGTTTCACTATTGATGCTATTACTATAGTCCCAAGTTATTGCTTCCATCACTTTTTGATGATTTTAAATAAAAATACACATACCTGTGAAAGAAATACAGTTGAAATCGATAACGATTGACACTTTTCATTTTTCACATATAAATATTTTTAGGAAGGAAAACAAATTTCTTACGGAGATTTATAATGAGAATTGTTTACATCTTTTCTCCATTCGGAATTACTCGGAATACCTCGCACAATTTTTTAACGTTATCATCCGGGCTATTTCATGGCAGATGCAATGCAAAATCTCCGTAGACTTTATATTTTGGTTGTGTATTAATAAAGCATGAAGCGGTAGAGGGGGCGTTTTATAACAGATAATCTGGACATTTTTCATATTAATGGATGAACGTACTTTGAGCACAAAGGTATTTTTGATCATCGAAATATCAAGCAAAACGTGGTGGAAGCAAAAACTCGGGACAGAGTATAGGTCAGGCGCGGATCGAAAATTAATACTAGTTGTTCATTATTGCAACAGCAATAAAAACTATAATTTCTATTGTCACATTTATTTCCAGAACTCATTTTATCTACCAATTAATGAAGATGAAGTTTAAAATCAATACACGTCTCATTCTATATTTAGAGGTCGCGTCATCAAGCTAACACTGACGTGAGGATCACGTGACCTGGTGTACACATTGATACACGTCTAGATTATATATTTGACCACAAGAACCTAGATTCGAGGAAAAATAGACTATAACCACGAGGCACGATTTTTACTGCGAAACTGAAAGGGTCAAATAAAACCACGTGGTCTAAATTTGAATGACAATAACATTCGCAGGGTGTGTTGGATAGTTATTTGTTGATATTTCGTACATTGCATACATGTATATAACACACTTTAAACTTCCGAGATGACTCAAAGTTTCGGGTCTTTTGTTTGTCTTTGGCTGCAAATTGTTATAATGACAAAAGCTAATTTGACATCACAGATAACAACACAGATGACCCCGATCAGAAATCCAGGGAAGGGTTCAGGCAATTTAGATATTATCCTTAGTTAGGTTCATTATTCAATAACTTAATAAAGGACAGTGTATCAACATCGCCGGTAAAATGAATATACGATAAATGGGTGTGCCTGCCATTAAATACCACAGATTCCTCTTATCCTGAATACTGAAAATTCTGACATGTTTTTGGCATTTAACAAAAAGCGGTATTTCACATCATTTTTTATGGGAAAAGATCGACAATTCCATAGTCTGTGTAATAATGATTCCTAAACACTTGAAATATATAGTAGTAAAGTTCTTTCCTTCTGACTCTTCCCATCACCGAACAAATCTTTTGCTAATCATTTAAGGAAATACTTGCTAGCTATTGTTGCACTACATAATTGTATAAATTTGTATACAGAAGGTTTTTTCCAATAATACTTCTTTATATATTTTCAGAGATGATATGTTAAGAGAAAAAAAAAAATCAGCAATCGTCTTTTTTATATTTAATGCATTTATCACACTATGGTTTTCACTGTTGTGATGTTTGGGGAATTGCTTGGCTGATTTGTAGCTATGTGAGATACTCACATTCACAATACCTGAACAATCAAAATCAGAATCCATAGAAATTAATTAAAAGATGTTTATTTCGATGAGCCGCAAGTTAGAAAGTGATTTCAAATCACAAATATAAAAATATAAAGTTGTACAATTTAACAGATTAGAATCATTATCGAAAACACAAAAGATGATGTCAACAAACATGCAAACACGAGTGAAAATAACGTACAGTATACATAATCAAAGTACTGAAAGTACTGAAAAGCGCTAACCTACCTTGGTTCTAAAGGAAGTTTACTTTGTGCAAGCTTAATTAGAAATGAGACTTATTGAAATTTTGGCATATATTTAATATCAGTTGAAAGTATCGAAGACCAGAAGGATCAAATTGACGTCGAAGTTGTACTCATCCATTTTATCCTTATTCAATTTATTTTTGATTAAGAAAATTGGTCGAAATTACGTTATCCTTAAATAAATATTATGATTTATCATATACACTAGTTAATGTAAATTAAAACTGTTAAATACATTTGTTGTCACTTTTATATTGTTGTTATACGTGCATTTTCTTTATAAATGTATTGCATTGACTAATTGATGTTCTTGTGCATATGTACTGCATTTAGCTGGAAAGTTATTGCGTCTAAGTAACAAAAGTAAACGAGGACGTTATACGTCCAAGCAGATGATATTTACAATGCAAACTTGAAGTGTTTAGTCAGTTCCTTATATATGTGTTGTGGGAAGAGCGGCGAGCACCAAGAACTATGGTTATTTGCAAGTCGTCTTCAGCACATGAAGGTGGAATAACAAATCATCACCAAATTGCTGACATCTGATTGAAACGCCATTGAGTTTTGTTACAAGGAGTTTATCGACGGTAACATTCAATTAATTTCGTAGCCGAGTGGTTAGAGTGTCGGACTTGTGATCCGTACATCCCGAGTTCGAATCCTGCTGGGACTTTTGTTGTTACGTACTGAATTGAATTATTAGATATTCATTTCATACCTCCCTCCCAAATTGCCAATTTTTTGCTTATTTGACATATATACAGTTTATTTATCATAATATTTTTCATATTCAGTT
Source organism: Magallana nippona (assembly GCA_033439105.1). NCBI lineage: Eukaryota > Metazoa > Mollusca > Bivalvia > Ostreida > Ostreidae > Magallana > Magallana nippona. The sequence continues at coordinate 35,860,444 of CM065923.1, read as the reverse complement.
AATTTACTGCCAATTTAAGTGACTTTTTCCAGGTGTGTTATTCCACCTTAAATAACAATACACTATTTTGTTTTGTTATGCAGCTACTGGCGCTGTGAAAGGTTATTTTGCAGCATCGCTAAATGGCAACTTAGTATAGCTAAACTCTTAACAAGAATACTTTATGAAAATAAAATAGTTCTGAAAAACATATGTAATAAAACTTACCGACGGTGTGGTAAAAATTTGCAATTAATGATAAATGACACAAAATGAGAAAAAAATTACGTTTATTTGCTGATGACCATCATGTTTTGAATGATACCTTGTACAACTCATTAAGAGAAAGAACATATAAAAGTAACGTTTTAACAAATCAAGTTTCTTTAAATAATGAGTTAATATTTACTGAAACATATTACAACATACAAGGTAAAACTTCCGTATGTGAACAATAGAGGAGATATGTAATTTTCATGCAATTTGGAAATCAGAAATTGAATTTTCAATGAAAATTTTAAGAGAATACATCTCTTTACAAGATGATTTATTATCATTCAGTGACAAGTAGAACTACTTGTTAGTAAATCATTTAAGAAAAAGAAATTAAAGTGAATTTTTGGCAGCAATGGGAGAAGAGAACAAAGAAATTTCATCTTTGGATGTTACATCCTGAAACTGAGAAGTAGTGTCCATATCTTTTTTTTAAAAGTTAAAGTAAACGGAATTGGCATGTTTATATTCGTGACATTTACAGCCGGTTTTTATCATGCCTCTTGTAAGAGCAAACGTGTACAGTTTCTACGTTGTTTATAATTTTCACACATTGGAAATGCAGCTAAAAACTGCGTAGCAGCCCCTTCTATGATATTCGTAAGCTCTGCACATTAGATTCACGATAGTCCGTACATTAGATTCACAATAGCCCGTGCAATTATGTGCGTAAACCCCTGAAACTGGTTCCCTAACCAATTTAAATGATGTAAATTTCTGCTCATAGGGGGCGGTTATTTGATGCACCGGAAGTAGAAGTCTAACGACAATAAAGCGCTGAGCTATGCTTAGCGCTTTAAAAAAGAAATCAAAACAAGATTAAGCACAAGGCTTACCTATAAAATGTTTCCTATGTAATAACATGATGGGTCGAAAATAAATTATCGAAAGAATCAAATAATTAATAAGATTTTAACATGTTTTACCATTTAGCGGATAAAATTTCTATTTTCGTTTTGTATACGTTAACTTCTTTATCTCCTTGCACAGAAGAGGTTTTTTTTTTAATTTAGCGCGGTAAAATTTAAAGTTGACAAATTGATTATAATATGAAAAAAATCGTGAAACTAATTAATATATTAAAGGAATTTAATTACTAACGTTATTTAGCTCAAGAACAAAATTAATAAAAGTTGAACAGAATTTTAGATTTGATAGTTTAAGAATTGTTATGATTTATTAATCAAATTCTTAACAAGTAAATAAAAATAATAATGAAAACTTTTCAAAATAATATTGAAATAAGCTCTACTACAAAATAATTATTAATAGAAAGTACATAAAAATAATTTTGAGCTTACCTGAAGAATCTAAATCAGAATCCGTAGAAATTAATTAAAAGATGTTTATTTCGATGAGCCGCAAGTTGGAAAGTGATTTCGTAAAAATCACTTACCATTGCGGTCACTCTACGGACTTGAAATTGACCAATCAGGTAACTCATTTTAAAAAGGTTAACGCCCAATTTCGGCAAAATTTCTTTGATGCTTGACACTGTTATAGCTAATCCAAAGAAGATGTTACAACAATTACTTGCATTTCTGCAAAGAAGACCTGTAACAAAGACAGGATTAACTTGAAGCCGAAACAAAATAAATAAGTTTATCTACATGGAATTTCGAAGTGTCAAGCTAATGCGCCGAAAAATGTATTTCCAAAGAAACCGAAAAACGAAAATGTTACATCACTAACTAACAACCTGTCAAAAATTCTTTGATGTAAAATGACATTCTATATGTGTGCGAGTAAACCTTGAAAATTAGTGTAAATAAGATTTATGTAAGAACACCATTTAAATTAAAAGAATGTATGAGATATTTCATTGCACTAAACGAAATATATTAATTAAACTAATTAATTTTAATTATTAAATTTAATAAAATTTAATAATTATAAGTCCTAAACGCATATAAACTGTTATAGTTAAGTTTAAATTGATAGATTTTAAACTTTTAATGTAACACATTTCCTCTTCCAGGTGTAATTTTAGTATTTCGAAAGTGTTAGAGATTTGAGACATGGTGTACATGTACACTTTTCATGCATACTCATTCCTGAACAATGCTGAAGTAATTATATCTATCTTCAACACCAATATTTTTCAGAACTTTATTTTGCTGTGAAAAGGTGCTACTAGTATTAAGATAAATCAGAATGAAACTAAATATGATGAACATGATTGAAACAAATCTTTAATTTTCCTAGGCATAAACAATTCCGCTCAAGAGGGCTAAATAGTCGTGGACATTTTAAAGATTTATTTATCTTCTTTATATGAAGAGCTCTGCAGTTTAAAGATAATTAAAAGGAACATATTCAAATTTGTTAAATCTAAAATATTTGGATTTTTTAAAACTAATGCAAGTAATTTATGTAGTTTATGTACAAATATATTATATTTAAAAGTTTAAGGTCTCACACAAGGAAGTAATTTCACTACATGTTACTATATAGCTTTAATCAAATTAATTGATAAACTATTCTATCAGCATTTTATTAATCAAAGAGAAATTCTTATTAAGTGCTTCAAGAAAAATTTGAGATCAATGGTGGCATATTTCTGCCCCCTACACGCAAGATAAATTATGTCAACATGCAAGATAATTACGTCTTCATGCAAGATGATGAAATCTACATGCACAATAATTATGTTGACATGCAAGTTACAAATCTTTTTAGATGATCTGATTGTTTGTATGGGTAAAATGACTTACTAATGTATTACTAATGCCGGACTCTGAAATCATCGATGCAAATTGCAACATAATTATGACAACATGCGAGTTAATTACAATGTATGTTAACATGCAAGATATCTATGTTGACATGGGAGTTAATTATGTCGACATGCGACTTATTTATGTCGACATGCGATTTATTTATTTCAACATGCAGGGATAGGGTAATTGAAAATAGTAATTGTAATTGAGTGCAATCAGTTACATTTTTTAAAGTAATTGGAAGTAATTTGTAATTGACTCTGCCTTCAATTGCAAGTAATTGAATGTATTTAAATACATGCCAAAATTGTCACGTATTTTCAATTACTTTTCAATTACATTTCAATTACTTTTTATCAAAGTTTAAAGATTAAAAAGGTGTCTTATGATGATGTTAAGTTTGTATACATGTTTGACCTGGGCTTTTGTTTATACAATTATTAAATGTCGTTTAATGTTTAATTAATTTAAACATATTTTATTGATAAAATTCACATTATTTGTTTATACAGCATGATACAATGTCCAGGGCAATGGGTAAAGGTTTTACTTTAAAACTCAAGGGAGTCTAAATATTGTATTTTTTGTGAATTATAGTAATTATTATTTTATACACTACTAATGAGTTGCACTACCTAAAGTTGTTTACTTTCTCAATGAACATTTTTACGCGAATAAACATTCCCAAGAAAGAAAATTTTGCTCAGAACCAAACACGAACTCAATGATAGTGGATGAACTTTATGCCAATGAAATTTTTTCTAGAAATTTTAAAACAAAATCTATGAATAATGATTAAAATAAACTCGAACCTTTTAAAACATATTACTGTACACAAAGCCTTTTGGAATTCAACGCTGTTTTCAATCATGTATTTGTCCTCGAGATTTTCAAAAATAAAACTAAAGTAATTGAAATATATCTAATTTCATTTGTCAAAGTAATTGAGAGTAATTAATTACATTTGAAAAAAATCAATGTATTTGTAATTGCAAGTAATTGACAAAATTATCAATGTATTTGAAAGTATTTAATTCCATTTCAAAGTAATTGACCTCATCCCTTTTAACATCCAAGATATCTATGTTAACAAGTTATCTCTCATGTTGTTATAAATTACTTTAATGTAAGCATAATTTTCTTGCATGTTGACATAAATATCTTGTATGTTAGCACAATTGACTAGCATGTCAACATAAATATCTCGCATGTTGACATAGATTTCTTGCATGTAAACACAATTATCTCGAATGTTGACATAAATATCTTGCATGTTAACATGATTAAGTTGCATGTTCACATAAATAAGTCGCATATCAACATAAATAAGTCGCATATGCAAATGCAATACTGTAGGCCTAAATAAGGTGCCAAAAAGGGAAGAAAGGAAATAAATTATCTCTCTCTATATATATGGAACTTCAATTAGTGGATAGCAAGTTAACAACCCTAATTTTTTTTACAGGAAGACAATAACGAAATATTCATAATTTCTAAATAGCTTTGATCACATAAACTTAACAGAAGTTTATTAACCATAATTGTTTTCGTCAACGGAATACTAAATGTCATTTTTCGAATAAAAAAAAATGTGTTTGAAAATGAAGTAAAGGATTTTGCAATGGGATCGGAGTAGGTGGCAGCCTTTCTTATAGAATTTTCAGAGTTTCAAATCTGCACGTAGTTAATGACATTAAAAAAGAGATCAAATGTAATCTTTTAAGAACTATGCATATGCAGACAGTTGGGTGGTGCTTCAAAAGTAGTTTACAAAACATTATGGTTCAGTGTAATACTGTGGAATCATTAGATTTCGTGGTGGCTCAATTTTCTTGGAATTCGTGGGTACCTCTCATCCACGAATTAACGTCCTCCACGAATTAATAAATTAGGGTTATAAAGTCATATTTCCTATTGTAGATATATGATAATACACGAAATTACGTCCCCATGAACCTGTAAAATTTCTGCAATCCACGAAAATTGGCCCCCACAAATTTTGATGATTCCACAGTAAATTGAAAAAAAACTATTGATAACTTGTCAGATAAAAATGGGACAACTGTTCATTTACATGTATTATGTTGTCAGGGAAATATCCTGACTTCTCAGAAGGAAGCTTTGTCGATTTGCCTGAAAAGTATAACGTTAACGGTCAGTATTAATAAGTTCCGAGATACCTATTTAATTTAAAAAATTATGACAAATTCATATCAATAAAGGGACAATCGTATATCCCAATAAAGGGAAGAGTGGAGGTTGATGTCAGTTATTGAAAAAAGAGACATTAATTTGTATTCAGTTCTAGTACAGTTGAAAAAAAAACTATTTTCTTTCAGCTACCAAAATTTCTGACAGTAAAAGTAAAGACTAGTAATCTGACCTTGTTCACCTTTAAATTTTGTCCCACGAAGGAAAAGCAATCAATTATATGTCCAAAAAAAATTGCTAGCTCGACTCACCCGTCCCATTCAGAAGCAAAAGATCATCCTCTTAACTTTATTCACATAGTATGATGACAGGATATCGAGTTTACAGTGTTAATATTAAATGATTGTAATCGGACAAATCAACCTAAAACAAATCAACAACGTCCACATATGTATCGGACTGTATGAAAGAATTAAAATTTTAAAACTGAAACTTAGAAGTATATACATGTATATTTAAACTGTTTAGAACAAGTTCCAGTTCAAGTACAAGGACAGTTTAAAACTCTGAAGCTGGAGTCAATTTTCAACAGGGCCAATTTTGAATGAATTCATCAGAGTTAAGAAAAATCTTTTTCAATCTGTTGAAAAATGATCCCGGGTATAAATTTCGCGACCTTTGGTCTCAATTTTCAACGTTCAAAATTGATCCCTGGGTCAATATTTAACGTTGAAAAAATGACCCCCGGATATATTTTCAACCCGAGTCAATGTTCTTCGTTACACCGGTGTGTGATATTCTTTCGTGGTCTTTTGTGCATTTATTAGGTCTTTCCACCTTTCAGGTGAAAGACCTCTTGTATTTCTTATATTTATTATTATTATTATTATTATTATTATTATTCTTGTCTTTTTTTCCAGGGACAGCTTTTTTATTTCTAGAGATATTGAAACCATTTTTTTCTTTAATTAATTGACCATTAAAATTTATGGTACCAAATGACCTTTGCTTAATAACTCCCAGAACTCACAAAGTTATTGCCCTTGTGTATGAAAAGCTTGTTATCGCTACTCCTCGTAAACCATTAGAGGTAGAGACTTGAAACTTTTACCTATGTGTTAAGTTCACTTAGAGGCTCTTTCAATCTATTCATAACGAAAGGGCCCGAGACCCCTTTCTAGCAGTTATTGCCCCTGAAAGTTTTGAACATTCAATAAAAACACTTACAACTTTTTTACCATACCTCTTAGAGACATCAGAACACTTGAAATTTGAACGTCTACCTTGGCCGATCAAAATGACATAAAGATCAAAGGTCAAGGTCATTTGAAAATCTGAGTATTAATGAGTTTTAATATTTCTTTTGTTTATGAAGGAATTGAGAATTTTTTTCATGGATGTAGTAGGACTTCTAAGGAGATTTCAAAATATAACCCTTCAGCCCCTACCTTGAAACAATTATAGAGTTATTGCCCCTATTGCACAAAATTCTTGTTATCGATACTCCTCATAAACCGTTAGAGGTAGAGAATTGAAACTTTTACCAATGTGTTCAGTTATATATATATATATATATATATATATATATATATATATATATATATATATATATTCATTCATTCAATAAATCCTTTTTCTTGGTACCGGGGATAAATAAACACAAAGAATAAGTCCAATGCTCAAACAATTTAAATCTATAGCGCTTTCGCCCTACCGGGCTCTTCAGTAGATTTAAGGAGGCCAATTTGGGGTTTTTTTTGCGAAAAAACTACTTATAGCAAAAAAAATTATAAAATTTAAAAAAAAAATTTTTTTTTATTATATTACTGTGATACATTAAAATTTACCTCTTTTTCTCTTTAGAGGATGAAACCTTTAGTGTTGGTGACTATAGTTCTACTACATATTGGCTACACGCAATCACAGTGCCCCAGCACGGTGCCAGGATGTACTTGTGAGACTATATCCGACAAGAGCAGGAGAAACATCAAGTGTGTGGGTTTGACCCAGATCCCAGCTTTCAATTCGTCTCCAGAAATTTTCCAAAAATTAGACATGGATTCTTCAAACAATTACATAGTAGTTATTCAAGCCAATGCATTCAGTGGAATAAATGTGGAAGAAATTTATATGAGAGGCCAAAATATAAAATTACAAAGCATTCACCCAATGGCCTTTTCTGGTTTGGAGCAACATCTGACAATTCTTGAACTCCAGGGTGATGCAGTACTACCCCCTCCTTTTGAACAGCTAAAAAACATCACCAATCTTCAAGAGCTTCAGTTTCAATTATTTTACATGCCTACCATTGAGGAGAGTACAAATTTTAACTATTTTCCATTCTTGAAAACTTTAAAGTTAAGAAACATGAACACAAACTTTGTTTCATCTGAATCTTTCAAAAATCAGTTACCTGAACTGACTGTTTTTGAATTTGCAAACAACCAAGTGGCAACTTTTCCAAAGCCTGCTATAAACAGATTACGCAAGCTACAGCATCTTTCTTGGCTTCACAACGAAATGAAAACCATTTCCTACAGCTTGTTTGATTCTCTGAGTTCTCTTATTGAACTTGATCTGAAGGGTAATGATATTGAGAAGATGTTCAATGGGAGTTTCATAGGCATCAATGATAAACTCCAGTTCTTGAGTCTTCAAATGAATAGGTTAACAAAAGAATCGATTGTACCATTAGGCAATCACAATTGGCCTGAACTGAAACAGCTTAATTTAGGTCATATGATGGCAGAGTTTACAGACATTCCCAATGGTTTATTTAGAAACATGCCAAAACTAGCTTACCTTATTATACCTGGTAATAAATTGAAAGTGATTAAAAGCAAGGATTTTCAAGGCCTTGGAAATATGCATTATTTGGACTTGTCTGAAAATTGGATAAACAATATTCAAAAAGGAGCACTATCTCACATGACCAGACTGAATACATTAGATCTACGAAGTCAGCATGACTCAAATGTTAACAACCCAATGAATTTTAGCACAGAAGCCTTAAAAGGAACAGAATTTGCCCTGAAAACTCTATATATAGAGAATAACCATTTAATTGATCAGTATGCTTGGGAGGCTATTGGTGCTATGAAGAATCTTACCAATCTGTACATTTCCGGAACTGGACTTTCTGACATTCCATCCTTGCTTTTCTACAGTCACAACAAGCTGGGGAGTCTTACAATGAGGAACAACAACATGTCAGTTCTGATACAAGAATCACTATATGGGTTAGAATATTCACTGGAGGTCATTGATATCTCTAACAACCAAATATATACTATTGATGAATGTGTTTTTAAAGGATTTAACAAACTCAAATACTTTTTTGCCACAAATAACTCTTTTGTGTGTAATTGTAATCTGTATGGACTTCAACAGTTTTTGAAAGCAATACCTTCTCCAGGTTTGGCTATTTTGACATGTAAATTTCCATCGAATCCAGAAGGCATACATTTACCTACTTTGGAAACTGGTCAGCTCTGCTCCAATCCGCCAATCACTTCTACTTGTTCAGTTTTTACAACAATTACAACATCCAACTCAACCAATGAAACAACATTAGTCTTAACAACAACTGAAACAACCCTCAGCCCTACAAAACCTACAACATCCAACTCAACAATTGGAACACCCTCTGTTGTCCCATTACCAGATATTCGGTTTGGCATTTCAAATGAAACGACCAATACAATAGTGATTTCTTGGACAGTCAGTGGAGATTTGACTTATCTAAAGAACTTTCTGGTGCAATATAAACAGTTAAAAATAAACAATCCCCAGGAAAAAAGTTTTCCTTTGGACAAAATCAAAAGGGATCATCCAATTACCGGACTTAATCCTGGGTCTCGCTATGATGTTTGTTTCTTTGTTGAACCGACAGAATCATCAAAACAAATCCTGATATCTTGTCTCACAGGCACTACAAAAGGTTTAATAACAGCCATTAATGGTTCAGATAAAACCGTTGGAATAATGGGGTGTCTTCTTGGAGTTGTGATGTGCGTCTGGTGTCTTTGAGTGATTTAATCTTAGTCCCCTTAGTTAGGCAAGTGACGTTTTATCGATGCAGTTCCAGTGTTAAAGACCCTCCACACCCCGTGAATTTTACTTTTTATTACAGTATGGCACAACAAGCGATTTTAAGCCATTGTGAAACTGTTGGCATTTTTGAAATTAGACGTCTATTTCTTAAGTGCAGTGGCTAAACTTGCATTGATCTAATGACCTGCAGGTACCAGGTTTGAATACAGCAGGGACTTGTCATATCATTATTACATAGTCACATAATTATCTGGCGGCCGCCAGATAATTAAAAATGGCAACAGCCAAACGATTTTGTGTCTTATTTATATATGCAAATGATTATTAGTGAATCGCAATTTTATTCATGGGATTGAATAACATTAAGGATCCAAAAGACCAAAAAGCTGTATGACCCTCGGGCAAGTTAAGCCATAAAGCCTTTATTATAAACAGAAATTGTGTTTGGAAACAATACCAAGTTTCTGTCTTTGTAAAAAAATTCTTAATACTATTTTTAGCAGCCACAAGATAAGTTTCTGGCGGCCGCCAGATAATTATTTTTGGTCATCTGGCAGTCGATAACATTTACGGGCTTCCGTAAAAATACAAATTATTACTGGAAGAATAAAGCTTGATTTTAAATGACAATATTGAAAAATGTGGTTTTTATAATAGAAAATAACACAGTTTAAAAGCATTGAAGTTTACACAATAATGACTCCGATACATTTGTTAAACATCGGTGCCGCCATATTTTAGAGCTGATTTTTTTAGTTTTATGTTGCTGTAAAAACCTACTATTTTGCATGTACATGTTATTTAAAACCGTTCGTTATATCTAGCTTAAACGAATAAACAAAAGTCGTAGGTGATACATTAAACATATAAAAAGAATCATCGCAATGATTATCCTTTAATACACCCCATGGTTTGTAGGCAGCATCAAATTTCCTCCACTCTTCCACCCTTACATATCCTGGGCCAGCTTGGTTAATTGGTTAATGGTCCTCAGGTATAGTGCATGGCTTTCATCCAAGTTTCAACTATTCTACTCCATGATGTTCTTGGCCGCGCTCTCTTTCTCTTGCCTTCTGGGGTCTAGTGCAGTGCTGTTCTAGTTGTTAAATGAAGCTCTTTTCGTAACACGTGCCATATCTATCTCCATCGGCGTTTTGTAATGATGGTACCCGTGTCTTCTTGATGGCATCTGTTCAGCAGTTCATCATTCGTTACCTTCTCAGGCCAAAATATTCTTAGTATCCACCGGAGGCACGTGGTGTGAAAAAAAGAATAAGGATGTATAATAAAAAAAAAACCATTTTGCACTTTTGAAACACACGTATAAAAAAAATATCTGTATGCAGGATGCTTGCCTGATAAAGAAAGGAAGGTATTTGCTTAAGTGTTTTATATGTCTAATTTTACTCATTAACTTTTTGCTTATTTTATATAAATTACATGTATGAGATTTTTCATATATACATGTACATATTGTGCATTTTTTATGTACATCGAGTTTTACAAATAGTGTTTTCACCTTATACATATTTACATCAATTGTAGGTACATGTATTTTCCCTATCTATTTTTAAGAAAACCGCATATATACGCATCCATAACTTTTAAAACTTGCTTTGTTTAGTTTAATGTCAACTTTAATGCAAAGCAAGCAGCTACACTTGATAATTTTACATCGTTCATTTATGTTGTTTTTTGTACTTTTGGTGTTGATTTTGTGTGGATATTTGATTGATCGAAACTAGAGCTAAATTTAAAGCACGAACTCCACGGACTTGCACGGACTGACCCCAAACTTATTTTTCAAAAAGTTATAGTTACCATGGTTTCATTCACATACATGGACAATTCGCTGTTCTTCAATGTAAGGTTCTGATCGACAATAATGATAACTTACGTACTTTTACTCAATTGTTATTGATAATTGATTAAATAATTTAAAGAAAGATGCAAATTTAAACAATGAAATGCTTTCTACGGTGATTCATACGGGCTATAAAGGTATATATCATTGCAGGAAAATCTAAATAACCCGCTAACGCAAGTTATGTATTTTGCTACCTTTATACCCGGATTAATTACCTTAGAAATTATTTTATTATTAAATTCTTGCACGAAACGGATATGTTTCGTATGAAGAGGTTTGATAACACACAATCTTCATTGGATTCACAGAGTATTTTGATCATAAATAAAGCAGCTACACAGGCCCCGTGTATTTGAAATAGGGCTTACCACAGTAAATATTTAATTACTGTTTAAATTTCATTGCTACATAGAATGTGCAAATGGGCAAATAAATAATTGTACAGACACATGTACCGTGACATTTCTGAACGCATATCATATTTTGTTAGAATAAAATTATGGTCATTTATTAACGCTTAAATTATAAATTAAATTTATACTCATAAAATACATTTTACAAAGTAAAGTTTTGAGAGAAACTATAATTTACATGTGTCGATCATGAAAGTTCATCGACATAACTGTAGCGCACATAAGTTAACGTTGTTAAATATAGACTATGAATGTAAGGTTCCTCGACACACCAAAATTTTATTTGATGGATTGATAGAGAATCTTATTTTAAACGATTCCACGAGACCGATATCGGTTTTCAGTTATTTTATTTGAAGTTTTTTGTATTTTTTCAGTAAAATAGGAAAAACTGTTTTGAGGACAAACAGGGTATTTTAGAGCTTAACACTTGATGTCAATTGATGTGTAATGTAATTTTGAATAAAGACGTGCCAAAGATTGTTTGGTCAAGTATTTAATTTTTCAATTAAAAAACATTTCTATAGTCACATAAAGTACTTACTAAACAATAATATTTTACAAAGAAATTGAAATGAAAATGCGAAATTTTGGAAAAATAGCTATTTATCAAATTTGAGCCGATCCTGATTTAAAAAACTGATCCCGATCAGAATTATTTTAAAATTGACAAACATACTGCAGTGTATTCTGAGTAATTGATATGAATTATAAAAAGTCAGTAAATGACCGAACCATTTTAAAGCCAAATAACCTGAAAGTTTTGCAAAATTGTGATGTATTCTAACTTTATACGATTTCGTTCGGGATCAGTTTAAATACAATCTGGATCGGTTCAATTTTAAGATTTTCCAATTTTTCTTTAATTTCACTATTTCGTTTCAATTTCTTGTTGAATTATGATTTTACAGCAATTGTTTAATGTGAGTAACAGTTTATTTGCAAATTTTTGTTTTCCTGTATTTCATTTTCATAAATATTTTTTTTACAAAAATATTATAAAGTTAATATGGCCTTCTTTGATATGTTTTTATAGATAATTGTATTGTGCATTAATTGATACCAAAAGTTTTTAGCTCTAATGTATCCTGTTCGCAGCTAAAACGATGTTATATTATATAAAATAATTGGGAGCCGATGTAGGTGTCATTTTTGTATAATCATTTCTCAAAAATGATTCTTCTTCGATCCATCAAATAACGCATTGGTGTGTCGATCCACCTTAAGAGTCAGTTAATTGTGATTCTTAAAAAAAACTAGTATCATTTTTAACATAAACAATAGTTTGGTGTCATGAGTATAATTTCACAAGAAAGATTACGTTAACAGCTTTAATATACGAATGTAAATTATAGTTAATTACGTTATATTGAGTACTATGTTTAACAAATGTATATCACAGTTATCTCTTAAAACTATAGTTTACGATTGTTGCCTATAGTTCATGTTTGTTAAATATACTTTATAAATATAAATGACAGTTCACTACAGCTATCCGCTAAAAATCTTAGTTTAAGAATGTGAAAAATAGTTTATCTGATTTCTATGCAAATTTTTTCCTTTAAATACTCAGGAAAATGCTATAAGAAATAGATGTAAAATAGACAACATTTTTAGTAATTTTTGCTCAATTTCATTTGTTGTATTTTCTTCTTATTTTCCCCTTAAAGCGATTTTGTGAAGATTTTTCCCAACTAAAATGTCAATTACAACTTTATGTGTCACCAACTAACTGTCACTAGAAAAAAATCTGCGCTAGCATCCGCTGGACAAATAAGTAAATTCTTTTTAGATTCGGTTCTTTATACCCGCACTTTCTAAAGAAAGTTCGGGTATATTGTTGTTACCCTGTTCCGTCCTCATGTCCGTCCGTCTGTCACGTTTTACTTTCTCAAACTGCTCTTACATCTTATAAACCAGCAAACTGAACTCTTGGAGTATGATTTGGGGTGTCATGTTGTTTTGTAAAAAGGTTTCAAAAATTCTCTGGTAGTCCTGGGGGTCAAATAATTGGTAAAAAATGACGTTTTTTTCACAAAAAACCTTCTTCCTCGAACTCCTTTTATATTTTCAACAGTAGACCAAATCATCTCTCTGAATATGTTTTGGAGTGTCTTATAGATGCGCAATAATTTTTCGGAAATTTCAATTTTGTCCTGGGGGTCATGACGTGTTTTTTTTTTTTTTTTTTTACAAAAAGTCTTGTTTCAAAAAACGTCAATTTCCTTTTGCAGTAGCCAATTGATCTTCTAGAATGGGATTCGGGGTGTCATGTTGATGTGTAATAATGTTTCAGAATTTTTGTTTTTATTACGTGGGTCTGTGGTCATAAAAAATGATGTTTTTTTGCCAAAAAAATATGGTTCCCAGAACTCTTATTACAATTTATGCAGTAGCTATGTCATCTCTTGAAATATGGTAGGAGCTATTCTATAGGTGTGCAATAAGGTTTTAAAAATTTAAATTTCATCCAGGGAGTCAAATAGTAGCAGAAAACTGACGTTTATTACTCCTAAAAAACCTACTTCCCAGAACTCCTCTCATGATTAAATGAATAGCCATATCATATCTTGGGGTATGATAGGGGCTGTCCTTTAGTTGTGCAATAAGGTTTTAAAAATTTAAATATCATCCAGGGAGTCAAATAGTAGCAGAAAATTGACGTTCATCACTCCTTAAAAAAATCTACTTCCTAGAACTCCTCTCATGATTTAATGAATAGCCATATCATATCTTGGGGTATGATAGGGGCTGTCCTTTAGTTGTGCAATAAGATTTTTAAAAATTTAAATTTCATCCAGGGAGTCAAATAGTAGCTGAAAATTGATGTTTATCACTCCTTAAAAAACCTACCTCCCAGAGATCCTCTCATGATTTAATAAATAGCCCCATCATTTATAGTGATATAGCAGGGGCTGAGCCATAGATTTGCAATAAGGTTTTAGAAATATAAATTTGATTCTGAGGGTCAATACTATCTGCAAAATGTTCCGTCCCATAAAAAAACCTTATTCCTGGACCTCCTCTTATATCTTGTGATTGAAATAACGTACCATAAGATGCATAAGGAGGAAGAATATATAAAATTATGCTTTAGGGGTGGGGATTTCAAGCATTTTTCAAGTTATTTGATCATTTCTGATTTTGGGAGGGTGGGGTGGGGTTAGGGTGACCCCCAGAGGCCATGACCTACTAATACCACAAAAAGATTTGCCTTGACATGGTCATGGTTCAAGAAACAAAAAAATCTGTGGTTTAGGAGTGGGGATTTTAATGATTTTGAGGATATTTTAAAAATATTCGACTATTCATGTTTTCGGGGGAGGGGGGGGGGGATTCAAAGTCTCTTCTCACATTTTTACAGTAGCAAAATCATTTCTTGATTGGTATTTTTCTGAATGATGTCAGATGTACATAGATATTTTGGAAATTACCTTTTAATCTTAAAGATAAACAAAATGTTATATGTAATTGTAGAAATCAAGAGCTTGCTATAAAAAACAAAGCAGGGTCAACATTGGGCTAGGGCTAGGAATTACACTACATATGAATAAGATATATTACTTGATTAGTTCCAACTCTGGAAAGTCACTGGGCATCTCAAAGGGGGCATAACCTATATACATGTACCAATTGATGTGCAATGACACAAGGAGGAAGAATGAATATGGTCTAGGGGTAGGGATCTCAACAGTTGTTAAAATGTATTATAATTTCCTATTTCAGAGGAGGGGGGGGGGGTGGTTGTTTAAAAACAACTCCAGGGGGTGGGGGAATAACCCAAGGGGCAGGGGCCAATTTGTCTTAAATGTATCTTGATATGATCAGCAGAATTGGACAGAATGATCACTATAGGGCATCAGCAGAGTGGGGCCCTAAATAGTTACAAAATCAATCTATTGATAACATGTTATTCATGTATTTAGAAATGTCTTTATTTTCAAAATGATTAACAAATTAATCAGTCAAAATGAGTTATAAATAACCGATTGGCAATTCTGCAATTGATTGCATGATCCCTAGTATAATATCACATGTATTTTTTTTGTATATATAATTATACATGTATGTTAACAATCAGGATTAAAATGCACATGAGTCATAAATCTTGACATACCACATATCTCTTGACAAAAAGAAATAAGAAATTTAAAATAAAAGAAAATTAGTCATTAACTCTTTTTCTATTACTGGTGTATGATGATGGGGTAGGGGGTATAATGGGGAAAAAAGCTGCAGCATGCCTTCATTCTCACCAGAAATATATCTAATCCACACATCCTGGGGGCGGGGAACGGTTAAGGCTCCTTCCCCTTCCTCCCTATTATAACTCATATAAACATGATATTTAAAACCCAAATTTAATAAATGTTACAGGGTCAATATGGAGTCAACTCAATAGTGTAAGTCTGACAAATGAAAAAATAAAGAAATTCTGCAATTAAAATGACAGAAACATTTTAGAAAGTGAAAGTAAAACTTAAACTGTTTTGTATACTGGTGTCTCATAATATTGCGCTACTACATGTATTATACTTTCCTTTATTGGTCAACATCAAAATGATAATCCAATTAGCACAATACAAATTCCTTTAGCTGATCACCACAAAAGAAATGTTTATTCATGTTAATTAATCCTATTCTGCATATCAAAAAAAAAACATATTTATGTACACCATGTGAAACCCATCTAACCAAAAAGCTGGGTAAAACTAGTACCCGCTAATGCAACCTGTACACCTGTGTTGTGTATGTAACTTCAGACAAAGATCATTTAATTGTAACATATTGCATGTATTTTCATAACTTTATTCTTTAAAACCCCTCGCACAATTTTATTAGGTAATTAACCATGTAAAGCACAATTTTCAGCTTTAAGGTGGTATGGGACACCCACATATTGTGATGTACTCCTTATTGAACAAAACAAATAAAGTATAAAATATAATATTTCCCCCCAAAATAATGTAACCTAACAGCATAGTGCAGTGGGTTAGAGCGTTAACCCAATAAGCTTTGAATAAACATCAATTCTAATTTAATTTTATTGATAAGGACTTTTGATTTGTTCCAATCAGGTAAGCCAAATTATTTTTCTTTTTAAACGTCCTTATAAGACTTTATTTGTTTTTCTTTTAGAAATTTATTTTACAAATTGATTTCATTTTTCAATTTATTTAAGATGTAGAGATAGCGTCTTTTCTAATTTGATTATAGGGGTTTTGTAGTAAACAATGCTTTTATGTCTCACATATGAGAACAGTTTTTCTTTACTGTTTTCGTAAAGTATAAAACCTGTGATGTATTTCAATTGCATTTTTATTTTTGGTGTTTAATGATAATTTGTTATTTGCAATTTATTTTTATTATACCCGCACTTTCTAAAGAAAGTTCGGGTATATTGTTGTTACCCTGTTCCGTCTGTCCGTCCGTCCGTCCGTCCGTCTGTCACGTTTTACTTTCTCAAACTGCTCTTACATCTTATAAACCAGCAAACTGAACTCTTGGAGTATGATTTGGGGTGTCATGTTGTTTTGTAAACAGATTTCAAAAATTCTCTGGTAGTCCTGGGGGTCAAATAATTGGTAAAAAAATGACGTTTTTTCACAAAAAACCTTCTTCCTCGAACTCCTTTTACATTTTCAACTGAATATGTTTTGGGGTGTCCTATAGATGCGCAATAAGGTTTCGGAAATTTCAATTTTGTCCTGGGGGTCATTAAATGGCTGAAAAATGACGTTTTCTTTACAAAAAGTCTGGTTTCAAAAAACGTCAATTTCTTTTTGCAGTAGCCTAATGATCTAATAGGATATGCTTCAGGGTGTCATGTTGACGTGTAATCATGTTTCAGAATTTTTGTTTATATCACGGGGGTCTGTGGGCATCAAAAAATGACGTTTTTTTTGCCAAAAAAATATGGTTCCCAGAACTCTTCTTACAATTTATGCAGTAGCTATGTCATCTCTTGAGATATGATAGGGACTGTCCTATAGATGTACAATAAGGTTTTTGAAATTTAAATTTCATCCAGGGAGTCAAATAGTAGCAGAAAACTGACGTTTATCACTCCTAATAAAAACCTACTTCCCAAAACTCCTCTCATGATTTAATGAATTGCCATATCATATCTTGGGGTATGATAGGGGCTGTCATATAGTCATGCAATAAGGTTTTAAAAATTTAAATTTCATCCAGGGAGTCAAATAGTAGCTGAAAATTGACGTTTATCACTCCTGAAAAAAACCTACTTCCCAGAACTCCTCTCATGAATTAATGAATAGCCACATCATCTATAGGGATATAGCAGGGGGGCTGAGCCATAGATATGCAATAAGGTTTTAGAAATATAAATTTGATTCTGAGGGTCAATACTATCTGCAAAATGTTCCGTCCCATAAAAAAACCTTATTCCTGGACCTCCTCTTATATCTTGTGATTGAAATAACGTACCATAAGATGCATAAGGAGGAAGAATATATAAAATTTATGCTTTAGGGGTGGGGATCACAAGCATTGTTATTTGATTATTTCTGATTTTGGGAGGGTGGAGTAGGGTTAAGGTGACCCCCACAGGCCATGACCTACTAATACCACAAAAAGATTTGCTTTGACATGGTCATGGTTGAAGAAACAAAAAAATATATATGGTTTAGGAGTAGGGATTTTGATGATTTCGAGGATATTTTAAAAATATTTAACTATTCATGTTTTCGGGGGGTGGGGAGATTCAGAGTCTCTTCTCACATTTTTACAGTAGCAAAATCATTTCTTGATTGGTATTTTTCTGTATGATATCAGATGTACATAAAGAGATTTTGGAAATTGCTTTTTAATCTTAAAGATAAACAAAATGTTATATGTAATTGTAGAAATTGTAAAGTCAGTCAACAAAAACCTAGAGCTTGCTGTAAAAAACAAAGCAGGATGAACATTGGGCTAGGGCTAGGAATTACACTACATATGAATAAGATAGATTAATACTTGATTAAGTCCAACTCTGGAAAGTCACTGGGCATCTCAAAGGGGGCATAACCTATATACATGTACCAATTGATGTGCAATGACACATGGAGGAGGAATAAATATGGTCAAGGGTGGGGATCTCAACAGTTATTAAAATGTATTATAATTTCCTATTTCAGAGGAGGGGGGGTGGTTGTTTAAAAACAACTCCAGGGGGTGGGGGAATAATCCAAGGGGCAGGGGCCAATTTGTCTTAAACGTATCTAATGTATCTTGACATGATCAGCAGAATTGGACAGAATGATCACTATAGGGCATCTGCAGAGTGGGCCCTAAATAGTTACAAAATTAATCTATTGATGATATGTTATACATGTATTTAGAAATGTCTTTATTTTCAAAATGATTAACAAATTAATCAGTCAAAATGAATTATATATTCTGCAATTGATTGCATGATCCCTAGTATAATATCACATGTATTTTTTTGTATATATAATTATGCATGTATGTTAACAATCAGGATTTAAATGCACACATTTTCATGAGTCATAAATCTTGACATACCACATATCTTGACAAAAAAGAATAAGCAATTTAAAATAAAAGAAAATTAGTCATTAACTCTTTTTCTATTACTGGTGTATGATGATGGGGTAGGGGGTATAATGGGAAAAAAAGCTGCAGCATACCTTCATTCTCACAAGAAATGTATATCTAATCCACACATCCTGGGGATGGGGAACGGTTAGGGCCCCTTCCCCTTCCTACCTAATATAACTCATATAAACATGATATGTAATACCCAAATTTAATACAAAATAGGGTCAATATGGAGTCAACTCAATAGTGTAAGTCTGACAAATGAAAAAATGAAATAATTCTGCAATTAAAATGACAGAAACTGTAGATAAGCTTATTTAAATAAAAATGATGATACAGTATGCTGGCAAAGGGAGATCACATTTTAGAAAGTGAAAGTAAAACTTAACTGTTTTGTATACCGGTGTCCCATAATATTGCGCTACTACATGTATTATACTTACCTATCTTGGTCAACATCATCATGATAATCCAATTAGCACAATACGAATTCCTTTAGCTGATCACCGCATATGAAACGTTTATTCATGTTAATTAATCCTATTCTGCATATCAAGAAAACATATGCATGTACACCACGTGAAACCCATCTAACCAAAGAGCTGGGTAAAACTAGTACCCGATGCAACCTGTACACCTGTGCTGTGTACGTAACTTCAGACAAAGATCATTTAATTGTAACATATTGCATGTGGCCTTCTTTTTGACTGTGAAACTAGTACGAGAGAGTGTTATTTAGAGGCAAACACTTGGTGCGGGTATTACTGTCTAATGACAGCATCTAGTTATTTTTTTTTTATATTTAATGTGCCACTTAAAGACTTTTGTTTGTTTACTCGTTTAAAAAAATATCAAGTGCTTTATTGGTTTTTCCTGCACAATCAATATTTAACTAGGTTTATATTGCTGGAAGCAATATGAGCTGTAATTGAGCTGTAATTTTCATGTCGGAAATTTTTATCGAGAAAATTGTACTTCCTAAAGGAAAAAACAGTTTATGGTTTTTAACTTTCTGTTCGTCTAATATATATGAGAAAGGCTTTTTAGAGGCCCAGATTGAAGTAAAATTATATGAAATTGTCGTTTATTGGTTTGGTATTTATTCTTTAGAAGAGAAATATTTCTTATACTAAAATTTTAATGATTTATTTTAATCTTTTTTATCATGACGATTTAGATTACTTCTCACATTAGTAGGTTGTTGCAGAAAATAGAATTCGATAAGATACAGCTCTTAATGATAGCCCTATATTGTTTAACAAATGTATCGGGGTCATTTTATTGTGTAAAATAATTACATGTATCTGGCAGCCGCCAGAAACATATTGTATTGAGAATTTATACAAAGACGAAAACCTGCTACATGTGTATTGTTTCCAAACACAACCTTTTTTTTAAATAAAGGCCTTATGGCTTGACTTATCCGATGCTAATAAAGCCCACAAATTACATGTACTTGCATATGTAAGTTTTGTTTGGTCTGCATTGTTTGTGGTTCAATAACGCATTAAGTGAGCTGCAATGTATCAGTGTGCAACAACGCAGCAAGTGAGCTAGTATGCAACAACGCATCAAGTGAGCTGCAATGTATTAGTCCTAAATACTCACATTTAACACGTGCGCACGCAATAGCAAGACCTAAATTTTTATCTGGCCACAGCCAGAAAATTATGTGACTGCTCCCATATAAATTATCTGGCGGCCGCCAGACAATTGTATGATATTTATGTACATGTAGCAGCCGCCGGATAAATTTTGTGGCGGCCACTATATAATTTATGAAGCGGTCGTAAAATAGCGGCCAAAAACTAATAAGGAGGCAACCAGATTAAATATTTTTCTCACGTGGCACGTACGGGCTTCAGTACACAACGGTCTGAGTAAATACTTTTCCCACTGGAATATCATCGTTGAAATGTCACTACTCTAACGAAGGGAACTGAGATACAATTTTCCAAAAACGCACACCACAATTCCAAGAACACCCCCCACTATTCCAACTGTTTTATTTGAACACTTAATTGCTGCTGTTGTGGTAACCTCTGTTGCAAAACTCTTTGTAGTGCCTGTGGGACAAGAGATCAGGATTTGTTTTGATGATTCTGTCAGTTCAATAAAGAAACAAATCTCATATCGAGACCCCGGATTAAATCCGGTAATTGGATGATCCCTTTTTATTTTGTCCAAAGGAAAACTTTTCTTCTGAGGGTTGTTTATTCCTAACTTTTTATATTGCACCAGAAAGTATTTCAGATATGTCATATCTCCACTGACTGTCCAAAATATTACTATTTTGCTAGTTGTTTCACTTGAAATTCCAAACCAAATATCTGGTAAGGGGACAACAGAGGTTGTTCCAATTGTTGAGTCAGAAATTGTCAGAAAAGACTGGTGTTGTTTTAGTTGTTGAGTTGGAAATTGTAGTTGTTGTAAAGACTGGTGTTGCTTCAGTTGTTGAGTTTGATATTGTAGTTGTTGTTAAGACCGGGGTTGTTCCAATTGCTTAGTTGGATATTGCAGTTGTTGTTGTTAAGATCGGGGTTGTTCCAATTGTTGAGTTGGATATTGAAGTTGTTGTTAAGACTGTGGTTATTCTTATTGTTGAAGTAGTCATTGTAGTTGTTGTAAAGATCGGACAGATTGCAGAAGTTGGCGGATTAGAGCAGAAATGACCAGTTTCCAAAGTACATAAAGGCAGCCCTGCTAAATTTGTTGGATTTTTACATGTCAAAACACCCAAACCTGGAAGAGGTATTGCTTTCAAAAACTGATGAAGTCCATAAAGATTGCAATTATACACAAAAGAGTTCTGCGAGGCAAAAAAGTGTTTGAGTTTGTTACAGCCTTTAAAAACACATTCACCAATAGTATATATGTGGTTGTTACAGATATCAATGACCTCCAGTGAATATTCTAACCCACAAAGGGATTCTTGCCTCAGAACTGTTATGTTGTTGTTCCTCATTGTACGACTCCCCAGCTTGTCGTGATTGCAAAAAAAGCAATGATGGAATGTCAGAAAGTCCAGTTCCAGAAATGTCCAGATTGACCAGGTTCTTCATTGCACCAATAGTCTCCCAAGCATACTGATAAATTAAATGGTTATCTTGTATATATAGGGTTTTCGGGACAAACTCTGTTCCTTTTAAGGCATCTAGACTAAAGTTCAATGGGTTGTTAACGCTTGATTCATACTGACTTCGTAGATCTAATGTATCCAACCTGGTCATGTGAGATAGTGCTCCTTTTTCAATAGTGTGTATCCAATTTCCGGACAAGTTCAAACCATGCATATATCCAAGGCCTTGAAAATCGTTGCTTTTAATCACTTTCAATTTATTACCTGATATGATAAGGTTGGCTAGTTTTGGTAACCATTGGGAATGTCTGTAAAATCTGTAACCATATGACCTAAATTAAGCTGTTCCAGTTCACGCCAATTGTGATTGCCTTTCGGTACAATCGATTCTTTTGTAAGCCTATTCAGTTGAAGACTCAAGAACTGTAGTTTATCAGTGACGCCTTTGAAACTCCCATCGAACATCTCTCCAATATCATTACCCCTCAGGTCCAATTCAAGGAGATAACTCAGAGAATCAAACGAGCTGAAGGAAATGGTTGTCTTTCCATTGTGAAGCCAAGAAAGATGTTGTACCTTACGAAGTCTGTTTATTGCAGGCTTTAGAAAAGTTGGCGCTTGGTGGTTTGTAAATTCAAAAACAGTCAGTTCACATAACTAGTTTTTGAAGGATTCAGATGAAACAAAGCTTATGTTCATATTTCTTAACCTTAAAGTTCTCAAATAAGGAAAATAATTAAATTTTGTACTCTCCTCCATGCTATATGGTAGGCAAGTTAAAAAATTGTAACTCAAGCTCTTGAAGATTGAAGTTAACTTAGTTCTCTTCATGCTGGTCAGCACACAAGGCCGTTACCATATACAACTATGATGGTCTGTCTTATGTCCATCCCTGAACAAATCTAATTTAAAGTAGACGTTCTTGACCCCCTACCGCTCTGAGAAGCGGTAGCGGATTCAGAACATCTGATTTTAATTAGAATGTCTCTGAACCTGCTCACATGTCCAGTTGTTTTCTCAAAAACTTGTACGTGAAAAAAGAAATCACTCGCTGTGGCCTTCAACTCAACATTCAGATATATCGACGACGTGTCATCAATTAACAGTTGTTATTTCCATACTTATTTCGACTCGATATATCCCAGTGAACTTGAAAAAAAAGATACCACAGAGTCTGCGTCATCTGTTTCATATTTGGATATTTTACTCAAAATGGACATTGATGGTAACCTAACAACAAAACTTTATGATAAACGCGATGACTTCAATTTTTCCATAGTCAACTTTCCTTACTTATGTAGCAATATACCTTCATCACCTGCATATGGTGTTTTTTCTCTCAGTTAATTCGATACGCAAGGGCATGCTCTTCGTATGAACAGTTTCTAAGGCGAGGCAAGCTACTGACAAACAAGTTGATAAAACAGGACTATCAACAGGCTCGTTTGAAGTCATCTTTTCGTAAGTTCTATGGTCGATACAACGACCTTGTCAGCAAATACAATCATCCACTGGGTCGCATGCTAACTGACGTTTTTCATACTAATTGTTAGACCATAATTTATCACCTAATTGTCTACGGACTTCTCCGGGTTTTTTTCCCGAATACGACAAAGAGCACACGGCGGGTGTGACCGGTCAATAGAGGATGTTCACTCCTCCTAGGCACCTGATCCTACCTCTATCTTTTTGGAGGTCCGTGTTGCTCTGCTTTGAATTTGTATTTCATTTATGGATTTTTGAGATGGTTGACGGTTAGTTATTGTCATTTTTTCATTTCAGTCTTTCTCCTATGATCTCCTCCGGGTCTCTTTCAGTCTTCCTCTCTTTAGTGTCCATCCCATTGCTACCATTGGGTGGATGTCGGGTGCATTCTACATGCGTATCATATCCACTGCCACTTTCTCTTACATTTTATCTGGGATAAAATGGTGGTGTTATGGTAGTTCTTCGTTCGAGATGGTATTTGGCCAGAAAATGCGTAGTATTCTGCGAAGATAACTGGTCTGGAAGGTATCATTCTTGTTTAAAATTACTTTTGTCACTTTCAAACATTCATCACAACATAGGAGGATTCCAATAACATTACTGTTGATCCTGATTTTTAGGTTTGCAGATCTATATTTTCACAGAGCAGCATATGCTTCTGTGACTTTAGAAATCAGAGCTAGTACATCTCCCATTCAGTCTTCATCTCTGGTGATTTTACTTTGCAAGAAGAAAAAGTCTGCGACATCTTCAATATTTGTGCAATCTAGTGTGATGTAAACAAGAGTTTGATCTTTTTTTGAATGTTATTGATTTCTACGAAATAATTTGGTTTATGTGACTGTAACATAGAAGGAATTTTAAATCTCCAAACTCTGATCGAGGAACTACGAAACAATAATGCTATTTTAAAGTTTCCTTATTTTTTTAAAAATGGTAATAACAGTGCTTTTGTTGTACCTGAATACTACTCACATACAGGTGTATTTCAAATTTTTTAAGGATTTAATAGGCAAGTTATAACGGTATTTAAACATAAACATCAAATTAATGCTTTATTAACTATCATATCAAATGTCATGCTTTATACAAGTTGAAAATGTTTACGATTTTTACAAAAAACAATATTTAGAATTCTATTAATTAAATCAAATATTTTACACATGTATCATATGTTGATGTCAATTTTCTATCAATCATATACCAAATGGAGTTTTAAGTCGAGGAATGTA
The DNA here is from genome assembly GCA_033439105.1 of Magallana nippona. Taxonomy (NCBI): domain Eukaryota; kingdom Metazoa; phylum Mollusca; class Bivalvia; order Ostreida; family Ostreidae; genus Magallana; species Magallana nippona. Next base: position 35,835,623 of record CM065923.1, on the reverse strand, counting down.
TTTGATAAAAGTCCTTCATTTAAAAGCACTGACATAGACTTGAGTATCATTTTTAGCTCAATGTAAACAACGGCTGTTTATAATAGAGAAGTCAAACTTTGAAAAAAAAAATACATATCAGATACACTTTTACATGTAGGTGACTTTTGATAAAATACTTTGATAAACTGAGAAAAGAAAAATGAGTACAGAAGTTACAATCTTTTTTTTAGATTTTATTCATGGATTTGAAAATATAAACAAAACGTTTTGTTATTCTCATAGATACTTTTTATTTAAAAAAGCAAAACGTCTTATTGACATTACTGCACATGATTTATTAGATATTAATACCATGTATTATTTACACCAATTTTTAAACTCTAAACTGTCTTATTTGCAACCAAAACAGATTCTCAATTTTCTCATAAAATACTAAAAAATAAATTGCATAAAATAATTAAGAGCAAATATCGTTCTTTGAACAACGAAATCATGGTTTCAGAAGTGATACTTTAACGATCCATAAAATAAAATTTTAGTTTATCATTCCACCTTTAGGGCTTTAATATGTGAAGTGGAGCTTAAGATATACAGAAATTGTATGCAAACAGTGAACTACTTACCATATGGTGTATATCTTCTCTCTGATTGGTTTATCTTGGGTATTTTCAATGACGGTAATCGTAATAAAGGTTAAAACACGCAAAATAAATCAAAAGGAGCAGTACTTCACCTCATCCTTTTGTGGAAAAAAGACCAACAATCCTTTATTTTGTTCTGAAAATGATTCTAAATATTTGAAACAAAGGAAGATATAGTGAAGTTGCTATCTTGGTTGAATGTGAACTTTCTTATAAGTGATAATTAAACGGATATTGTACACAATATCAAAACTAGCCAAGACAGGTAAGCTTGAGACACTGACTGTGTACAATTGGATTAAGGTGCTAGTTTTAATTAGTCAGGGACAATACTGAGATAATAAGTTAGTCAGGGACAAAACGGGTCAATAGTCTATACTGACCAGGTGCTTGTAACATATAAAGGGTATTTATGTAATAATAAACTATATTCCTAGACTTAAGATCGTAACTAGAAAACCCTTAGCTAGAACAATTCGCCCAAAACTTGGAAGAATGTCTTATTATTATTGTCTGTACTTGTTTAGAAGCTTAATAGTTAAATCCTTACAATTCAGCATATGACACTACTGGCTCTAAAAACCTGTCCGTATGAAAATCCCTTGTCTCTCCCTGTCACCCCTGTGTTTTCCCTGTCATCCCCTGTGCACACCCTGTCAGCCCCTGTACACAGCCCCTGTACACCCTATAATCCCCTGTCGGCCACTGTACACATCCCCTGTGTGCCACCGTAAGCCCCTGTCACCCCCTGTACGCCCCTGTCACCCACTGTAAGCCACTGTATTTCCCTGTACATGCCCCTGACATCCCCTGTACGGGTTTTGACTGTTTATAACAGGCTTTTCTTGTTATATAATTTCAATATTATTTTCTTAATTCAATTATTTAAATCACATGTTTATAGTTTGATATATTAAATAAATCAATTTTTGCACTCAACAGCGCCGACTCACAAGACACATTGTTATTGTAATTTTAGAAATACTGTGTTTTAATTAATAATTTATTGATACTTAAATACTCATGCTAATAACTAAAGGCTCGAGTTTCACCGGGTGGTAAATCTCAGGGGAGGGCGGGAATTATTTTCGGTAGGTGTGAAAGCCTTCAGGGCATGTCGTCCTTTAGCGGTCGGAAACACCGCTATCCCTTATCTAATGTTTGAAAAATAGATAATAAAAAAAACCCCAGTGAATTATTTCTACAAAGATCAAGCGCAGCACATGGTGTTTAGCACTTGATTTTGTGTATCTAAATATTTGCACACTAAAACCAGTAAATCAGTCAGAATGTAGAATGTACATGTATAAGCAGCCATGTTACGATAGAGCACGTCTTTCTTTTTTTAACCAAGTTCCTGATTATACCTTTCTTAATTTCCCGAGAATAGCAAAATAAAGTTTCAATAACTTATAAGTTTGACTAAGAAATAATTTTAGTACGTTTTTTTAATATGTTTCTGAGCGGCTTATATAACCCTTGAATTGAATTTTAACTGATGATTATAATTCTCATAATCAATTTCAATAATTTCTAAAATCTAATTTTCATTTCCCTTTTTACTGCGAAGTGGAAGATATCAAAGATAATGCTATTAATTGCCAGTGAACAGAAATTCACGGCCCTGGTCGGAACATACACAACATACATGTAAATGTAGTACTAGTATTTTCTATACATGTAGGAGTTCATATAATAGATACTAAGAGAGAGAGAGAGAGAGAGAGAGAGAGAGAAAGAGAGAGAGAGAGAGAGAGAGAGAGAGTTTTCATTGATTTTGAATTAAAAGTTACTAATAGTTAAGATAACAATGATGCAATCCTAATTTCATTACCAATTCTTTATCATTATTTAGATTAAGAGCGATCAATTAATTTATTAGATTAAGAGCGATCAAATTAATTTTAATCCGTCAATGTTTTATTTTAGCAAGATCAATTGATCAAAGAACTTGAAAACACATGATTAACAACTGGTTGATTAAAGTTAGTTTTCAAAGGAGAGGATATTGACATTTTTTTTTCAATCGATCAGTGGTTATATAATAGCTACTGTACACAGCCCTTCTTGACAATTTGCAGTGCACGATAGCGAGGTAGGGAAAATGAGATGAGAGAGATGTGTAAATGTATATACACACTTCCTAAGATCTGCATGATCGGTCAGTGATTGTATAATAGCTACTGTTCACAGCCATTCTTGACAATTTGCAGTGCACGGTAGCGAGGTTAAGAACAATGAGGAGACAGACACACGTGTACTTGTGTATATATACACACACTCCCTAAGATCTGAATGCTCGGTAATGCTAAACAATTATGCAATTTGCTGTTTAAACACCCCATATGACTTTCTTTCCCAGTCTGTCAAGTAAAGCAGACAGAAATTGAAAATTTTGATTTATCAGTTCTAAGAATTTCAAACATGAAAAGGAAGAGCTTTAAATTCGGACATCATTTGTCACAGTCATATTCTCTTATTCTTTTTATTTATTAAATCGTATTTAAATAAATGTATGATGTTTTTCTAATCTAAAACCCAGAACATTGTTCTAAGATCAATCATGTGTGTCTTTACGTTACCCGTTACCGGTATTTGTTTACATGTATTAAATTATTCATGAACTGTATCACTGCTTTATATGTATGAGGACAATCTTTACAATACTGCATATGAATAACTAAACTGGACAGTGCATACTGATAAAAGTTAATTAAAAAGTGTCAACGGACCGGACTAATCCCCCCTCCAAAAAATCAACTAGCTAAGCGTAAGCTCTCTCTCTCTCTCTCTCTCTCTCTCTCTCTCTCTCTCTCTCTCTCTCATAATTTATAAGAAAAAAAAACAATGGCTGACAACAATCATCATCGATTGCGATTTACATGAAATTTGTGAATGACTGGCACAATGACTTACAAACTGTTTCAAAGCTCAGAACTTACCGGTCTTTTAAAAGTGATTTTAATTTAGAAAAATACGTTACAACGGACATACCAAACCTCACAGATCTATACTTGCACAATTTAGGTGTGGTGTTCTTCATATCAGAATAGAAACGAGGCGATTTAGGGGGGAGGAAGTAAAAGATAGGCTATGTATTATATGTTCTGTAGAAGCAATAGAAGACGAATTTCATTTTTTATTACATTGTACATGTACATCTTATTTAAAACTTAGAACCGAATTCTTTTTAGTATTGGCTTTAATAATCGATTACTAAACATGTCAGACTCAGACTGCACTGGTTTTCTGTTATCTAACTTTCCTAGACAAAATGCAAAATTCGTATATTCAGCTTTTATGTGCAGACAATCTTTCCTATATAAAAATAACAATGCATAAACTTATTATAATTATTTGTATATTCACGTTTATAGGGTTACATATAGGTCCGATGGGCCGGGTGTTTATTCATTAAGTTATTATATGATATTCATGTATCTATATTTGTTTATAAAACACATGTCACTATAATAAATCATTTACTTACTTACTTAGTTACTTACTTACTTACTTACATGATTTAGATATGTAGTTTAATTAATCAATTTCCTGCTTAATAGAATCAACATACATTTCATCGGGATGCTGTTATTCTATGCATCATTACAAAACAGTCAAAATACAGGTGATCATTTCGATCGGCGTGTGATTATCTGCACGTGTTAATCATGTTGTTATTAAGCGCTTTAACTCAGACAGTTTGCATGGCACAGAACGTTGCAGATTTCCCGCACTCCTCCTCCACTTAATTTTTTTTTCAAATTACAAAGCACGGTCATTTGTTCAAATACATGTAATAAATTAAGCGGTTTATCGATATACCTGTATATCTTCATCTGTGTCAATGTTGAGTCAGAATTATTCACGTTTGTAATAATATTGCTCTCTATAAAATACAAAGAAAAACAAGAACCGTCTAAACCATGAATGCTACTCTTGCTTTCCAATTTCCTTTTACTGCTAAATATATATTTAAAAAACCCGAAATCATAAATAAAAACAATTTTTTTTTAATCAACCAAGCAGTTAAAGATACCTAATTTTTTTTAATCAACCAAGCAGTTAAAGACCGTACAGGGGATGTCAGGGGCATGTACAGGGAAATACAGTGGCTTACAGTGGGTGACAGGGGCGTACAGGAGGTGACAGGGGCTTACAGTGCCAGTAGTGTGAATATCAATACCAACGATACTACGCACTTGCATCAATATTAATATGGCCTACTTAATTCAAACTGTTAGCATGCTTCAAGATACGACTCCTTTGATATCAGCGATAGACGCCAATAGCATGTCTTGCCTTTAACCACATTGGGAGTTCTAATTTATTCATTTTTTTTTTGCTATTTGTCTCTCGTTTGATTTGATTTTTTCACAAAAACGGTGCTTTAAACTCTTTAACTTTTAACGTTTCGATCAGAGGTCAGCCATTTTAACCCTAATCACGCATACATCAACTCAAATATCACAACACCTTAGTTATTTTGTCAATATAATCTGAGAAACATTTTAAAATCCCCACCAGGCTATGGAAGGATATCAAACCGACCTTTTAAACATGATTACATATTGACAAAAAGTCTACATGCCTAGCTTTGTCATCCACACAACACTTCACCGTCATTTAATAAAAAGCCATTTATTAGAGATAGTTGTATAGGATGTAGCGAGGACATCTTCAAAGCAGTGTCATAACTAGAGAAGGTTTTTGAAGTTCAGAGACCAGTAAATGTTTAATTAAACCTTGTAAGATTTGACTTAAGAGGGGCTATAAATAGGGCCTAAGCGGGGTCGTAGGACTTGGACCTTCCGTATCTAAAAATCATTCAAATATGTTTATGGCACACACCCAACAACTCAATGTGACATAGGTTCAGTATAGATGAACAAAACCTTGATTACAATTCGAAGGGATGGATCTGTGCCGATGCATTCAGTCTACTGTTGTTTTGGCGTATATTCACTGGACAACGCACAATTTGAAACCAGGAAGTAGAAATCAACAATGATATATTAAAGTCTCTTTTCTCGTATATTAATAACTGTTCTTTTCTAAAGTTTATATTGTCATTTACTTATTAACATTTTCAAATGACGCATTTCAATGGTTTAATAATAAAAATACTCAATATGTATAAGCAATACTAATGACATACTTAACTGACCTTTATCAGCTAAATTATTTAGCTAAGCATTTTTTTAGTTACGTATAAGTACTAAAATATACTAGTCCTATATAAGTACTGCCCAAGTACCCGTTTATGTTACGAGCCCCTGACGTATAAATTCGGCTGCCTTAGTGAAGTCAACTACCTGGATTTATTTATAACTGCAATTCACTCAGAATCTACTTGTATGTCAGTTTGGTTTGTTTTCTATCGATATATTCTGTATTCGGTTGTAAATTATTACGATGGCGACTTATGAGCTTTAGTTTTATGAGTTTTACAAAACTAATTACAACTTTAAATGACACAGAAATTCAGCGAAGGGACAGGGGCTAAGACAATTGAGATATCACATTAAATTAGGCCCACTATTTGATAACTTAATCAATCAAGTTATATTGCAATTTAATTTATTTTAAACATTCAAATGGATTGGGTAACAGGCAAAACTTATGTAAACCATCTCCAAAGTTATAATGTAAAGTAACTTGTCAGAAAACAAAGTTTTCAAGGCTTCATCTCAATGTAGCTTGTTATTCTTTTTATTCTTTTCGCTGCATTTGGTGTTATGTTCTGTCTTTGGGCATGCCAAGTACATCGAATATTTAAATTAAAGGTTTAAGAATAAGGTTCTAGTGAGCATTTTCCTACTGATTCCTTTTATTGCAGAACAATTTTTTCGATCATGATTCATCTAGATATTTTCAAGTTATCGTTGCACTGCATTGGATACTTATTATTAGACATATCATTTTTCTTTGTTTGTGAAAGTAACGTTCGTTGCGAGTCCAAAACATTTCAAGTTTACAACATAAATGGTTTGTTTTACTCTGAACCTATTTATATCTCTCTCCAAACAGGATGAAAACGTTAGTGTTGGTGACTATTGCTCTGCTACATTTTGGCTACACCAAGTCACAGTGCCCCAGCACGGTGCCAAGATGTACTTGTGAGACTGTATCCGGCCAAAGCAGAAGAAACATCAGGTGTGTGGGTCTGTCCCAGATCCCAACTTTCAATACGTCTCCAGAAGTTTTCCAAAAATTAGACATGGATTCTTCAAACAATTACATAGTAGTTATTCAAGCCAATGCATTCAGTGGAATACATGTGGAAGAAATTGATATGAGCGGCAGAAATATAAAATTACAAAGCATTCACCAAATGGCCTTTTCTGGTTTGGAGCAACATCTGACAATTCTTAAACTCCAGGGTGATGCAGTACTACCCCCTCCTTTTGAACAGCTAAAAAACATCACCAATCTTCAAGAGCTTCAGTTTCAACTATTTTACATGCCTACCATTGAGGAGAGTACAAAATTTAACTATTTTCCTTTCTTGAAAACTTTAAGGTTAAGAAACATGAACACAAATTTTGTTTCATCTGAATCTTTCAAAAATCAGTTACAGGAACTGACTGTTTTTGAATTTGCAAACAACCAAGTGGCAACTTTTCCAAAGCCTGCTATAAACAGACTCCGTAAGCTAGAGCATCTTTCTTGGCTTCACAACGGAATGACAACCATTTCCTACGGCTCGTTTGATTCTCTTAGTTCTCTTATTGAACTGGACCTGAGGGGTAATGATTTTGGAGAGATGTTCAATGGGAGTTTCATAGGCATCACAGATAAACTCCAGTTCTTGAGTCTTCAACTGAATAGGCTAACAAAAGAATCGATTGTACCATTAGGCAATCACAAATGGCTTGAACTGGAACAGCTTAATTTAGGTCATATGATGACAGAGTTTACAGACATTCCCAATGGTTTATTCAGAAACATGCCACAACTAGCTAACCTTATTATACCTGGTAATAAATTGAGAGTGATTAAAAGCAACGATTTTCAAGGCCTTGGAAATATGCATTCTTTGGACTTGTCCGAAAATTGGATCCACATAATTCAAAAAGGAGCATTGTCTCCCATGAACAGGCTGGATACATTAGATCTACGAAGTCAGTATGACTTAAGTGTTAACAATCAAATGAATTTTAGCTTAGATGCATTAAAAGGAGCAGAGCTTGCCCTGAAAACCCTACATATACAGGATAACCATTTAATTGATCAGTATGCTTGGAAGGCTATTGGTGCAATGAAGAACCTGACCAATCTTGACATTTCTGGAACTGGACTTTCCGACATTCCGTCCTTAGTTTTCTTTAGTCACGACACGCTGGGGAGTCTTACTATGAGGAACAATAACATGACAGTTCTGAGACAAGAATCTCTTTACGGGTTAGAATATTCACTGGAGGTCATTGATATCTCTAACAACCAAATATATACTATTGATAAATGTGTTTTTAAAGACTTTAACAAACTCAAATACTTTTTTGCCTCGCAGAACTCTTTTGTGTGTGATTGTAATCTCTATGGACTTCACCAGTTTTTGAAAGCAATGCCTTCTCCAGGTTTGGCTATTTTGGCATGTAAAAACCCAGCAAATGTTTCAGGCATGTCTTTACTGACTTTGGAAACAGGTCAGTTCTGCTCGAATCCTCCAACTTCCGCTACTTGCCCAGATTTTACAACAACTTCAATAACCACCTCAACAATTGGAACGACTTCTGTGGTCCCTTTACCAGTTATTCTGTTCGGAATTTCAAATGAAACTACCAATACAATAGTTATTTCTTGGTCGGTTATAGGAGATATGACTTATCTTGAGAAGTTTTTTGTGACATACGAACAGTCAGGTACAAACAATGCCCAGGAGGCAAGTTTTCCATTAGACAAATCTAGAAGGGAGTATCCAATAAGCGGACTTTACCCTGAGTCTCGCTATGTGATATGTTTCTTTATTGAACTGACAGAATCATCAAAACAAATCCCGATATCTTGTCAAACAGGCATTACTAAAGGTTCTGACACAACAGCACACAACCCTAGTTCGGACAATAAAACAGTTGAAATAGTAGGAGGTATTCTTGGGAGTGTTTTATTCATTGCCATTGCCGTCATTTTGTTTGTTTTCGTCATCATACCTCGATTCAAAAAGCAAATTACACCTATTTAATATCAAAACCAGCCACGTCCAAGCAGCCAATGTAAGAAGTCAGTGGAGAAAGCCTGTGGTGAAAATCTAGTAATGACTTCAATCAATGGGAATATTGATTCGTCTCGATTATCTATAGGATAAAGCACTAAAGGAATATTTGGTTATTGTGAAATCAGAAAATGATATAAAATTGTTTTATTATAATGATCATTCAAGAAAAAAATTGAACACACGGAAAAATAGTCAGGAGTAGTAAAGGAGTACCTTGTATTTGATATAAAACAGTTGTATATTTTTTATTAAAGAAAACTTAACACATAGAGTGGTAATTTGTTGTTTTTACCGTGCACCTTCATACACCTTTTCAGTCCGGGGTCTTAACTGTCTCCAAAACAAACTTGATATGTTATCAATGGTACGAGAATTGATAAAAAAAAATTGTATGCTCATTATCGATCCACCATAACAAATCACACTGAGCTTTTAAGAATGAAAATTAAAACTATATTCAAATAGAGACTCAAATTTTTTGTTCTTCTCCTGCTATTTGTGTAAATAATAGACCATATTTCTTCTGCTGAAAAGCATGTCACAATCAGTCCAAATGCTATAGCTATCAGTCGAACTGAACAGCTTCTCTCTTTCACTATTTCTAACATGTCCGAACTATTGTGACTGCTCTACCTTTAACTAATGACTCAATCATTTTAATCAATTGAAATATTTGAAAAAAAATAATACAACGTGGTACACATACAAATTTCTTTTCTTTATGCTCAATCCTGAAGTTTTCAGCAAACTCTTTAAACCTGATACCTTGTCTTATGTATCATTTATAAGAAGAAAATCTTCAATGTAACCCAAACTCAAATAATCAAGAACGTTTAGGGTAGAATACACAGTGTTGTAAATAATTGGGAATCAAATTAAATGTATAAACATATTAACCGCCAAATGAATTTCAAATATATTATTTCACTGAATATTTCAGTTACTTGGCATATTATCACTATACATCAGTTTCAAAGACTGACATTGAACTAACCACAAAGAGGCAGTAACATTTTCTCCTCTTTAAATTTAGTAATATTTCAGATATTTATTTCATTTACTCTACTGTTATTTTTCCAAACTATGTGTTTCAATATTTGTTATTGGAATTCAACAAATCCATTACTACACACATTCTTGGTGCAACAGAAGTAACAACGTTACATACCGTTACAACGCACCTCACCTCACTATTACAAACTGGCACATAGTTCCCTGATATACTGTTTCCAATTGCCTCTGTCTTTGGCTGCTGCTCTTGCTGACGATCAGTTATCCCATATCAGCTGTAAACCGCTCATGCTTTGTGTTTCTTCTCCATGTTGTTTTTGATCGGCCTACATTTCTCCTTCCTTCTTGCTGACATGTCATTACTGAGGTACGTCTCCTGGTGTTCTCCATCCTACGTACATGGCCAATCCAGTTACTTTTCGTGAGTGTTTTTATTTCGCTCTCTCCAATTTCATTGATCTTTGATGAAGTTCTTTATTTGAAACTTGTTTTGTTCATCCTTCTCTTAAGAATTTTTTCAGGTATCTATTCTCTTTGTCTTGATCTGATGGTTTTCGAGTAACATTTCAAGACAAGAAAACTGACACAACCATGTCGTTGAATAAATTAAGTGTTGTATGAATGGAATTTATTTTAATTGATATTACTTGACGTGAATAATAAGATAACATCATGCAATTATTCACACCAAATGGTAAACCTTTCAGTGTGTTACTTGCAGCCAAAATAGATTTTCCATTTTCTCATAAAAATTACACACAAAAAATCGTATAAAGTAATGAAGGGCATATATCCTTCTTTGAACAACGGATTCATGATTTCAAAAATGATACTCTAACGATCTATAAAATAAAATGTTGGCGTGGTATTCTACCGTAAATTGAATCAAAAATGGTAGGGATTTAAAAACAGATAGAGGAAATTCGAAATTAAACATTTTAAAAAATTGTTATGGAAAACTGTATGATTTATATTTTTTTATTGCCACTGCCATTCATAATCTATTTTTCATTTTTTAAACAAGTTTGAATATTTGTTATATTTTTAAAATTAATGAAAAAATGACAATAACAAACCGTCCACCATCTCAAAAATCCATAAAACGAAATACAAATTCAAAGCAGAGCAACACGGACCTCCAAAAAGATAGAGGTAGGATCAGGTGCCCAGGAGGAGTGAGCATCCTCTGCTGACCGGTCGCACCCGCCGTATGCTCTTTGTCGTAATCGGGGGGAAAAAACAAGAAAAGTCCGTAGACAATTAGGTGATAAATTGGTCTAACAATTAGTATGAAAAGCGTCAGTCAGCATGCGACCCAGTGGATGATTGTATTTGCTGACAAGGTCATTGTATCGACCATAGAACTTACGAAAAGATGACTTTAAACGAGCCTGTTGATAGTCCTGTTTTATCAACTTGTTTGTCAGTAGCTTGCCTTGCCTTAGAAACTGTTCATACGAAGAGCATGCCCTTGCGCATCGAATTAACTTAGAGACAAAAACACCATATGCAGGTGATGAAGGTATATAAGTAAGGAAAGTTGACTATAGAAAAATTGAAGTCATCGCGTTTATCATAGAGTTTTGTTGTTAGGTTACCATTAATGTCCATTTCCAGTAAAATATCCAAATATGAAACAGATGACGCAGACTCTGTGGTATCTTTTATTTCAAGTTCACTGGGATATATCGAGTCGACGTAAGTATGGAAATAACAATTGTTAATTGATATAGCTGAATGTTGAGTTGAAGGCCACAGCGAGTGATTTATTTTTTCCACGTACGAGTTTTTGAATAAATTCTGCTTCATAAGAATACAAAAATAGGTCTGCTAACAATAGGGCATAATTGGTACCCATGGGAATTCCAACAGATTGTTGGAAGACTTGATTTCCAAAAACTACATAGACGTTGTCTATCAGAAACTCAAGCATCTTTTTAATGTAAACTTCAGAATACTTGTGTGTGCAATCAGAATGGTTTTTAACAAAATAATTTTTTAGATTTCCAATGACAAGTTAAGCATTTTTACGATTTCCATTTTTATTGAAGAAACAACTGTCGATGATATCAAAAAGCCTAGATTTTAATTTGTCATGGAGATTGGTTGTATAAAGCGTTGAAAAATCGTACGTTTTGATGCTATTGATTTTGGTAAGATTTTGAGACCTCAAAGTTTCTAATAATTCTTTAGAGTTTTTTAGTATCCACATCTGATTCACACCACTTCTGGAGTATATTGTTGTACAATACTCTTGAAGTTTCTCCTTCACTACTGTAAGAATTTTAGTAAAGAGTAAAGAGAGAGGTTTGGTAGAACATTTACTGGAACCTGCTATATATCTCTGTTTGTATGGACTTTTGTGAAGTTTTGGAATCCAGTAAAAATAAGGTAAATCAAATTCATTTTGTTTATTGGAGATATTAAAGATATCCATAACCGATTTATGATTTTGAAGTATTTCCTGTTCGGAAAGGCTGCTATTGGTGTAAGTAGGATTGCCATGTGTAGAATCGAAACCTACATTTTTTGTAGTTCTTTGAAGATGTAATTAATATAATGTGCCTTACAAACAAAGACAATGTTGTTACTTGCCTTATCAGCAGGGACGAGTACGTACTGATCGTGCAATCTATCTAGTTCTTTTCTCGCTTCTGCTTTATTGAAAACAGAAGGATAGATGGTTTTCATTTGACCTCTCAACCGTTTAATACGATATTTTAATATACATCTGATGCTTTTAACCCACTCTGACAAGGTATCAAGGTCTTCTTTTTCAGATTTTGCCCATCGCTTGGCGTAATCTTCAACAGAATTCATGATATGTATAAAATTACGACGCCATGTGAAGGATTAAGAAAATCTTAGTGATAGCGTAAAGCGTAGCCTGTTTCCCTGGCCTATCCAAAGATAGCACGGGACAGTTTTTTTTTATAATCAATTCATTGTAGCCAGGGGATGTGTGACTTCGGAACTCTGCAAGTAGAATTTCCTCAGTTCCCATTCATCACAAATACCTTTTATTCACTTTTATAAGGCCAATCACCAATTTCTGAGGAAAATAAGTCAGAACCTGTAAGATTTTCAACATGCTGGTTTTTCTGAGATTTTGACCTTTTCCTATTTCACCCATTTTCACGATTTTTCAGCTTTTTAGACCTCCCCAAGCTTATTCCCTACAGAGAAGAATTGACATTCCTCATCGTCTGCATGTTGCACCATCATTTGTCAGAAACTTAATAGTGTATAGTTTACTACGTCCCATCCACCTACTTTTCGCGTTATTTTACCTCCCGTCTGTAACTTGCAATTTCACTGTTCAACGTCAACACAACAGTCATAGCAAGTTTCGCATTTTACTTCTGATGCCCATGTACTTAACATTAGGGGTCTACATATTGCATACCAATTTCAACAAGAGACATCCCTCTAACTATAAATAATCATTAAAAATCATTTCATGAATTTAAGCAACATTCATAACCCTTCAAGTACAGCAACTCTCAATTTTACAAAAATATTGTACTTTGTAAATATTGTACTTTATCCGAAACTGTCCCTTCCTACATAATGCTTTGCAAATGTAGGCCAGGGATACGTTGAGGACTGTAGATGCTACGAAGGGGTAGGTAGCAGCTACGCTGTTAAACGGTAAGCTAGCCTAGCCGCTACGTAGATAATCGTAGCCTATTTATTTTATGCTAAGCATCAAAGTCAAGATTGCTACCTTTGATACCACTTTGTAACAAACATGAAATTAATATAATTTAGTGATATTTTGTTCATCCTATAAGATATTATGAATTAAAACACGAATGTATATTTCCGCTTGAAAATAACAAATTATGTCGATATAATAAGTCTATAGTTGAATATTTCCAACCTAAAGCCAGAGATCTAGCGGCTAAACTAGCGGACCGTTCAATAGACCTAGATATCTACAACATAGCGGCTAGACTATCTGCTAAAATCTTGAACGCAGCCCAGGCATGCACCGGATTTACGGAATTAAATCCTTATGCCGACTTGTGTACTGTATTTCTACCGGTCATATTTGGTGGAGAATTCCTAAGGGTAAAGTTAGTCGGGGCTGCTACATATACTTTGTAGTATTCAGATCCCAGTACCTATTCACAGCAATCCCGAAACCATGGATTTCTTTCCCCTGAGCCCTGCGTGGATGCATCCAATCCGACCGGGCTTCTTTTTACAACCGTGTGGACGCTGCGGATTAAGGCATGGAGGGAACATCTGCAGCGCCATTTCATCTAGATGTTTCAAGTGTGGTAGAAGAGGACATTATGCGCGAATTTGCAGAAGTAGGAACTCCGGAGCTGCCATTAACGCCGTCAATTCAACAACATCCCGCACTATTGGTACAAAGACAGAAGAAGTCGGGAAAAGAAAATCGGACAGAAAACAAACTAGGGATAGAGATCATATTAAAAGGTTTAACAAAGTTCACAGAGAGATATATACTTTACGTTAAATTCCATTTGCAACCATAAATGTAAATGAAATTCATTGTGATATAATAGAAACAGAGATAGATAAATATAGAGAACAGGCGGCATCCAAGAAAGCTGAGGCGGACTTTTACAGAAATAAATGGAGACGCGAACGAGTAATTCTCGAAGGTCAAAAAAATAGAAAAAGACAAGACGATCAAGAAGCGAAGTGATGAACTTCGTGCCCAATTAGACGATCTGGCGGGAACGAGGATAAACAAGCAGAGCTCCAAGTTGCAATTCATACATTTTAAAACAAACTTGAATGCATTCGAAAGAAGAAGAAAAAGCATCAATCGAGAGACAAAGAGCATCATCCAAGACTTCAGTACCAAACACGAAATCCTGGTCATGATCATCTGATGAACCCTCCATGTACCGGAAGTGCAACCGGAAATGCAAAGAACATTCGGAAACACGAGGATGTGTTTGAGGGACATATTGTTTCTCGAATCCAGTGGTAAATAGATATAAATTAGACTTTGACCGTCGGACATTAACATGTCACCTGTTGTTAATTATATATTATGTCAAGAGTAACTCTGTTTATTACTGTGGAATCATTTTTATTCGTGGGGGTCAATGTCCGTGGATAGCCATTATTTTCCTGGTTCTTGGGGACGTAAGTTCGTTGGTAGCAAGTTCGGGATAATTTATAAATATCAAACAAATGCTTTTATATACTTTCGTGGGGATGTTTATTCGCGAAAGCCACGAAAATTGGTCCCCCACGAACAATGGTGATTCCACAGTAACTCATGTGTGTTTTGTCTATAAATTAGTCGTTATCCACAATGATCGTAAATTGGAGACTGGACCTTGCATTGTCCATGCCGGCTGCATAGATCGTGAGGAAACGACAAGTTTAGATCGTTAATAAATTGTTATTTGATATACCGACTTGTGTATGAGTAAATTTTCTCTGTGCCCTTTGAACTCATCTGTGTCCCTTAAATCCTCTTCGTGCTGGTCAGCATACAAGGCCGTCATCACAGACTTTAATGCTGGTCTGTCTTATGTCCATCTCTGGTGCTGTCTCCATGTCCAGTTGTTTTCCTTTATTTCTTTCTCTACGGATACCCTCCGGGTCTCTTTCGGTCTTCCTCTCTTTCTCTTGCAGGTTTGTGTCCATCTTATTACCACCATTGGGGTGGAGGTCCGGTGCTTTCTACACACGTGTCCTATCCACTGTCATTATCTCTTACGCATTATCTGGGATAGAGGGGTGTAGTTTTTAAATAGGCCTACAGTTCTTCATTTGAGAATGTATTTGGCCAGAAAATGCATAGTATTCTGCAGAGACAACTGATCTGGAAGGTATAGATCATTGAAATGGTTTTTGTCACTTTCCAAAATATATATATAGTATAGCGTACCGTATAGAAGGATCCTGTAGCTCCTTTAGCTTTAGAAATCCGAGTTAGTATATCTCCCATCGAGTCTCTATCTTTTGTGATCTTACTACTTAAGTAGACATAGTCTGCGACATCTTCAATATTTTACAATCTAGAGGATATGATAGCCAGATTTTGATTCTAGTTTGATTGTTATTGATTTCCAGTCCAATCTTTTTCTGCTGTTTATGCAAGCTGGTTGGTTATTTCTTGCATGTCACAATATCAGTGAGATAACAGTGTTATATAACTGCAAAATCTAGATCTTCAAGCATTTCTGAAAAAGCCCAGTTGATTTCAGTTCGCTTGTTTTTTTTGTTGTTTTTTTTTTTGTTTTCTCGCATGATTTAGTCAATGCAGAATGTGAAGAAAATAGGATAGAGCAGACATCCCTGTTTCACTTCTGTCTTCAAATTGAACTCATCTGTTAGGTTTTTTCCCACATACATAAAGCATTTAAGTCAGTGTACAGCATCTTAATGATAGAAATGAGTTTATCTGGGATTCCATAATGACTCCGAAATCTTTATTAAAGATAAGCGATTAATCCTATAAAAAGCTCTAGAAAAGTCGAAAAAATTAATTCTAAGTGAAGAGTTCCATTAATTGCTATGCTCAAATATTTGTCTGAGAATGATTATCTTATCAGCGCATCCACATTCCTCGCTGCTTGCTCTTTCCGCAGTTAGGGATCTGTTATATATGTGTTTCTGTTAAGTATCACTCTGCTTAGAACTTTCATGGTGGGTGATCGAGATGAGCTTCATACCTCTATAGTTGTTGCAGTTTGAGTGATCTTCTTTTCTTGTGTGTCTCTTCTGATTCCCATATCTTCTCAAGAATATTTGTAAAGATGTAGTATTGCTCGGCCCTGAGAAGCTCCGTATTAATCTGATCAGTTTTCAATTTCGCTATTCCTTTGTATACCTCTTCTACACTAGGCGGATTAATGTTCAAAGTGTCCATGGCTGGTATTACCAGTGCTTCGTTTTCTGGATCATTAATATCAAAATCTTTCCAGCGATTTAGAATGACTTCTTGTTTTGATAATACATTTCCCTTTTTATCCCTTACTGGTAAATCTGCTTTCCCTTTTCTGAGACCAAGTAGTTATGGACAATTTTCTGTTAAAATACTTGTCAATTTAATCAGAGTTTGCAATAAGAAGCGAGAACCTATTGGGAACTATTAATTGGAAATAATGTATGGATGTTACAATGTAATTAGAGGTGATTTTTGGTCTTTTCTCATTGATTTCTTGAGCTTCAACGTAAGTAGTGACAAATAAGTGTCACTTTCTACATCAGCCCCTTGTTTTGCACCACAGCCATGAGGCTACTTCTCCATGTTTTGTAAACGATGACATGTTAAATCTGGTTTTTGGTTTGACCATCTGGAGATTTCCATGTTGTCTTATGAATATCTTTGTGCATAAATAATTTCGCCAATTACAAATTGCAAGATGTTTTCTGGACACAACATGCACAACATCTCTCTCCATTGCTGTTGCATTCACGTAGTCCTTGCTCACCCATGATTTTTTGCCTTGATTGCAGAGACTTCCTTCTTATCCTGTACACCTTCTGTTAGTGCATAACAGACCTCTGCAGTCAGTTTGGTAAGGTTGCGTTGTATCTCTTGATGTTATTAATCGCTCACTTACAGGTTTCCAGTCTAAAACCTCTATGAACATCTTTAGTTGTAGTTATGGCAACTCCTCTACTGTGATGGTCATCAGTTTTTCAAGTATTTGATGTCCTCACTCAAGTTGTTTTGACCCATTTCCTTTCCATTTTCTTTTGCTTATTCGAAGGAGCTCGATCTAATAACGCTCCATTTCTCTCACCACTATTGCTAGTTTTCCCGTCTGGTGAATGGGCCACACATTTCTGCAGCCCATTCTCGACGAATGAAATCTTCTTTTAGAGTGGGAAAGTCAACCGTCATACATTCAGTATGGTATTGGTATCAACTACTCTTCCACCATTTTGTTCTCTGGTAAAGGTTTCTGTAGTGTCTCTGTTTGACATGTCAGGGTTGTTGGCCATAACCCCCTGCATTCCACTAAATATATACCTTTCATTTCCCTTCCGAGTAACATCACTATTGACATAACTATATACAATGCATTGAAAATGTGTGATGATAATTATTTGAGAATCACAGAATTGTTGTATAAACCTTGTGCTGATGACTTTGCATTAGGAGCAGAGCAATTTTTATTGTCTTAATTTAATAGGTTTCCATATTCTAGAATACTACGTATCGAAATTGTGTATTTGTACATTACTACGCATGCATTGTAATATCATATGCACTGTTTATACAGTGTTTACAAAAAGTACACATTTTATTACAGGAATGTCTCTTAAAAACAACGAATTCTTATATTTACAAATCAAAAGAAACCAATTTATTACTGACAATTTTGCGTTGATGATTGACTTTGATTTGCTGAAATAGGGGTATATAAGTTCTGTACGTTGTAGAAGGAAGAAAACGCGGTATATTTACATTCTACTGTGTTTTTCCATTGAATTCTTTGATCTTTAAATGCCTCTAAATGCAACAACTTAATCACTGCGTATGAATTTACATGTAATTTACATAAGTAGTTCCCAAATATTGATTTCTATGTTATCGGTTAAAAATACATTTTGTACATGTTGTTAGAACACCATGTTCTACAATTATGCAACAATAGAATTGACTTTATTGTTAGAACAAAATTTCAAGAGTTATTTTTCATGGATTATATTTTTATGCTCATCTCAACAGTCTATGTGATAACCAGTTTAAACCGGTTCTAGAAAACAGCTGTTCTTGCTGTTACTAATTTACCCTCTCTGTGATCTGCAATTTATACTGATTTAATTTAATAAAATAATTGATTTCATCAATAAAGGAATGTAAATATAAGAAATAAATCATTTAATGCTATATTTGACCACTACATTTGTACATTTTAAGAACAACAGTTGTAAACTTTAAATTGTAAAGAGAAAATAAGCTATTTAACCTTGAATATAACAACACATGGCAAGATGCTGTATGTCCAGTTTTGTAATAATTGATTTCTTTTTACGAAATTCGGTATTCATTCTCTTCTTTATGATTAAAATACGAATGACTGCTATATTACGGTTGGTTATAAGTTTATTTTACAATGACCAAAATCATCATACCACAGTTCACAAATTTCAAAGAATCAATAAACAGTGTTTTAAACTATTCAGTAACCTACACAAATCTATCACTCAATGCTGTATACTATGTGGAAAATGCAGGCGGGATCCAGAATTTTTTTCCAGTGGAGGGGGTTCGAACCTTTTCACAAAATCGCATGATAACAGTCAATTCATTTTTCTTATAAATCGTTATATTGTAATTTGTTTATCTTTGCAACTTCCGGGGGTGGGGGAGGTCCGAACCCCCACCCCCCTCCGACCAACTCTAGAACTGCACATGAAATGTTATTGTTTTTTTTCGATTATTATCCATAATTCTCCCAACTAAATCAATTTTTTTATCTACTTATCATATGTTGATATTAATATTCTATAATTCATATCATTGATTGTTTACAATCAATAATTGATTCTGGAAAAATTGTCCTAGCTAAGCAAGCTTCTAGTTACAGTTTAAAGTCTAATAATGTACTTTACAAAAGCCATATTTATTAAATCTACTAAGAGGATTAAGTGTAGACATGCTACAATCTTATATAATTTTCTATTTTGGGGGGTTTTATTTTTATTTCATTAATTATATAAGGACTGGAGCAACTGATTAATTGAATGTATACAATGTTATTGTTGTTCACTTCTTTGAATGGTCATAACATCTTGGTATATTTAGTCACATATTTCTGGAAAACACTTATTACTGAACTGAACTCTACAATTCACTAACATACTTATTATGTCACTGATTAACTACATATGTACAACCACATCTGAATTTTATAATGTATACATTAAAACGTGAGGCGAAGTTTAAAGGTTTGGAGATTGCATGTTAACAGTCAACTTCTAAATGAAACAAAAGTTCTTTTATGCTATGTCATTTAAGTAGGGGCTGTATTTCACATCATTTTGTCAAAAAATACATCAACAATCCAATATTCTGTTCCAAACATTGGAAACAAAGGAAGATGTTGTAAAGTTGCTAACTTGTTTGAATGTGAACTTAAAAGTAATAACTAAAAATGTCTGTCCATGGCTCGTAACAAATAAAGGGTACTTACATGTAAGTCTTAGACAGTACTTAAGTAGGGCTAAAGTATATTCCTAGACTTAAAACCGAAACTAGTAAATGCTTAACAAGGACAAATGTCAATTCACCCAAAATTACGGCGGCCATTACATGTGACTTAAGTATGTCTTTAGTATAGTTTATACACGTTTGGTAGTTTAATGGTTAATTCCTTGCAATTCAGCATTCGAATACTAATGCCAATGATACTACGCACTTGTATCTATGATGATCATTTTAACTTGCTTTAGGTTACGACTCCCTTGATCGCAGCGATGATATCAATACTATCCTAGCTAGTGTAATGTCACTTCTTGTTTTCAACCGTTTTTTAAATCCAAATTCAATTAAGTTTTCTGGTACTTGAACATTTCTGTTTTTGGTTTTCCATAAAACGTTATTGGTGGTAAAGTTGTTACACGCAGATGTTTTGTTGTAATAAAAAATATTGACTATCGTTCAATTTGATATTTCAAGAAAACGGTGCTTTTAATTCATTACAAACCTTACTATTTCTTTATAATAATTTTTTAAAACCCTATTCATAAACACGACGTAAATATCGCATTATTCTAGTAATTTTGACAATATAATCTTTGAAAAATTAAATTCCCAATGGTTATCACTATATGGAAGAAAATTAAACGTAATATGATTCCATACTGACAAAAAGTCTATAGGCCTAGCTGTGTCACCGACTTAACGCTTCACCGTCATTTTTTTTTTGAAATGTTTATTAAAGGATGGGTGTAAATGGTGTATTTAAGAAAATGGCGAAAGACCAGTAATTGCAAAATAAAACCAGGTAAGATTTTGACTTAACAAGGGTCATAAATAGGACCTAGCAAAGTCGAAGGACCATGAAGTTCCTCAGTCCTGCCTTTGTACATGTATTCTTAGTCTATAATATAAAACGAACTATAAGTAAAGTCTTAGTTTAGTTATACGTAACTCGAAAGTCGTTTTTCTTTTACTCTTATTTTATGAGTAGCGATGACGAATTATTATTCATGCACAAGTTAATTTACGTTTCTTATATATTGTATTTTAAAATTGTACGCTTTCAACTGGAATGACAATATCTTCCATTTATTTTATATGTGAATTATATCCTTTAGTCAGAAAGGTTAAAAAAAATCCAGATTATACCTCTAGAAAATATAAAAGACAATACACTGTAGTAGAGAGTCATTTAGTATGATAGAGTTAGATATGCAAATATTATCTTCCGATGACAAACATGCCATTTTTAACAGGTGATATCAATGCTCAAACTGATTTAGAATACAGGTATTTTATATTGGCAATGGAAGAAATGATCAATACTTTAAACATTACTGATGATGTATGTTTGGTAGTTATTTGTTGATGTTTTGTACATTGCATATAAGGCCACTTTAAACTTCCGGGTTACATATTTAATTAGTCGGGTGATTTGGAATACCCCGAATGACTTTCAGTTTCGGGTCTTTTCTTTTGTGATTGAGCGTGGCTCCAAATTGTTATAATGGCAAAAGCTAATTTTACATCACAGATAACAACTTAAAATGACCCCGATAAGAAATACAGAGAAGGGGTAAGGCAATTTAGATATTATACTTAGTTAGGCTCATATTTCAATAACTAAACAGGGACAGTGCATCAACATCGCCGGTATACAAGTAATGAATATACGATAATTGGGTGTGCCTGCCATTAAATACCAAAGATTCCTCTTGTCCTAAATACATGTACTGAAAATTCTGACATGTTTTTGGCATTTAACTAGAAGCTGCATTTCACAACATTCTTTGTGGAAAAATATCAATAGTCTCATTGTCTGTACTAATAATGATTCATAAACACTTGAAACAAAGGAAGATATAGTAAAGTTCATCGTCCTGACTCTTCCCATCACAGAACAAATCTTTTGATAATCATTTATCGAAATACTTGCAAGCTATTGTTGCGCTACATAGACTTCAGAACTAAACACCTCTCAGAAATAGGCACCATCAAACAGGTACATGGATTTGGTTAAAGCCGACGATTGCACACCTGAAACTTGTGGCAGGTGTAACAAATTATTTTGACCCAAGTTGAAAATTGACCAGGGGGATCATTTTTCAACGTTGAATATTGAGATCAAAGGTGTTGAATAAAGACACTGGTCCCTTGAAAACTGATCTGCATCGTTGAATTTTAATCATGAAACCGGTGTTATATAGTGCCTTTTCCCCCTAGCCATCTTTCCCCCCTGAAATATGGCTATATAGCAGTTTTTCCACCCGGAAAAGTGGCTATATAGCAGTTTTCCCCTCACGGAAAGCTGGCTATATAGTGGGTTTTCCCCCTTTTTATAGCCAGATTACCCCCACGGAAAACCTACTATATAGTAGATTTTCCCCTTTTTTACATTCCGGTCATGTTTATGGCGGACCATTCGTGGCAATAATTTGCAATAACTGATATTATATTAATTTCTCATAATAAAGGATAATTATGGCATTTATTAATACATAGAATAAAATACATGATTTTTTCACCCCTGATATGAACAAAGGCACGGCCTTCATAGCATTCCTGTGTCATCACCATTTATTTCACCTTTTGTTATACCTTTTTTGAACATATTTTACGCGGATTTCGGAATACCTCGAATCTTTTTCATCTAATCGATGCTTATCTACAGTTTTGACTTCGAAGTTATGACATTGACATTTTTCACAGAACACGTCAGAATACATTTGAGTGAAAATACGCCGGTTTGGAACTTTAATTTTCCCATGTATTGTAATCTATGTATAAGCTCCTCCCAGGAAACTATCTGACTAATCTTATCTCTTAATTTTGTAGAGGAAGGGGATAAGAAGTGGAAATGTATTACTCCTTTCGTTCAAAAGTCTATTAATTTTAAATTAATACCGTTAGAATTGACGATCTTAAATATAATCATATATTTCTACTTCTAAATATCAAACGAGAGACAGGGTGCAATGATATGATGAGAAACTGAAATGTTTTACTTCGATTGATGGGGTTCTAAATCATGGGTAAGGGGTATTATAATTGTTTATGTATTAAAGGCGTATGTAAAGTTATTGTTACAATTTTGTTTTAAAGTCACGCATATACATATTCATGTTTTTAAGCACATTTTTTACGAAACGCGAGGTTTTGTGATGTAAACATTTTTTTTAAAAATGAAATGGCTTCACAACCAGAACAAAGTCAGTATCTTCGCTGGTTACTTTGGAAAATGTGAAATGGAGCTTGAACTAACCTTATGTATATATTATCATTCACTGCGTGCTAATTTTTCCGCATTTTATTTTGCAACGTGATTTATAAATATACAATTTTGAAAACGATGCCATATAAAACAAGATATACGATTCACTTACCTAAAAATCTCACCATACTATTTATTTCATATTTTTGCAATAAAGATTTGCTTGTGTGCCATATTATTTCTTCGAACAATGAAACAAGGGTAATTAGAAATAAAAACTAACACATTTTTTGTGATGAGCTGACTTATTTTTTTTTAAATATAAGCTTGATCTTCTAATCAATTGGCAAGTAAAATAAAGTCATATATCAAGTGCGCTATTGTTGGTTGTTTATTTTTGTTTTTCGGTTGCTACTTTTATGAATAAAAATTTATTGATTTATTTATCTAGTTATTTAGTAAATCATTAATCATCTTATGAATTGATTAAATGTTTTGAAGAATAATGAATTTACCCTCGTACCTTTTTTAAAATTTTTGTTGGTAAATTTAAAAAGAAAAGCAGAATTAAACGTAATTTTCAACCATTTTATTAAAGAAATATATGAGTGAGTGTGTATTTTAAATTGATGTTTTTACTTTTAAATGACCGTAAAAATATGGTGATGTGGACATCTCTAGTTTTTGAGATATGGGGTCCTAAAATATACACTATTCATTATAATTGGATTTCAAACATCGGGCTCGGAAACATCAAGGGCCCCTACCCCGGGGGCTAACTTTTTCAGGGTCATCTACTAGTGGTATACCACTACCAATATAAAAATATGGTTAAGTGGTCATCTCTAGAATTTGAGATTCGGGCCCCCACTATTCAATCATTATCATGGGGTTTTAAACATCGGGCCCTGAAACATCGAGGGTCCCTATCCTGAGGGCTGAATTTTTCAGAGTCAACTACAAGTGGCAAACCACTGCCACTGTGAAAATATGGTGATGTGGTCATCTCTAGTTTATGAGATATGGGACCCTAAAGAATATGCACTATATTCATTATAATAGGATTTTAAACATCGAGCTCTGAAACATCGGAAACAAAATTTCTCTAAAACAGAGGTTTAGCCTGGATAAAATTTGCATAAACAGACAGACGGAATGATAGATTTATCAAAAAATTCTCAAAACATTTTTCACTTACAAATTCAGAACACAGAATTATGATATAAGTGTATATCTTGTAAAACCAAGTACTTTTTAGAATTAGTTACCTAAATTAAGTTCTCTGTATAATTCCATTACACACATGTTTAATTTTCAGCATTGTCTATCAAAAATAATAAATCTGCAAAACGAAACTTAACATTTACAGATGAATGCAGATATATGCAACCTGGGTGTGTAGAAACATCGATTTTAATCCTTACTGGGTTTCCATAAATATTTTTCATAAAGTATGAACCAAAAACGTGAGGGAGAAACCCTACTATGGGGGAAAAGCTACTATATGGGGTCCTAAAATATGCCCCGGGGGGAAAGGCGACTATATAGTAGGTTTTCCGGGGGGAAAAGCTACTATGGGGGAAAAGCTGCCATACAACACCGGTTCTAATTTCAACAGCAAGTAAGCACAAAATAACGAATTCATATTTATACCCACACTTTCTAAAGAAAGTTCGGGTATATTGTTGTTACCCTGTTCCGTCCGTCCGTCCGTCCGTCCGTCTGTCACGTTTTACTTTCTCAAACTGCTCTTACATCTTATAAATTAGCAAACTGAACTCTCGGAGTATGATTTGGGGTGTCATGTTGTTTTGTAAAAAAGTTTCAAAAATTCTCTGGTAGTCCTGGGGGTCAAATAATTGGTAAAAAATGACGTTTTTTGACAAAAAAACCTTCTTCCTCGAACTCCTTTTACATTTTCAGCAGTAGACAAATCATCTCCTGGAATATGTTTTGGGGTGTCTTATAGATGTGCAATAAAGTTTCAGAAATTTCAATTTTATCCTGGGGGTCATTAAATGGCTGAAAAATGACGTTTTGTTTTTTTTACAAAAAGTCTGGTTTCAAAAAACGTCAATTTCTTTTTGCAGTAGCCAAATGATCTTCTAGAATATGATTCGGGGTGTCATGTTGATATGTAATCATGTTTCAGAATTTTTGTTTTTATCACGTGGGTCTGTGGTCATAAAAAATGACGTTTTTTTGCCAAAAAAATATGGTTCCCAGAACTCTTCTTACAATTTATGCAGTAGCTTTGTCATCTTTTGAGATATGATAGGGGCTGTCGTATAGGTGTGCAATAAAGTTTTAAAAATTTAAATTTCATCCAGGGAGTCAAATAGTAACAGAAAACTGACGTTTATCACTCCTAAAAAAACCTACCTCGCAGAACTCCTCTCATGATTAATGAATAGCCATATCATATCTTGGGGTATGATAGGGGCTGTCCTTTAGTTGTGCAATAAGGTTTTAAAAATTTTAATTTCATTCAGGGAGTCAAATAGAAGCTGAAAATTGACGTTTATCACTCCTAAAAAACCTACTTCCCAGAACTCCTCTCATGATTTAATGAATAGCCACATCATCTATACGGATATAGCAGGGGCTGAGCCATAGATATGCAATAAGGTTTTAGAAACATAAATTTCATTCTGAGGGTCAATACTATCTGCAAAATGATGTTCCGTCCCATGAAAAAACCTTATTCCTGGACCTCCTCTTATATCTTGTGATTGAAATAACGTACCATAAGATGCATAAGGAGGAAGAATATATAAAATTATGCTTTAGGGGTGGGGATCACAAGCATTTTTTTCAAGTTATTTGATCATTTCTGATTTTGGAAGGGTGGGGTGGGGTTAAGGTGACCCCCAGAGGCCATGACCTACTAATACCACAAAAAGATTTGCCTTGACATGGTCATGGTTCAAGAAACAAACATATATATGGTTTAGGAGTAGGGATTTCGATGATTTTGAGGATATTTTAAAAATATTCAACTATTCATGTTTTGGTTTTTTTTTTTTTTTTTGGGGGGGGGGGGGGGGAGAGGAGGAGATTCAGAGTCTCTTCTCACATTTTCACAGTAGCAAAATCATTTCTTGATTGGTATTTTTCTGTATGATGTCAGATGTACATAAAGAGATTTTGGAAATTGCTTTTAAATCTTAAAGATAAACAAAATGTTATATGTAATTGTAGAAATTGTAACGTCAGTCAACAAAAACCTAGAGCTTGCTGTAAAAAATAAAGCAGGGTCAACATTGGGCTAGGGCTAGGAATTACACTACATATGAATAAGATAGGTTACTTGATTAGTTCCAACTCTGGAAAGTCACTGGGCATCTCAAAGGGGGCATAACCTATATACATGTACCAATTGATGTGCAATGACACAAGGAGGAAGAATAAATATGGTCTAGGGGTGGGGATCTCAACAGTTATTAAAATGTATTATCATTTCCTATTTCAGAGGAGGGGGTGTTTAAAAACAACTCCGGAGGGTGGGGGGATGACTCAAGGGGCAGGGGCCAATTTGTCTTAAATGTATCTTGACATGATCAGCAGAATTGGACAGAATGATCACTATAGGGCATCAGCAGAGTGGGGCCCTAAATAGTTACAAAATCAATCTACAAAAAATATTGATAATATGTTATACATGTATTTAGAAATGTCTTTATTTTCAAAATGATTAACAAATTAATCAGTCAAAATGAGTTATAAATAACCGATTGGCAATTCTGTAATTGATTTTATGATCCCTAGTATGATATCACATGTATTTTTTTTTTTATATATATATAATTATACATGTATGTTAACAATCAGGATTAAAATGCACAAATTTTCATCAGTCATAAATTTTGACATACCACATGTCTCTTGACAAAAAAGAATAAGCAATTTAAAATAAAAGAAAATTAGTCATTAACTCTTTTTCTATTACTGGTGTATGATGATGGGGTAGGGGGTATAATGGAACAAAAAGCTGCAGCATGCCTTCATTCTCACTAAAAATGTATATCTAATCCACACATCCTGGGGATGGGGAACTGTTAAGGCCCCTTCCCCTTCCTCCCTATCATAGCTTATATAATGAAAAAATAAAAAAAATTCTGCAATTTAAATGACAGAAACTGTAGATAAGCTTATCTAAATAAAGATGATGATACAGTATGCTGGCAAAGGGAGATCACATTTTAGAAAGTGAAAGTAAAACTTAACTGTTTTGTATACCGGTGTCTCATAATATTGCGCTTCTACATGTATTATACTTACCTATATTGGTCAACATCATAATGATAATCCAATTAGCACAATACGAATTCCTTTAGCTGATCACCACAAAAGAAACATTTATTCATGTTGATTAATCCTATTCTGCATATCAAGAAAACATATGCATGTACACCACGTGAAACCCATCTAACCAAAGAGCTGTGTAAAACTAGTACCCGATGCAACCTGTACACCTCTGTTGTGTACGTAACTTCAGACAAAGATCATTTAATTGTAACATATTGCATGTCGCCTTCTTTTTGACTAAAACTAGTACAAGAGAGTTTTATTTAGAGGCAAACACTTGGTGCGGGTATTACTGTCTAATGACAGCATCTAGTTATAACTTGGATGTTTTTCATATCTATTCTTCAGATTAACCTGTTGTCGGACATAAAAAAATGAAAAATTTTCAATAATAATTTTTAACCCGTCAAATGTGTATTTACTGCGGCGTGGAAGGGCCAGATGAAAAAATAAATAAATATTTTTTGTTCGGACGAATAAGTTATTTGTTCGGACGAATTAGGATTTGTTCGGACGAATAAGCTATTTGTTCGGACAAATAAGTTTTTTGTTTGGACAAATAAGTTATTTGTTCGGACGAATTAAGATTTGTTTGGACGAGACAGTTAATTATTAGAACACACACACACACACACACACACACACACACACACACACACAGAGAGAGAGAGAGAAAGAGAGAGAAAGAGAGAGAGAGAGAGAGAGAGAGGTCATAGTCAAGTAAATAGGTTAAATCAGTTTACCAGTTCATGCACGGATCCATAATAGATAATTATGTTTGCCGGGGTTGGGGGGTGTGGTCCCCCGACCCTCTTTAGATGGAGATAGCCACTCTAGGCAGTGCAGCTTTTATCTTTGGTTACTATTTAAAAAAAGCGTGCTATGCCAGAACAAATAATTATATAACTCCCACCCTCTAATGATATGCAAAATTGTGATAGATATTGTGGAATTGAGCTTATATTTCTGACAGCAAAATTTGTCAAATTTTGTACAAATACAGGGGCTTCAGAAGGTATTTTATATTTGGGCAGCGAATTTGATCTATAATGGGGGGATGACCGGATTTAAGTTGATATTCTAAAGTGATAGAAGCACTGGAAAGGAACCGGATCAACTTAAAATGGGTACATATATGTAGTTGTTTCCATAGCAGCTGTTCTAATAATGATTGTCGTCGTGACATCTGTGCTATCCCGCAGAAAAATGGCCCATGGAACCACCTGTCAAATTATTCTTGAATTTGATAAATTATACTGTCGCTTATCCGAACAAATCCTTATTCGTCCGAACAAATAATTTATTTCTCCGAACAAATCTAATTGGTCCGAACAAATCCTAATTGGTCCGAACAAATAACTTATTTATCCGAACAAATTGTATTTTGTCCGAACAAATAACTTATTCATCCGAACAAAACCTAATTCGTCCGAACAAATCGTAGTTCGTCCAAACAAATAACTTATTCGTCCGAACAAATCCTAATTCGTCCGAACAAATCCTAATTCGTCCGAACAAAAAACTTATTCGTCCGAACAAATAAGATTTATTTTTTCATATAGCCCTTACACGCCGCCGTATGTATTAACTATTTTATTATTAGTTAACTGTTTTGCGTGTAATTGCTGTTTTGTGTGGTATCTTTATTTCAAAATTTATGTTTTTAATAAGAATACAAGAATTGGTATACATGGTTACGCGATAAACTATTTAATTCAGTGAACCAGATTTGTTTTGTTATAATTGCTGGATAGGTGTACAGATAATTAAAATAATTTTTTTTTAAAAATTATTTTACTTCCTATTGATTAATTTTGATATTACACTTACCCAGTAAATTGAAATTGTGATATTGTCCATTGTAAATTTTCTTGGTGGATGTAAATACAAAATTAACAATGACATAATTATGATTTTTGTTCTTGCGTCCACTTATTATCTAAATTATGTATTTACACCAACCAGTATGAATAACAATTTATAATATGACGATACTCTAACAGCATTTCTTCAGAGAAGTTATGTTAAGAAAAAAAAATCAGCAATCGTCTTTTTTAATATTCAATTGATTTCCTCTTACAGTTGTAATTTTAGTATTTCAGAAATGTTAGAGATTTGAGACATATACAGTTTTCATGCATACTCATTCCTGAACAATGCTGAAGTAACTATTTCTATTTCCAACACCAACATTTTTCAGTATTTCATTTTGCTGTGAAAATGTGCTACTAATATTAAGATAAATCAGGATGCAACTAAATATGATGAACATGATTGAAACAAATCGTTAATTTTTCTATGCATAAACAATTCCGCTCAAGCTACATGCAAGATAAATTATGTCAACATGCAAGATAATTATGTCTACATGTAAAATGATTATGTTGAAACGCAAGTTTTATTTTTAGATGATCTGATTTTTATATGGGTAAAATTACTTAGTAATGCCGGACTCTGACATCATAGATGCAAGATGCAACATAATTATGACAACATGCAACTTATTTATGTTGACATGCAAGACAATCGTGTAGACGTGCGACATATTTATGACGACATGCAACTTATTTAAGTAAACATGTGATTTAATTATGTAAACATGCAAGATATTTATGTTGACATGCGAGTTAATTATCTCGACATGCGATTTACCTATGACGACATGCAAGATATATGTGTCAACATGCAAGTTATCTCGCATGTTGATATAAATAACTTGCATGTAAACATAATTATCTCGCATGTTGACATAAATATCTTACAAATTCAATACTGTAAGCCTATATATATGGAACTACAATTGACCAAGTTAAGTTTTATTGGCTATTTTCTTGTGTAAAACCTCAAAGGCAGATCTGATGGTTTATTTGTTGACCATCCAGTCTCCTTAGTGGATAACAATTTAGCAACCTTATTTTTTTACAGGATGACAATACCGAACCATTGCTTTTATAGTTTCTAAACAGCATTGATCACACAAACTTAACAGAAGCTTATTAACCATAATCGTTTTCGTCAATGGGATTATAAATGGCATTTTTCGAATAAAAAAAAATGGTAAATGAAATTGACGTAAAAGAATTTGGCGATGAGGTTGGAGTAGGTGGTAAATCTAGACTCTCTTATAGATTTTTCAGAGTTTCAAAGTTACATAGTTAATGAAGTTGAAATACAGATCAATTGTAATCTTTTAAG
Source organism: Magallana nippona (assembly GCA_033439105.1). Classification (NCBI taxonomy): domain Eukaryota; kingdom Metazoa; phylum Mollusca; class Bivalvia; order Ostreida; family Ostreidae; genus Magallana; species Magallana nippona. Next base: position 35,804,901 of record CM065923.1, on the reverse strand, counting down.
AACTATGCGTATGCAGACAGTTGGCTGGTGCTTCAAAAGTAGTTTATCTGGCAAATTTACCAAACAGTATGGTTAAGTGGAATAAATTTAAAAAAAAAACTATTGATGACTCAGATAAAAGAGGACAAGTGTTAATTTAAATGTATTATGTTGTCAGGGAAATATCCTGAATTCTCAGAATTAAGCTATGTCGATTTGTCTGAAAAGTATAACGTTAACGGCCAGTATTTGTTGGACATATTTATCAGAGATTATGAAAAGTTTATATCAATAAAGGGACAATCATTATATCCCGATAAAGGGAAGAGTGTGGGTTTATGTCAGTTATTGAAAATAGACACATTACTTTGTATTCTGTTTTAGTTCAGTTGAAAAAAAAACTATTTTCTTTTATAGCTAACAACATTTCTGACAGTTAAGACTAGTAATCTGACCTTGTTCACCTATATCCAAAACAATTGCTTACTCGACTCACCCGCCCATTCAGAAGCAAATGGTCATCCTCTTAGCTTTATTTACATAGTATGATGACAGGATATCGAGTTTACAGTCTTGATATTAAATGATTGTAATCGGACAAATCAACCTACAACAAATCAGCAACGTCGCATATATATCGGACTGAAAGAATTAAAATTTTTAAACTGAAACTTATAAGTATTTACATGTACATTTAAACCGTTTAAAACAAGTTCCAGTTCAAGTTCAAAGACAGTTCAAAACTCTGAAGCTGGAGTCAATTCTCAACGGTAGCAGGACTTTTAGGCCCAAAGACGTTTAGGCCCATAATTGACAAGATGTTTAGGACCCAAGATGTTTAGGACCCAAGATGTTTAGGCACCTTTCTTAAGATGTTTAGACACCAACATATTTTCTTTTAATTTGATTTACATTATTGACTAATTTAATAGACTGAGATATATATATCTAACAAATCTTTTATTGTATTTTATGAATGTAAAAATATTTTTTTCTTACTTAATTTTTAGTAAATATATCAGATTATTTCCAAATTCAGAATCTTAATTTTATTCGATTTTTATTTCAATCAAAGGGTATTTAAATATTGCATAATTTTTGTACAACAAAAATATAATAATGAGTATTTATTTACCATATGTATGGTATGAGTTAAATTGTTAAAACAACACCCACCCATCCATCCTCTACCCTGATATCCTGCTCCCTTTCTAGATAGGTGCTAATTAGGAAAAGATAATGAAAAAAATCCTGCAATATAATGGAGTTCATACCTCACTTTGGAAGTAAAGTATGAAGAGAAGAGTCTTCTTAAGCAGTGCTTTATCTATATAAACATTTAGATATCACATATTCTATACATGTCTGGGTTTTTTTTCATCGAAAATAATAAACTAACAAACATGAATTCAATGTGTATTTGTTTTGCATGACTGTTATATTCTATTGCCATTAAAAGAATATTTCAAAGATATCCTAAAGTAATATAGTCATCGCCTGCATTTATACTTAAAAAATAAGCGTAATTAACAGCCAAGTTGTACGACTATCGAGATATCTTTCTACAGGAATGATTACAGAAATAACTTGTGTTTAGGTAGAAAGCTGCTTCAGGGATATGATTCTTAATTATATCTAATTAGAATTAGATGTTAGATCCGCTTGCTTACTCGCTACGCAAACGTGTTTGTGTGACGAGTAAGCGAGCGGATCTATCATCTAATTCTAATTAGATTGTAATTATATATACCGGTAAATCTGCTGCTACTTGAAGAATATCAACGATAAAGGATTTTTTTTAAATATTCAGGCATGGTTTAAATCTAATGATGACAGGCAATAAACCAATTTTCAAATATGAATACTATAATGCATACCTTTATATTACTTTATTTCTTTGTTCTAGTCACGAATCTCATAATGTTAGCTCTGGCATCGCTATATTTATTTAATTAATTTACTCTAAATTTCACAAAAATGCATTTATTTAATTGCTTAAAACTGCTCAAGGGTTATGATGTCTCAACGTTTAATGTATGGGATTGAGAAATATATTTAAAACAGCAGGTGCCTAAACATCTTAAAATTGGTGCCTAAACATCTTGGGTCCTAAACATCTTGGGGCCTAAACGTGTTTGCTGGTGCCTAAACATCATGTCTGTAATTTTTTTCTCAACAGGGTCATTTTTCAACGAGTTTAGGTTATCAGAGTTTAGAAAAATCTTTTTCAAACTGTTTAAAAATGACCCCAAGTATAAATTTCACAAATTTTGGTCTCAATTTTCAACGTTGAAAATTGACCCCCGTGTAAATATTTAAGGTTGAAAAACGACCCCGGGGTCAATGTTCAACCCAGGTCAATATTCTTCGTTACACTGGCGTATGATATTCTTTCGTGGTCTTTTGTGCATTTATTTCTTGTTTTATTAAGGTCTTCCGTTTCCAACGGAAGGCCTTGCACTGAATCTGTTGGAAATTCTTAATTATTATTTCTCTTCTTCTTTTTTTCTAGACGTTTCATTAAACCTTAATATTTCGCTTGTTTTTCATCCGATTTTATTAAAATTTTCAGGGTTAATTGGAAATGTCAATAGCTCATTATAGCAAAATCATTGTGAAATCGCTACTTCCGGTTTCTAGTTATTCCCCTTTAAATATATTTTTAGTGGGTCTCGTGTACATGCAAAGGCTCGGAGTTGATCAATAGCAAGTAGTTTTAAATTACAAATCTTTAATGTAGACATCTTGAACGTTGTCCTCCCAGTTTTATTTGTTTGATTAACCCTCGTACACTACTTTAAAAAATCACATCGAAATTTATGTTTCAAAAAATCCTAAATTTTTTCTCATATTTTTGCTCCATAACGTTTTAGTTTTAAACATTAGACCACATATAGAACAAAAGTTGTGCAAAATATTAAGGTCTTTCATTTGATACCATAAAAAGGGGGCTGGCCCCTTAAATTAGGGATCTAGATCCCTTAAAAGTCTTTGCTTTATAACTCTAAAGCGGTATATTTTTCGATATGGGCGTTGCTACAAAAAATGTTGTTTGTAATCTTATTAATCTCATAAAACTGTTTTTGTATTCGGCCATCGCATAATATGAGGGTGAAAAGTAATACGTGTAGACCAGTACTTGCCGCAATTTGGCAAAGTTAAAGAAAGTCTTTGTGTGTACAAATGACTTAAAGTTACCACAGAAAGTATACCGGTTTAAACGGGATGCATTTGTTCATAAGATTTTTTTTAAAAGTATATATGCTTTTATCTGGGGACTGTAAGTCATTTTTGTTAAGTTCCTATAGTGAACAATCATTAAAAACGAGAAACAGAAAATATGAACATTCTTTTTTCTTTTCTAGTAAAACTCGAATTACGGATTAACAAAATAACTTCTATGTAAAACATTTTTGTTATTAAACTGCATTTGAAATCTACATGTATCTGGGATCTGATCTGCGAGTGTGTACCATTACGTAACCTATCCCTTGCCCGCGGCCTTGGAGATCGATCGCCGCTGGACTACCTAGCGGTCAGCGGTATCTATTACACAAGATTCGCTTCTTACACCTATGGGTTTATTTAGCCGCACACATAGAATTGTTTTTAACTTTGAATGCATATAAAAGTTTATTCTTCTTAAATTGAATAAAACGATAGAGTGTTAATTAATAATTTGTTCTGTTGATTAATAAAAGCAATGTCATCCCCAATCTGAAGCATAATTAGACGTAGATCAATTGTGGGTTTTTAAGTAAAAAAACAATTTTCTATTTAATACATTTTAGTCATAATACTGCAAGCATTTCAAATGTTTCTGGGTTCTGAACGTAATCCATCCCTCGTCCGCGGCCAAGGAAATCGGTCGCGGCTGAACTACCTAGTGGTCATCGGTTATCTAATACACACGATTCGCGTCTTACATATGGATATATGGGTTTATTCAGCAGCAAACACAAGAATTGTTTTCATTCTATGCCATAAAAGTTTCTTCCTCTTAAATTGTTTTAATTAAACGATAGAATGTAAATAAAGAAATGGTTCTGAAAATTGATAAAAGCGGTATTATTCCAAATCAGAAGCATCGTCAGACATAGATCAATGGTGGGTTTGTAAGTCTAAGATATTCTAAAAACTGTACAAATAATTTTTAAAATCAACACAAAAACCCCACAAAGATTTAACCATCCCTCGCACATGGTCGAGGAAATCCTGCGCGAGTGATCCGCGGTAGCTTCTTGTGCTTCTACCTTATCACATGTACATACTTATTGATAATTTGATAACGAGCACCACCAATTCTTTGTTTTATTTTCAATTCAACTATATTGGTGTCAGATGAAACTATAAATTTATCTTACTTGTACAGTTGATTTAGCGTTGGTTTAAACGATAGTGCAAAAAATCAGATAAAAACGTGACCATCAATGGAATAAAAGTAAGCCATCATTCCGAATCTAAATATGCAAGGCCTTTAAAAGATTAAATACAATAACCAGTTGACCGGTAAATGTGAAATCAACTTGTGTTTCAACTTAAGATTAATATATTTTACCCATGATTATTTCCGTTTATTAATGCTGATTTTTTTTACAGACTTAAACACTTTTGAGAGAATATTCACATCTTGCCTGATCAACCAGATTTATATGTATATATTAACTTGTTTGGGAATTAATATTCGACCAACACAAATAGTGTAGAAAGTAAAAGTTTTCTTAAGAGGTGTACAAAAAGTTCGCAGAGTGTACAAAGTAAAAGTGAATTGATAAAAATCAAACATTTTCCAAGTGTTCAAAGCAGTTTAAAAATCAAATTAAATTAAAATCAAAATTCCGTGTTACAATGTTACATGTATGCGGTAGGTGCTGGCACGATAAAAGAATTTTGCGGAATTAAGGTATTCAGTGATTATTTTTAACAATATTCACATGAATTTTTAAACAAGTTTTGTGTAGATTCTAGTGGTCACTTGATAACTCTTGTAGTTCTTCTGTATGGTCGTTTGTTTCAACGTAAAAACAAACGCATTGCTATGTTGCCCCCCCCCCCCCCCCCCCCGTGCTCGAGCTAATTTTTTTTTCCAATTTGGCGAACAGAAATCGAAATGTTGTGGCGAAAATCAATTTTTGGGGACTCCTTATGTGTAAAAGTTCCTTCTAATGTGTTTCACTTTCCAATCTGTTTGTTTATTCGGTCAGTCTGTGTTAATTCAATCACCCCGTGCGACCGAAAATCTCGTGCACACTGTATGGAAAGTGCTAATCGAAAATGTGGTTGATTTGGGTCACTAGCTATATTGATTTGGGTACTCGTGTATGTTTGAAAATGCAGAACTTCAAAGGGGATAAAGAATGCTAAATATCGCAGAGAAGTTAGTTTTGAGGTATTGTGGAAAACCTTGTTACTCAATTTTCCGCAAAAAGCATAGCAAAACTCACATGAACAGTGTTATTATAAGAAAAAGAGCTACTATTTGTTTGAGTTAATGCTATAATTTGTTTGCAACAATTTTTTGCGATTGCTATAGTTATTTTGCCCATCCGTCCAAAAAACAACAAAGGAAATTTTACTCATTTTTATGATATTATGATAATTTTAACATTCACGTATTAATAATATAGTAATTGATAATGCGTTTAGTGGAAATGTTATGATTGATTTGGGTATATATCAGTTAGTGTTATATTATACTGACTAAGATCTTAAACAATGTAAGGAATATTTCCAAATGTACGTATTGCAAAAATTCTACTTCAGCAACACATTGTATCACTGTTAATACTTTCATAAATATTTTAATTAAGGACAAGTTACATTTTTATTAAACTATAAAATGATTTCTTTTGTGATAAGACGGTAGCCATATTACATTCTACAATAATTGCTCCGTTCATAACCCGCATGAATCATTAAAGAAAGCATTTTATTGTTTATATTTACATCTTTCTTTTAACATATTAATAAATTGATCGTAAAAAAGTAAGTAAAATCCAATAAATTAGTGTTAATGTACTTCAGTACGCTAGCTAAAAGAAACAACTAAATCTTCTCTTTTGGGAGTTTGAGGCTAACACCATCATGATTATTTCTCGTGCAATATAAATCAGCGATTTTCTGCACGATAATTACATAAATCCTTTTATATGTATGAACCAATACCGGTACATGCATGATTAAATAATTGAATTAAATATTAATAAAATGTTTAAATTGGATGTATAATTACATAAATGAAATCGATCAGCTGTTTTTAAAACAAATAGACTAGATAGATAAGCATAATTATGGTCGTTAGTTTACAGAATCAAAAGCCTGAACATTACGAGATCTTGATTGTTTTATGTACTGTTAGTTGAAAAACTCGTCAAAAACTAAATCAAATCCATTTGGCCAATCAACTTTAGAAAACGGCAGAGGAGGATTTTATCTTCTCAACTATAACAATCTTATGATACCCGCACTTTCTAAAGAAAGTTCGGGTATATTGTTGTTACCCTGTTCCGTCTGTCCGTCCGTCCGTCCGTCCGTCCGTCCGTCTGTCACGTTTTACTTTCTCGAACTGCTCTTACATCTTATAAACCAGCAAACTGAACTCTTGGAGTATGATTTGGGGTGTCATGTTGTTTTGTAAACAGGTTTCAAAAATTCTCTGGTAGTCCTGGGGGTCAAAGAATTGGTAAAAAATGACGTTTTTTTGACAAAAAACCTTCTTCCTCGAACTCCTTTTACATTTTCAACAGTAGACAAATCATCTATTGGAATATATTTTGGGGTGTCATATAGATGCGCAATAAGGTTTCGGAAATTTCAATTTTGTCCTGGGGGTCATTAAATGGCTGAAAAATGACGTGTTTTTTTTTTTTACAAAAAGTCTGGTTTCAAAAAACGTCAATTTCTTTTTGCTGTAGCCTAATGATCTAATAGGATATGCTTCGGGGTGTCATGTTGACGTGTAATCATGTTTCAGAATTTTTGTTTTTATCACGGGGGTCTGTGGGCATCAAAAAATGACGTTTTTTTTGCAAAAAAAATATAGTTCCCAGAACTTCTCTTACAATTTATGCAGTAGCTATGTCATCTCTTGAGATATGATAGGGGCTGTCATATAGTCATGCAATAAGGTTTTAAAAATTTAAATTTTATCCAGGGAGTCAAATAGTAGCTGAAAATTGACGTTTATCACTCCTGAAAAAAACCTACTTCCCAGAACTCCTCTCATGATTTAATGAATAGCCACATCATTTATAGGGATATAACAGGGGCTGAGCTATAGATATGCAATAAGGTTTTAGAAATATAAATTTGATTCTGAGGGTCAATACTATCTGCAAAATGATGTTTCATCCCATAAAAAAAAGACCTCCTCTTATATCTTGTGATTGAATTAACGCACCATAAGATGCATAAGGAGGAAGAATATATAAAATTATGCTTTAGGGGTGGGGATCACAAGCATTTTTTTTCAAGTTATTTGATCATTTCTGCTTTTAAGAGGGTGGGGTGGGGTTCAGGTGACCCCCAGAGGCCATGACCTACTAATACCACAAAAAGATTTGCCTTGACATGGTCATGGTTGAAGAAACAAAAATATATATGGTTTAGGAGTGGGGATTTTGAGGATTTTGAGGATATTTTAAAAATATTTAGCTATTCATGTTTTCGGGGGGGGGGGGGGGGGGGGGGGGAGATTCAGAGTCTTTTCTCACATTTTTACAGTAGCAAAATCATTTCTTGATTGGTATTTTTCTGTATGATGTCAGATGTACATAAAGAGATTTGGAAATTGCTTTTTAATCTTAAAGATAAACAAAATGTTATATGTAATTGTAGAAATTGTAAAGTCATTCAACAAAAACCTAGAGCTTGCCGTAAAAAACAAAGCAGGGTCATCATTGGGCTAGGGCTAGGAATTACACTACATATGAATAAGATAGATTAATACTTGATTAGTTCCAACTCTGGAAAGTCACTCGGCATCTCAAAGGGGGCATTACCTATATACATGTACCAATTGATGTGCAATGACACAAGGAGGAAGAATAAATATGGTCTAGGGTGGGGATCTCAATCAACAGTTATTAAAATGTATTATCATTTCCTATTTCAGAGGAGGGGGGGGGGGTTGTTTAAAAACAACTCCAGGGGGTGGGGGAATAACCCAAGGGGCAGGGGCCAATTTGTCTTAACTGTATCTAATGTATCTTGACATGATCAGCAGAATTGGACAGAATGATCACTATAGGGCATCTGCAGAGTGGGGCCCTAAATAGTTACAAAATTAATCTATTGATAATATGTTATACATGTATTTAGAAATGTCTTTATTTTCAAAATGGTTAACAAATTAATCAGTCAAAATGAGTTATAAATAACCGATTGGCAATTCTGCAATTGATTGCATGATCCCTAGTATAATATCACATATATTTTTTTATATATATAATTAAACATGTATGTTAACAATCAGGATTTAAATGCACAAATTTTCATGAGTCATAAATCTTGACATACCACATATCTCTTGACAAAAAAGAATAAGCAATTTAAAATAAAAGAAAATTAGTCATTAACTCTTTTTCTATTACTGGTGTATGATGGTGGGGTAGGGGGTATAATGGGAAAAAAAAGCTGCAGCATGCCTTCATTCTCACTAGAAATGTATATCTAATCCACACATCCTGGGGATGGGGAACGGTTAGGGCCCCTTCCCCTTCCTCCCTATTATAACTCATAAATACATGATATTTAATACCCAAATTTAATACAAAATAGGGTCAATATGGAGTTAACTCAATAGTGTAAGTCTGACAAATGAAAAAATAAAAAATTCTGCAATTAAAATGACAGAAACTGTAGATAAGCTTATTTAAATAAAGATGATGATACAGTAAGCTGGCAAAGGGAGATCACATTTTTAGAAAGTGAAAGTAAAACTTAACTGTTTTGTATACCGGTGGGTGTCTCATAATATTGCGCTATTACATGTATTATACTTACCATTGGTCAACATCATAATGATAATCCAATTAGCACAATATGAATTCCCTTAGCTGATCACCACAAAAGAAACGTTTATTCGAGTTAATTAATCCTATTCTGCATATCGAAAACACACATGCATGTACACCATGTGATACTCATCAAACCAAAGAGCTGGGTAAAACTAGTACCCGATAATGCAACCTGTAGACCTGTGTTGTGTACGTAACTTCAAACAAAGATTATTTAATTGTAACATATTGCATGTATTTTCATAACTTTATTCTTTAAAACCCCTTGCACAATTTTATTAGGTAATTAACCATGTAAAGCACAATTTTCAGCTTTAAGGTGGTATGGGACACCCACATTGTGATGTACTCCTTATTGAACGAAACTTTAAAGTGTATGAAATATAATATTTTCCCCCAAAATGATGTTACCTAACAGTTAGGCCTAAGAAAAATATTGTGTGTTTAGGGTAACACTGATGAAAAAATTAGGCTAGGTAGGTAGGGATTTTTTTTTATTTTATCATATTTTTTTCTGCATGAGGGCACAAATACAAAAATAAAATCCTAAGAATGTTTGTTTGTGTCATATTTAAAAACGGGTTTTTAATGGAAATAATATGAAGATCACAAACAGATGCAAACAGATCAACCCCAAATTGTACATAAATACAATATGTGTATTATTGGATGTGAACTCATCATTTATGAAAATTATAATTTTTAAAAAGTACCGGAAATTGCATGTGGCCTTCTTTTTGACCAAAACTGGTACAAGAGAGTGTTATTTAGAGGCTAACACTTGGTGCGGGTATTACTGTCTAATGACAGCATCTAGTTTAAATTAATGTTAAGTATAAAACATTAAAAAATATAAGCACTTTACTCAAACGTGTTTGTGTTTTGTTATTTTCATATATTATGTAGATTGGAAATATTCGATATACCTATAAAAACCATAGAAAATGGAAGAAAAGAATTGACATATGACCCATATGATTCATAGCTATAATTTCAAACGATATTCTTATAATTATATTAATTTTCAAGGCTAAGTTTAAGCTAAATCAACTTATATAATTACTCAAAATATGATGAAAATAGACAAACGTGGTATTTATAGCTCAACTAGAGGCATAAATTAAGGGGGAATATTTAACAGTTAATTATTTAAAACTCATAATTTTAAAATTACATTTTCATCTGTATTAATTAAATAAAATAATTTACTGGGATAGAAGCTCAATTAATATTTATTCTTCTTAAGGCTAACAAATATGTTATTTCTCCAACTTTTATCTGAAAACAGACTATAGCTTACCCATGATTAAATTCTTTTGTTCTCCACTTGCACCCCATTCCCACTTAGCCAACACAAATCTACCTGTATTTTACCTGTATTTTTTCAAAATGTTGCCTAAGTGGGAAGACACCCACCGCACTTTCCATACAGTGGTGTCGCTTCAGAGCACACAGCCCTGGATACAATGTAGATAGTCCCAAGTAATCTATGGCTGCAGATCATCAATTGTTATGTAATTGAAAAACACTTGGAAGGGTGCTTTCACTACAGTGGTCAACTGTTAATATATAAGTGTAAAGTTTTAAGTCAAAGATCTTAGAAAATAATTATTTGTTCTCATAATTAAAAGTTATGCAATGCAGTCGGTCGCCATAGAAATCATCAGAGTACTGCAAGTGTCGACAGTTTTCTTATTTCTTTGAAAGACCTTGGAACATAATTCACTTGACTTACAGACTAGCGATATATTTTCCTCCCAAAAATATATGCACTTCTCAAAGTTACACTTGAGTGATATAGATATGTGTTCTTCAAGGGATTTTATTTATTGTTATATGCACATTGATACATGTTAAAAAATCGTTTTATTGAAGCTGTGTAGTATGAGGTTGTAATGCAACTTAATCGACTTAAAACCCAGCAGAATATTTTATTTTTACATCTGGCTTGTCAAAATAGGAGATTGTAAACTTGTAGCAACTCTGAAATAGTCAAGAACAGAAAAACTATGTCTTTGTGGCTTTCACTCCATCTTCTTATTTATGTGTATGTGTCCATAAAGGTATTTCTGTTTCATTATATAAAAAGTGTGTGTGTGTAGGGGGGGGGGGGTGTTCTCTGACTTAAAACTGTAGAAATTCAGTAGTATCTTAACTCTTCAAAAGCTTTGATTCCATTCTACTTGGAAATCATTTAGTGATACAAATGGACACAGGTCAATAAGGAGAGTGCATACAACAAATTAGTCAATACATATATCTTTAAAAAGTTCAAAATATCATAAGTAAAACATTTACATGTATTTGTGATTTGATAGAAATAATTGTAAAACATAGGTCTTTCTTCGAATTCGTGCCGCACTAAAATGGCGAACAGGATTTTTGGTCCAGTGGGAGCTCTGCCCCCCCCCCCCCCCCCTCACGATAACTTTTTCTTGCAACTTTCCCTGAGGTTTTCCAGAGGTCCGTGATTGCTTTGCTTTGGACTGCTCATTGAATTCCGAATCGTCCACGGATTTTTCTCCCTTTATCCCGATCATATTTTCCCATAATTACGACAATTTCCCTGATAATAACATTTTTACCGATATGACATTGGGCGGACAGCGGGTGTGACCGGTCGGCAGAGGATGCTTATTCATCCATGGCACCTGATCCTACCTCTATTTTTTTTTAGGTCCATGTTTGCTCTGCTCCTGTTTTGTAATTTTCCTTTGGACTTTTGAATTTGAACACTGTTCGTTATCACCACATGTCATTTAGAAAATTAAATTTTTGGGCGTTGACACACCCCATCCCACACACACTTTTTAGGTGAAGGCCAAAAAATTATTGGCATATTTAAAACGAAATCATATTTTTAAAAAAAGGAGGTTAGAACTGTCTCACAACCCCTACCGGCACCACGATTTAAGATTTTGAAAAAAAAAATGAGAATTTATTCTTTTATTTGCTTGTCAAGATTTTGGATAAATATGCTCACCCTTTCAAAAACGATGCCGAGTGCCTGCATGACCAAACATTATACGGAGAGTTATCCCCTCCACTGATCACCTCTCGTATAGCGCGTCCTCAGGTGAGAGAAGGCGTCATCGTTTATTTACAATTTGTGTTCGTTTCAATCTTTTAATTTTAACAATGCACTTTACATAAACTATTCCATGTGTTAGCGGTAGAGACGTTAATATGAGTACAGGGATTCGAAATGTACATATATGATGTGTGTTTTTAAGTTATCATAAATTGATATAACCGTGAAGTAAGTTAAACGGAGAAGTTGCCTGATATGAAAATAATACTTTGAAATTGAGCCTCGTTTTCGATTTTCTGATCTTACTATTATCATATTGACAATCCAGTCTGATGAAAAACATCCCACTTTTCCTTACACTCGTCAGGGTCTGAAAGGTATCGATAAGAGGTCATCTTCACATGACCTCCACATTTGCATACAATCTTAATATACCCAAACTTATCACAGACATGTCTCTATCTGTTTTATGAGAGGTGTAACTCTTCAATACTCTGCAGTTTGGACGTTACATAGAAAAAAGGCATGAATTAATTTGTCTGTCTCCTTTTGAAGAGTTCCAATTGATTTTCTCAAGCCCTGATTGATCAGAAGTAAAAATCGTGTGAAGATAACCTGTCAGACCATGACAAGTGTAAGGAGAATGGGATAGTTTTTAAAGACTGATTGACAATCCTTTCTTGACCTGAAGCTGTAACGGAAGACCTCTTCGTTGCTTTGCAATGAGCTCGCTCTAGTTTGCATTTTCTGTTTGTAAACAATGCAATAACATGCATATTTGATGTTAGTATTCTCCTGGCTTGGAAAAAGTGCGTATAAATTTGATAATTTAATCATGACCGAGTATCACGGCGACGTAAGATGTACTCCCACATAGGTGATACATCTACAGCAAAATACTTTGAAATCTTTAGAAGTTTGCGGCTTATACAGGGGTTGTAGGGATGGCGGCGATGAAAGAGAAATATGGCGGATAATGCCTTTTACGAGAAGTGTTCAGCTTTAGGGTAACGTTCGGGTGATCCCAAATCCAAAATGTCACTAGTTTACAGCATGTATATATCATTTTTGTTATATTACTGTGATACATTTAAATTTATCTCTTTTCTCTTTACAGGATGAAACCAATAGTGTTGGTGATTATAGTTCTACTACATATTGGCTACACCCAATCACAGTGCCCCAGCACGGTGCCAGGATGTACTTGTGAGACTGTATCCGACAAGAGCAGGAGAAACATCAAGTGTATGGGTTTGACCCAGATCCCAGCTTTCACTTCGTCTCCAGAAATTTTCCAAAAATTAAACATGGATTCTTCAAACAATAACATAACAATTATTCAAGCCAATGCATTCAGTGGAATAAATGTGGAAGAAATTTATATGAGTGGGCAAAATATAAAATTACAAAGCATTCACCCGATGGCCTTTTCTGGTTTGGAGCAACGTCTGACAATTCTTGAACTCCAGGGTGATGCAGTACTACCCCCTCCTTTTGAACAGCTAAAAAACATCACCAATCTTCAAGAGCTTCAGTTTCAATTTTTTCACATGCCTACCATTGAGGAGAGTACAAAATTTAACTATTTTCCTTTCTTGAAAACATTAAGGTTAAGAAACATGAACACAAATTTTGTTTCATCTGAATCTTTCAAAAATCAGTTACAGGAACTGACTGTTTTTGAATTTGCAAACAACCAAGTGCCAACTTTTCCAAAGCCTGCTATAAACAGATTACGCAAGCTACAGCATCTTTCTTGGATTCACAACGGAATGACAACCATTTTCTACAGCTTGTTTGATTCTCTGAGTTCTCTTATTGAACTGGATCTGAGGGGTAATGATATTGGGGAGATGTTCAATGGGAGTTTCATAGGCATCAATGATAAACTCCAGTTCTTGAGTCTTCAACTGAATAGGTTAACAAAAGAATCGATTGTACCATTAGGCAATCACAATTGGCCTGAACTGAAACAGCTTAATTTAGGTCATATGTTGGCAGAGTTTACAGACATTCCCAATGCTTTATTCAGAAACATGCCAAAACTGGCGTACCTTATTATACCTGGTAATAAATTGAAAGTGATAAAAAGCAAGGATTTTGAAGGCCTTGGAAATATGCATTCTTTGGACTTGTCTGAAAATTGGATACACACTATTCAAAAAGGAGCACTATCTCACATGACCAGACTGGATACATTAGATCTACGAAGTCAGTTTGACTCAAATGTTAACAACCCAATGAATTTTAGCATAGAAGCCTTAAAAGGAACAGAACTTGCCCTGAAAACTCTATATATAGAGAATAACCATTTAATTGATCAGTATGCTTGGGAGGCTATTGGTGCTATGAAGAATCTTACCAATCTGTACATTTCCGGAACTGGACTTTCTGACATTCCATCCTTGCTTTTCTACAGTCACAACAAGCTGGGGAGTCTTACAATGAGGAACAACAACATGTCAGTTCTGAGACAAGAATCACTATATGGGTTAGAATATTCACTGGAGGTCATTGATATCTCTAACAACCAAATATATACTATTGATGAATGTGTCTTTAAAGGATTTAAGAAACTCAAATACCTTTTTGCCACGCAGAACTCTTTTGTGTGTAATTGCAATATGTATGGACTTCAACAGTTTTTGAAAGCAATACCTTCTCCAGGTTTGGCTATTTTGACATGTAAATTTCCATTGAATCTAAAAGGCATATCTTTACTTACTTTGGAAACTGATCAGCTCTGCTCCGATCCGCCAATCACTTCTACTTGTTCAGTCTTTACAATTACAACATCCAACTCAATAAATGAAACAACATTAGTCTTAACAACAATAACAATATCGAACTCAACAATTGAAACAAACCCAAACTTTACAACAACTAAAATACCAAAAAAGACAATTGGAACAATCCCCGACTTTACACAATCTACAATATTTAACTCAACAACTGAAAACCCCCCAGACTACACAACAACTACATTATCGAACTTAACAACTGAAACAACCCCGAGCACTACAAAATCTACAACATCCAACTCAACAACCGAAGCAACCCCATACTTAACAAAACCTACGATATCTAACTCAACAATCGAAACATCCCCAAACTTTTCACCAACTATAATATCCAACTCAACAACCGAAACAACATCAGTCTTAACAACAACTACAATATCGAACTCAACAATTGAAACAAGCCCAGAATTTACAACAAATACAATATTCAACTCGACAATTGGAACAACTCCAGTCTATACAACAACTACAATATCCAACTCAACAACTGAAACATCCCCAGACTTTACAATAATGACAACATCTAACTCAACAACTGAAACAACCCCCGACTTTACAAAATCTACACTATTTAACTCAATAACTGAAAAACTTTCAGACTTAACAAAAACTACATCATCGAACTCAACAACTGAAACAACCCCCAGCACTACAAAACCTACAACATCCAACTCAACAACCGAAGCAACCCCTTACTTAACAATACATACAATATCTAACTCAACAATTGAAACAACTTCAGACTTTTCATCAACAACAATATCCAACTCAACAACTGAAACAACATCAGTCTTTGCAACAACAACTGCAATATCCAACTCAACAATTGAAACAAGCCCAGTTCTAACAACAACTAGAACATCCAAGCCAACAATTGGAACTACCGCAGTCTTTACAACGTCTACAACATCCAACTCAACAATTGGAACAACCTCTGTTGTCCCATTACCAGATATTCGGTTTGGCATTTCAAATGAAACGACCAATACAATAGTGATTTCTTGGACAGTCAGTGGAGATTTGACTTATCTAAAGAACTTTCTGATGCAATATAAACAGTTAGAAATAAACAATCCCCAGAAAAAAAGTTTTCCTTTGGACAAAATCAAAAGGGATCATCCAATTACCGGACTAAATCCTGGGTCTCGATATGAGATTTGTTTCTTTGTTGAACTGACAGAATCATCAAAACAAATCCTGATATCTTGTCTCACAGGCACTACAAAAGGTTTAATAACAGCCATTAATGGTTCAGATAAAACCGTTGGAATAATGGGGTGTCTTCTTGGAGTTGTGATGTGCGTCTGGTGTCTTTGAGTGATTTAATTTTAGTCCCCTTAGTTAGGCCAGTGACGTTTTATCGATGCAATTCCAATGTTAAAGACCCTCGACACCCCGTGAATTTTACTTTTTATTACAGTATGGCACAACAAGCGATTTTCAGCCATTGTGAAACTGTTGTCATTTTCGAAATTAGGCGTCTATTTCTTAAGTGCAGTGATCTAATGACCCGCAGGTACCAGGTTTGAATACAGCAGGGACTTGCCACATCATTATTACATAGTCATAAAATTATCTGGCGGCCGCCAGATAATTAAATATGGCTACAGCCAAATAATTTTGTGTCTTACATATGCAAATGATTATTAGTGAATCGCAATTTTATTTATGGGACTGAATAACATTAAGGATCCAAAAGACCAAAAAGCTGTATTACCCTCGGGCAACTTAAGCCTTTATTATAAACAGAAATTGTGTTTGGAAACAATACCTAGTTTCTGTTTTTGTAAAAAAAAAAATTCTCAATACGATTTTTAGCAGCCACAAGATAAGTTTCTGGCGGCCGCCAGATAATTATTTTTGGCCATCTTGCAGTCAATAATTTTTTTTTCTCGTAGCACAAAATGGCTTCCTAGCCAACGGGCTTCCGTAAAAGTACAAATTATCACTAGAAGAATAAAGCTTGATCTTAAATGACAATATTGAAAAAATGTGTTTTTTATAATTGAAAATAACACAGTTTAAAAGTTTTGAAGTTAACACAATAATGACTCCGATACATTTGTTAAACATAGGTGCCGCCATATTTTAGAGATGATTTTTTTTTATAGTTTTATGTTGCTGTAAAAACCTACTATTTGGCATGTACATGTTATTTAAAACTCTTCGTTATATCTAGCTTAAACGAATAAACAAAAGTCGTAGGTGATACATTAAACATATAAAAAGAATCATCGCAATGATTATCCTTTAATACATCCCATGGTTTGTAGGCAGCATCAAATTTCCTCTTGCATATCCTGGGCCAGCTTGGTTAATGGTCCTCAGGTATAGTGCATGGCTTTCACCCAAGTTTCAACTACTCTTCTCCAAGATGTTCTTGGCCGCGTTCTCTTTCTCTTGCCCTCTGGGGTCTAGTGCAGTGCTGTTCTAGTTGTTCATCATATCTATCTCCATCGGCGTTCTGTAATGATGGTACCCATGTCTTGTTGATGGCATCTGTTCAGCAGTTCATCATTCGTTACCTTCTCAGGCCAAAATATTCTTAGTATCCACCGGAGGCACGTGTTGTGGAAAAAGAATAAGGATGTATAATAAAAAAAAAAACATTTTGCACTTTTAAAACACACGTATAAAAAAATATCTGTATGCAGGGTGCTTGCCTGATAAAGAAAGGAAGGTATTTGCTTAAGTGTTTTTATATGTCTAATTTTACTCATTTACTCTTTTATATATATATATATATATATATGAATATATATGATATTTTTCATATATGCATGTACATATTGTGCATTTTTTATGTACATCGAGTTTTATACAAATAGTGTTTTCACCTTATACATATTTACATCAATTGTAGGTATTTTCCCCATCTAGTTTTAAAAAAATTGCATACCCATCAGTAACTTTTAAAACTTACTTCAAATGCATTGTTAAGCTACTTTAATGTCAACTTTAATGCAATGCAAGCAGCTACATTAAATAATTTTACATCGTTCATTTATGTTGTTTTTTGTACTTTTGGTGTTGCTTTTGTGTGGATTCTTGATCGACCGAAACTAAAGCTATATTTAAAGCATGAACCCCATGGACTTGCACAGACTGACCCCAGACTTAGTTTTCAAAAAGTTACAGTTACCATGGTTTCATTCACATACCTGGAAAATTTGCTATTCTTCAATGTAAGGTTCTGATTGACAATAATGATAATTAACGTACTTTTACTCAATTTGTATTGATAATTGATTAAATGATTCAACGAAATATGCAAATATAAACAATGAAATTCTTTCTATGTTGATTCGTACGGGCTATAACTGTATAGATAATTGCAGAAAAATCTGAATAACCCGCTAACGCAAGTTATATATTTAATTTGCTACCTTCATACCCGGATTGATCACATGAGAAAGTATTTTATTGTTAAATTCTTGCACGAAACTGACATGTTTCGTATGAAGAGGTTGGTATAACACACAATCTTCATTGGACCTTCACAGAGTATCTTGATCAGATATAAAGCAACTACACAGGTCCTGTGGATTTGAAAAAGGGATTACCACAGTAAATATTAAATTTAGTATAGTTTAAATTCCATTGCTACATAGAATGTGCAAATGGGCGAAAAAATTATTGTACAGACACATGTACTTTGGCATTTCTGAACGCATATTATATATTGTTGAAATAAAATTTTGTCATTAATTATCGTTTACAGCAATTTTTACTCATGAACTATATTTTACTAAAAAAAAAAGTTGTGAGAGAAACTATTATTTACAGGTGTTAATCATGATACTAGTAGTTCATCGACACAAACTGTAGCTCACATAAGTTAACGTTGTTAAATTTAAACTGTGAATTTAAGAATCAGTTAATTGTGGTTCTTTAAAAAAACAGTATAATTTTTAACGTAAACAATAGTTTGGAATCATGAATATGATTTCATTAGAGCGATTACGTTAACAGCAGTAATATACGAATGTGAATTATAGTTAATTACGTTATACTGAGTACTATGTTTAACAAATGTTATCAAACATGAACTATAGTTTACGATCGCTAACCATAGTTCATGTTTGTTAAATATAGTTTATTAATATAAATGACAGTTCACTACAGTTCTCCGCTGAAAATCTTAGTTAAAGAATTTGAAAAATAGTTTATACGATTAAATATACTGGAACAACAGTGTAGTTGACTATAGATTCATCACTGAACAATATTCCAAATTGTTTATTATACTAAATACGCAGTCAGTTTCAGTTCAAATTATTATCTAAATGATGAGATTCCAATTAGGGATGTCAATTTTACTCGGTTGGATTAGTTGATTCATCGGAGGTTTTAGTCGAGCGATAGTCGAGTACTCCTTGATGTATTTGAAACTGTATGTCCTTTTTCAAATCAAATAATGCCACTGCCACATACATCTTATCTTAAATTAAAAATCATTTAAAACTTATGATAATATGTACTAAATGTATTTTATTTAAGGAGGCCGACTTTAGTTTTTATGCGCGTGTTTTTGCGCATTATAGTAAAATACAGCCTATTAATACCTTTTATAAACGATTTTTTTTTTTCGATACCAAATAGAAAATTGAACACTTTAAACAAAATAGAGGTAAACATTAGATTTTTAAGGAAAATTTTATTTTTAAACAATTTTTACGCTGTTCAGTAGATGAGCGTTGCCATTGTGATTTTATTACGCTATGATAAAATGAAGCTTTGCAGGAGTAGTTATAGGATATAACATAAAAGAAATAGTAAAAAGTGTACGCCTTTGTAATTTTACATACAGAATTATGCTATCCGCAGGGTTATTTTTCTAAATTTTTGAATGAATCCTATCTACATTTGTAGTACTCAAAATATATAGCAAAATTTGATGCATTTTTATTCTCTACTAAAAACCAGACGGTAAAATTTAGTATGTTTTACATAAAAGGTAGAAAATTGTATTATTAATCACATATTGCAATTTGAGGAAAATCGCTATTAGTATATTTTTTATCTGCTTCGAAGTGCGAAAAATGACAATTTCCTATATATTCTTATAGTAAATGTACCTGTATTTTGAGATGGCCCCCAAAAAGCACCAGTTGGTAGATTTTTTTTTAAATTTAGCAAATTTACTAGAATTAGTATAAATTACATTTAGTTAGATAATAAAGAGTTTTGCTATTGTAGTTTTTACGCAAAAAACCCAAATCGGCCTCCTTAAATTGAATTGAAAATTATTTTATCTAAATATTTGATAGCAAATGTCTTCGCTTTTCCTATTTTTCTTGTGACGCTAATACAAAATTGAGCTCCATATCATCTTCGGCAAATCAAATGTAACCTGTTCCATTTAAGTAGTCATTGTCTGTGCCGAATCAACAATAATGATTAATAATTATAAAAACAAATGCCTTGAGATGATGATTTATATAATTAAATTGGTGTTAACAGACATCTAATCCAATAAATAACTGATTAGAAGAAACACAAACTGTTCTCCTCAAGTACAAGGGGTGTTCAATAAATAATGTCACTAATCACATTCCTTAAAATACAGGGTTCAATTGACCTTTGAATTTCTTTTCACGCATGATTTGGTTCGTACTCTATTTATGACCGTTTATCTGACCAAGTTTCATATCGAATACTCCTTTGAGAAGCTGATATACAACCCCTACTCATGACACTGTATGAAAATATGACTGGTAAGTCATTATCCAATAGAGCTGAAATTAGAGGCTACATAAAAGCATGTTAGACTAGGTAAGGACTCGAAAGAAATTTTCAAAGAACTGTGTGATGTCTATGGAAATAAGTGTATGTAATTGAGACAAGTTAACAGGTGAGTCAGCAAATTCAAAAATGGCCAAACAGACCTTAAGGATAAACAACGTTCTGGAGCATATCGTACGGCTTCAACGGATGCAATGCTTGCAAGAATAACCGATATCATTACTAATGATGGTCGATTAAAAACTAGCAAAGTTACTAGGCATTTCATCGGGGACAGTATTTACAAATTTAAAGAAAAACAAGAGCCTCCGAAAGGTTAGTTCAAGATGGATACCTCATTATTAACAGAAGATCAAAAACGATTTCAGGTTGAAATGTGTAGAAAACTACTTAAATTCTACATAAATTGCAATGGACGACATTTATCGGAATTTGTTTCAGGTGATGAAACATGGATAGATTATTTTGAACCTCAGAGGAAAATTGATAACGAGATGTGGCTGACTAAAAAGGCAACACGCCCTGTTATAGCAAAACGATGTCAAAGAACAAAACTCTCACTCCGCTCACGCCACACTCACTCGCCCACTCTCTCTCACCAGACTCTCGCTCCACTCTCACTGGACTCGCTCGCCCCTCTCTACTCTCGCCTCAACCATTTGCCCAACTCTCTCATCCACTCTCACTCAGCTGGCATCGGACTCACTCAAATTCACTCGCCTTTTTATTTCGCTCGCACCCCTCCCCTCACTGCACTCACAACAGACTCAGTCACCACACTCTCATTCCTCTCTAACTCATCGCTCGCCTCACTTACTAGCCCCACTCTCTGGCCCCATTTCCCACTCACTCCACTCTCGCCCAACCAACTCACTCACCTCTCTCACTTGCCCCACTCTCTCATTCCACTCTTTCCCGAATCTCACACAAATATCGCTCGACTCACTCACCCAATCTCCCTCCCCCTCTCACCAGACTATCACTCCACTCTTGCCGGACTCAATCACCCCCCCCCCCCCCCACTCATTCCCCTACTCCTCCACCCACTCTCACCTGCTCACGCCTGACTCACTTACCAACTCTCTCTACCCCTCTCACCAGACTCTCAGTTCACTCTTGCCGGACTCACTCGCCCCCTCTCTTCTCTCGCTCCATTCACTCGCCCTCTTCTCTCACCCCACTCTCTTGCTTCAATCTCCCCAGACTCACTCGCCCCACTCTCATGCTCCACTTCTCTCATTCGCCCCCTCTCTTTCTCTCATTCCACTCCCGCCCGACTCACTCGCCCACTCTCTCTCCTCCTCTCACCAGACACTCACTTCGCTCTTGCCGGACTCACTCGCCCCCTCACACTTGCCCCACTTTCATTCCACTCTCGCCCGACTCACTCTCCATACTTTCTTGCCCCACTCTCTCATCCCTTCACTTCGCTCCGCTCGACTCTCACCTGACTCACTAGTCCCCCTCTCTCTTTTTCTCGCCCCACTTTCACACCCCTATCGCTCGACTCACTTGCCCCACTCTCTCTCTCTCTCCTCTCTCTCTCTCTCTCTCTCTCTCTCTTCCCCTCTCATCCGACTCTAACTCATCTCTCGCCTCACTTACTCACCCCACTCTCTGCCCCCTTTCCCCCTCATTCCACTCTCGCCCAACCAACTCACTCACCTCTCTCACTTACCCCACTCTTTCATTCCACTCTTGCCCGATTCTCACACCAATCTCGCCCGACTCACTCGCCCACTCTCTTTCCCCCTCTCACCAGACTATCAATCCACTCTTGCCGGACTCACTCCCCCCCCCCCCCCCCCCCCCCCACTCATTGCCCCACTCTTTCACCCACTCTCACTCCGCTCGCGCCTGACTCAATTGCCCATTCTCTCTACCCCTCTCACCAGACTCTCAGTTCACTCTCGCTGGACTCACTCGTCCTCTCTCTTCTCTCGCTCCATTCACTCGCCCTTTTCCCTCGCCCCACTCTCTTGCTCCACTCTCCCCAGACTCACTCGCCCCACTCTCATGCCCCTCACTCTCCCCCCTCTCTTTCTCTCATTTCGCTCTCGCCCGATTTTCACACGAATCTCGCCCGACTCACTCGCCCACTCTCTCTCCCCCTCTTACCAGACACTCACTCCACTCTTGCCGGAGTCGCTCACCCCCTCTCACTTGCCCCACTTTCATTCCACTCTCGTCCGACTCACTCGCCCATACTTTCTTGCCACATTCTCTCACCCCACTTCCCCTTTCACTTCACTCCCGCTCAACTCTCACCCGACTCACTGGTCCCTCGCTCTCTCTCGCCCCACTTTTACACCCCTCTCGCTCGACTCACTCGCCCCACTCTCTCTCTCTCTCTCATCCGACTCTCACCCGACTCACTCGCTCCACTCACGCGCCCCTCTCGCCCCACTCACTTACCTCACTCTATCGCCCCACCCTCTCGACCCCACTCCCTCATCCATCTCTCACCCCAATCACTCACCCGTCCCATTCTCACTCAAGATGAAAGGGCCGAGAGTGAGAGGGGATAGTAGGTGAGAAACGGAGTAAAATGGGGAGGGTGGGAATAAGGTGAAAGAAAGAGGAAAGAGTGAAGTGAATGAGTGAGCGAGTGGTCGAGTGCTTCCGCTACTCACTCCTTCAATCCACTCTCCCGAAAACTCACTCTCCCCCTCATCTCCCCCTTACTCACTTCCTCTCCTAAAGATAACAACAAAACGTTTAACTTTATTAATATAAATTCAAACGTGTAAATATGCAAGTCCAAAACAAATCTAAATAATCATATAGAGTACAGTCCTTTTGGCTAACCACGGATTATTTACATGATCCATTGTCAATATTTTAATATGAGGGAGACTGTCTATGCACAAAATGACTATAAAATGGTTATTTTAGAAGTTGCACGAATTTTCTTCAGCGGCGTGTCTGTACTTTTTCCAGAATTCAAACGCATGCAATCAAGACGTCTTTTAATGCCTCGGAGAATTCAAGTAGTTGCGTTTTGAGTTCCATGAACTAACTTCTTAATAGTAAATTCATGGTAAATGTTATTATTGATGCCCCACCATAGGTTCTTATGTTCTGTTCTCTTTATAAGCTACAATGAAAATAGACAAAAATAATAAAACATCTAGAATTCCTTCCTGATTTGGCTCTTTGCCAACATGACTCTAAATAGGAAAACTAAAATGGAATTTACGTTTTATCTTAAACAATTTTTTAATTGAAAAATGAAGGATCATGTCTGTAAGGCAGACACTATGTCTAGGTCTATGGTTCTACATACAAACCTTAATTTACTCATTGTATTATTTCTAATAATTTATCTTGAAATATTAATTCCTAGCAAATCTTCATCTTTAACAAATCACTTTTATATAATTTAATTCTCGTTGTAACGCGTTTTCTGATTGGCTAAAAAAAAATATTTTATATCGTATAAAGAATGTTGCCTACGTCATAGTAAGACTAAAGTTAAAAAACGTATCAATCATCATGAAGTTACGTCTGAATTTTGTACAATTTAATGTCATTTTAAAATTCAAATGACCGGTTTTTTCTACAATCAATTGCAAAAAAATTAAATTATAAGCAATGAATTCAATATTTTTTTTAGTTTTATACGATATAAAACTGGATGGGACAGTTTATGCTTTTTTGTAAACCGCTTCACGGTCTATAAAGCGTAAACTGCCCCATGAAGTCCTCTTAAATTCATGAATTTAAGAGGACTAGATGGCCGTAACCATTTTAAGACTATATTTATTTCATTGAAAAGAAAGTTAAGTATATACATATTACGGAAAAATTCAAATTTCAAAATTCAAATTTTAGTAAACACCAAATGAAAGATAAACTGCACCATATTTTTTTTTTAATCCACAGTATGCCATAAAATGAGGGTTTGGTGGTTTTGAATTCTTCTTTACTTTATAATAGTTTAACTAAGGTGAATCTGATGGGTAATTCGTTCCTCCAGCCTTCTTATTACTGTGAAATCATCATTGCTCTTGGGGGGCCAATGTGCGTGGCTTTCGTGTGCAACCCTTGCCCACGAATTCACACCCCAAAGAACGTATAAGCAAGCATTTGTTTAATAGTTATCCGAATTATCCCGATTACACAACCAACGAAATTACCGTACGTCCCAACGAACCAAGAAAATTTTGGCTACCCAGGAACATTCACCCCCAACAAATAAAATGATTCCACGGTATAACTGATTCATCGGGGTGAATACTTGGAAATGAATCCTACTCTTGAAAATGTTGACTGAAAATTCAACATATTCTATGAGGCGGTTTGTTATAAAGTTCAATGTCATGTCATTGAGCAATATTTGTTATAAATGCAAAAAAGTATATAGTATAGTATATAATAGTATATATAATAAAATGAATTGTTATTGACAGAGCATTTGATATTTTTACAATATTATGGAATTAGGCTTAAACAAAAATAGACTTTTTTTTATTTTTCTGTTTTCCACTAAAACATTGTTGACAGCAATATGTTAATAAAAGCTAAGATTTTATTTGTATGTCAATATAATGTTGCATATTTTCTGGTTTTATCTCACTTTTTCTTTTAGATATTTGCATGGCAAGCATTGCAAAAATATTGAAAAATGCTTTTAAAAACCCCTAAAGACGCTATATCTCAAAATTTTGATAATTAACTTCATATATATTTAATGCCAGCAGAAAAAGGTACAAAATAGCAGTTTATGATTAAAAAAAATTTCATGTTATCATCATTCAGATTTTTGTTAAATTGAATAAAAATAGGTAAATATTGGAAAATTAATAAAGGAAATTCTGACTTAGATATATTTTTAAAAATAGTTGCTTAAAAACTAATGCTTTGTATCTATTAAGCTACATTGCCCTTCATAAGATAATCTCATTTTTCAAAGAGTTAAGTAATTTGTAATATTTTTACAATTAAGAAAATCTCAATGATGGTGATAAACTTTGATGGATTTTTTAAAACTTTTTAAAAATAATGTGGGGTTTTTTTTCATTCTAAGTAAACGTTACCCTTAAAGTGGTATGGGGCACCTGTCGATATTAATATGAATAAAAGTATATGATAATCGAAAAACTTTCATCGGTTTAGAAAATTTAATATTTACAATATTTGACCCCAAAAAATGTTTTTAATTGTTTTGGAAAGGTAAATATTATAACAGCCCCAGCGGAATTCGAACTCATGACTTCCAGATTTGTAGATAACGTTCTAACGATTATAAGCTGTTAGGTAACAATTTTTTGAAAGAAAACAATTATGAAATTATACTTGATTTCATTGTTTATTTCGATAGGAAGTGCAACCGATACAAACCTTTTTAATATTAAAATTCGAGGAAATTATCTTACTATAAAAATTAATAGTTTTAACGTCAGGTGCCTGTCATGTAAATAAAAGAAAAAATGTCTGTTTCGAAAAATAAAAATAAACAAACGTTAAGAAATGCATTGTGCATATCTTAGTATAGTCCGAAATATCTGAAATTTCCCTGGCTTTTTTAACGATTTTGATATTTTACATGCCAGGAAAACGTCAGAACCGGCGCCATTACGAAAACTGGAAATTCGCCGCCTCCAACTGGAAGCGGCATTCTAGGCTCGATTTTAAATAGATAAATATTTAAACTCAACAATACAGCTTAAATTATAATTTAACTGCACATTTTGAAAATCACACTGATAAACAATAGTGTTGTTAACCTTTTTTCTCGCGAGATTTAACAAATGCACGAAATCAAAACAAATCTCAACAGTTCGATAGAATGTGTTCAACAGCATGTTTATGGGATATAAGGACTCATAAAAGCGATATTAGTGAGGAGTAAAATCATCGTTTTATTAATTAGTTGTGAGTGAAACATTTGATTCAACTCGTAAATATTTAAAATCGAGCCTAGAATGCCGCCTCCAATTGGAGGCGGCGAATTTCCAGTTTTCATAATGGCGCCGGTTCTGACGTTTTCCTGGCATGTAAAATATCAAAATCGTTAAAAAAGCCAGGGAAACCTCAGATATTTCGGACTAATCTTAGTACAAAATGATTTAGAGATTTCTAATAAAATAAAAACGTAAAGATCTAATAAAGAGAACGACAAGAAGTCTTGATCAGTGAAGCTCACTTGAGTTTCAGGTCCCGGTTTCTCCTTTCCTTCTTATTTTCATTGATAATTCGGTTTTCACAATTATCTTGGTATCCTATACTTATAAATTAAGACTTTTTGCCAATAAACTAAAAAATGCCTGCACCAGAGTAACTGCTTACATTTTAACTATCTTACACCTTTGGTATTTCAGGTATTTCAACAAGTGTTAAATGAAGTCCGTAAGCTATAGCTGAATTTTACCTGATAATTAATTATTGTACAATAAATTAAAAACCTACTTTCATTTTCGATAAACAAGTCCGAAATCGCAAAAATGAGAGTAAGGTGGTGGACACGCTTTGGCGGATCCAATTCAGTGGGAGTTAGCATCAGCATCAAAATATATACTTGTAATGTTAAACAATGAATAAAGTTATAAGGAACTTACTCGGATTATACATAGAAGTTAAGATTTAACAAATGTTGAATAAATAAAATAAGGTAATTTGTTTCTTGAATGCGCGACTTTAGTTTTGATAGATAGAAGCTAGCGAAGCGCGACCTCTCGCGAGAGAATGGAATAGATCTTTCCAGAAGGGGGTAACTAAGAACGCAGTTTGACTAATTAACGTCATGGCGAAAAGTGTAGGAAGTGTTCATCATGCATCGCGGGCAGATAGTCATACCTTGGATGGGACTCTTTAGTTAATTTGAAAAAGTTAATGAATAAAATGAAACAATTTGATGCGATTTTAGTTTTAATGGAAAGATTTTTTTTTCCAGAGCGGGGTGCTCGGGACTAATTTACATCATGGCGGAAAGTGTTGGGCGAGTTAACCATTGGGCAGATACTTTTGATCTGACAACTTTGGTTTAAAATATGCAAATAAATAAGCATGTCTTCATTAATAAATGATGTATGCATTAAACGGGTAAATTAAATAGGGGGGGGGGGGGGTGACCACCTTCCCCAAATTGGTTGGTTTTTTTTTTCAAAAGTCTTAATCGGAAATTCTCATTTGGGACAGTTATAATAATAATCATTGTAAAATTTGATCTAAAGAACATTTAGAGACGTCCTTAATACCTATCACAGGTTTAACAAAAATCATTAGCATTTTCCACTCAGCTGCAACAAAAAGAATTAAGATCACGTACATTAATATCACCCAATTCAGTCTAGATTTTTGATCCGTCATCTAAATATCCAACAATGCAATTGGTTTTTTTTTTCAATTTTAAAGAATAGGTTAAGAAAGTAATTAAGAAAAAATCGGAGACAGTGCATACCATCTTCGCTAGCCAAGTGTCCGATTCGTATTTCTCATCTCCCTTCGCTAGCCAAGGGGGAGATGAGAAAAACGAATCGGACACTTGGCTAGCGAAGATGAGTGTATACGAAAAGGAAAAAAAAATATGGTTCAACAGTATAGCATTGTGCCCTTAATGTGTAAAATATTAATTCCCGCGCTTGCGCGGGATATCATCTAGTTCATTTAATAAAATTTAAAAAATCCAAGTTTTCTGTTTGAATACCGCCTCTAGCTGACAAATATGTTGATATTCTAAAATCAAAATTTTGTACAAACTTTGATTTAAAGAATCTTTTTTATTGCTTTTAAAGGAGACTGTGCAAAAACTAAGTAAATTAAGATGCCTGGGTGGTCGTGGCCATTTTTAGGCTATATTTACCTGCTTTACACGAAGATATAGGTAAATGTTCAAATTTTAAAGCTAAATTGTTGGGAATTTTTCTTTATAGTTTATAGCCAAATATATCATCTTTAAAAGTTTAAAGCAGATCTGATGGTGAATTTGTTGACCAACCAGCCTCCTTAAATTATAAAAGATAAATCTATATTATCTAAAATTTAAAGAAAGAGCATCGATCTTACACAATGTACGGTATATTAAACTGTCAATATTTGCAATTAGCCCCCCCCCCCCCCCCCCCCCCCCCCCTCCACCTACGCAGGTCCATTTCAGTTACGTGAATTAATTAGATTTGAATTTTCCCGGGGGAGGAGTCCGACCCCCCCCCCCTCCCCGGCCCCCTCTAGATCCACATGATCTTGCATACCCCCCCCCCCCCCCAACACACCCACACTCTCCCTCTTTTTAATATCAATAAATATTGGTCATTCCAAAGCAAGGAAAAATCAGCAGTATCCATATAAGGTAAAATCCTACACCCAATTTTATTTTATGGATAATTAAAGTATCATTTCTGAAACATGATTTCGTTGTTCACAGAAGTATATATGCTCTTAATTATTTCATAGACATTATATAACGGATGGATCCTCTTGTATGTCTATGCTATTTTATACGATTTTTTAATTTTTTTTAGGAGAAAGTGGAAAATATGGTTTGGTTGCAAATAACACACGCTAGAGTTTAAGATTCATAAAAAAATACCCCCAAAAATCGTATGAAATAATTCAGGGAATATACCTTCTTTGAACAATAAAATCATGTTTCAGAGATGATGTTTCAGAGATGTTACTTTACGATCAATAAATAAAAGTTTGCTGTTGCATTCCCTTTAAAAAAAAAAAAAGATACATGTGTATACCACGAAACGGAGAAAAAAGAACTCCGAAGCGTTCAATGTATTGTAACATAGTGACTGGATTGGAGGAAATGGGAGCAAAATTTACAATGTTGACAAAATGAATTTAAAAAGTACGTTTGGGAAAATATGATAAAAAGATTAACCAAATATTTAGTAAAGGGTGGGATAAGAAAATAATTCCGTCAAAACTTGATAAAATGTGGTTATAGTAAGGAGGAAGAGGGGGGATACATACAAGTTTATGTCATCTGACATCGATGGTATTAATGAAGTCCTAAGATATCAATTTGATTTTCATGACGCTATTTTTAGATGTTTCCTGAGAATAGAGCTCTCTAAACCAAATTTTAAAAAGACATCTGAAATTGGATTTAACAAATAGCAAGTAATTGGTGATCGAATTTGGATCAACATTAACATGTAGATATTGAGAAGGGGGGGGGGGGGGGGGTCTAGATGAAAAATGGATGAATTTGATGAAGACGTTGAACTTTTTGTTCATATTAGTTTAATCGCCGTTAAGCTTAGATTTCGTGCAATTGATAATTAAATGAATTATAACTCTACAAATTACAAATGAAGTTGCATTCATGAGCGGATCAAGATTTTTTTCGGGGGGGGGGTGTAATTTTTTAGTATGTATATTCAATAACTATGAATTGCTCAAGGGGATGATCCCATCTAAATCCGCGTCTGTATTAACGTTTGCATTAGCATACCCCCTATAAATAAAAATGCGTTGAGAGCTGTATTAATGAAAATTAATATCATATATTATTTATATCATCGCGTACAATCCTTCCACCTACCATTTGATAACCATTTGAACACATATTTAAAATATTGAACGTAATGCGTGCGCGGATCCGGGGGGGGGGGGGGGAGGGGGGGGTAGGGTAGGGGTCCGAATAACATGTAATGAATAACTGTTGCTTTATGATTTAATGATTTAAACTTCTTCGACAACTGGAGATCCTACATGCTTTTTTCACAAAGACAAAACAATTTTTTTTCATGTAGAGCTTGAGCATCTACTTTTGCTTATGAAAACCAATACATCTATTTTGGCAGAAATATAATTTAATATTGTCTTAAGTTTGCACTTGCATATGAAGTACATTTATTTTATCAGAAACATGACTTAACACTATTACAAGGTTGACAGCTGTTTGACGATTTATGTTTTAAACATACCTAAACATATGTATCAGTTGCGAATCGACGTACATTTATTACATTGCATTCAATTTCAATGAATATATTATGGGTACATGTACTTATAATTATCTGGCAAGCAGCATCATTTTGAAGTGGGGGGGGGGGGGGGCAAAACTTTACAAAATTAAATTAAAAATTAAAAAAATTTCTTACGAAAAAAATTAGGGGATTTCCCCCGCCCCCCTCCACATTTCCACCTGACGCTACATGTTCTGATTATAACTAAAGCAATGTAACTTACTGTTGAAGTCCCGAGTTGAATAACTTGTCTTCCGTCTGTGGAGCATTCTTTGAATTACTCAGATTTCCTAGCTACGTTCTGTCATTGTCGGTTTCTGCACAGGCGGGGGAGAATAAAGGATTTCTTCTACATGTAATGTAAAAGGAAGGCAATGTAAATATTTTTTTTATAAACGTTAAAGAGCGCACTCATGGTCATGATAGCTGCAAGTGCGGATGTAGAGGAGGGTATCCGGGGGGGGGGGGGGGGTGTCCTGATACCCCCCCCTCCCCCTTAGGGAAAATTCAAACCATATACATTAAACATATGTATTTGTAAATGTATATGGTTTGAATTTTCCCTAAGGCGGAAAACACGTCTTTAATCTCCCCTGCAAACAGAAATATCCCCCGGAGATAATTTTTTATCAGCTCGTGAGCTGTTGCAAGTTATATTTAGATCTATCACTTCCAAATTCCAGGATAAATACCAAATCCAGGAACATCTCTTTTGTTTAAAAATAAAAGAAAGAAAGCTGAACATTAATTATTGAACAGAATGTTTACCGCAAAAATAAACCATTTAATGACATAAAAAAGCGAGCATATTGAGCATACGGATTTGCATTTCTACCTACCTTTTGAATTTAACCAGGTTTTAAAACATAGACAAATTTCCAGGCGGTAATCTGTTCCTGAAGACCGTGCATGGCTATTTAACGCCCGCTGCCCTCGAAGACTGCTCAGAACAATGCGTGGTCCTTGCTCTAGGTCACGTGGGCAGTGAGGTCGACCGTGCAGTGAGCTATCATCGTGGACACACTTGTTGGGCAATAAACCTTTGACCATGGAGTCAATGGATTTAATTGGTGTTATGTTAAATTCGTAAACAATCGACTATCATTAGGGGTAAGCGTAGACGCACCGATATTTTAAAATATTGAAATTTAAGTGAATGTGTTTGATGCTAATTTTAAAATTATGCTAATTAATATGATAAAATAAATAGGGGCCAAGATGTAAAAAAAAAGTGCATTTTAATTTTCGTTTTAAAAAATACTCAGTGTAAGAACAATATACTTATATACTTGTAGTTATATATGCAGTGCATCATGTATTAGGTAGAAACCCTTTAGATATATTTAGGAAGCAAATTTCTCAATATTGGCTAAAATTAAGATTTTTATTTATTGTAAAAAATAATGTTATGGGCAGCAGAGAGAATAAAAATAGACGTTAATGCAAAACGAACATGGAGTTTTCAAAACAAAAGGAAAAGCTTATAACAAAATCAACACACTCGTTTGCAAGATCAACGGACTCCGAAGCAAAACGAACGGTCACCGATGCTTCGCTAAATGGCGGGTAAAACGCAGACATTACCTGAATGAACGCTAGACGGCGCGCGAGTATCCAGTGTTCCGTTTCCAAGTATCGAACGTTAATTTTACCCATGTATCATTGCGTTGAAATTCCTTTCTGACGTCATAATCGTTTCCGAATAAAACAGAAAGTTTGGCGGAATCACTAAACAGCGTTGACAGGCGGACAATTTGTTTTTGTAAGAACTCTTACCGTTTTCATCGGAAGTGTTAAAAAACGCGATGGAACTTTCAAGCAAGGTATATTTGATTAAAAACTATGTAAGATAATGTGAAAAAAAAAATGATTTGAGCAAAAATATTCTTTAAAAAAAAGAATACAACAAAGATACATATATGTCGGGTTTATTATAACAAAGTTTCAGAATTTGTTGATAATGTTGCCCATGCCCTTGTGGTACAAAATTCATGCAGCCAATGCCCTTTCTTTATACTGGTAATTTATATCTATATACTACAGAAGAATATTTCTGACACCACATTTATTTTTT
This sequence comes from Magallana nippona, assembly GCA_033439105.1. Classification (NCBI taxonomy): domain Eukaryota; kingdom Metazoa; phylum Mollusca; class Bivalvia; order Ostreida; family Ostreidae; genus Magallana; species Magallana nippona. Next base: position 35,772,331 of record CM065923.1, on the reverse strand, counting down.
TATTTTTTTTTACTTTGATTAGGAATTGGCTCCACATGATGGAGCATTAAGACGAAAAGACCTGGTCTCCTTTTACATAAGAAAGGTAACGAAGCATCCCAAATCTGGGGCTAATCTTTAACAAATCGGTGTAGGCCTTGGACTTTCGGTAGGATAGAACTTTCGATTTCTTACATCCAAACAGGATAAAAATGACGCTGGTTTCGATCGAAATATGCACAGATTGCGTAGTCTTAGCTCAAGAGCCAGACAAATATTGTTGATTTCAAGGAGTGCCAACAATGAAATATACAGGCCTACGTCACAAAGCTGTTTGACATAACTACCCAAAGTACAAGCTCTTGTTAAAATGGTTCTAATTCACACTTTCTATTTTTTTTAGATGGTTGTTCTGAACACCAAAACTGGGGAAATTATTTTGAGACCCAGATATACAGAATCAGTTGATCGTTACTTGACCACATCAATCAATGCTGGAGAATACATTGTCAAGGTTGTTCATTTTTACTTTATGTATGTTAACTGACTTGCTTTATTTGATCATGCAATGTAATAATTCTGACTTTGTCCTTTAGAGATCGGTGAGTGACGGGGTGACAGAGACAGGGGGATACAGTCACGTGATCACAGGAATCGGTCCAAAAATCACCGATGTCAAGGGTGATGATGATGTAAGTAAAGTATGATTCAATTTATTAATTATTTATTCATTTGCTACTTAATTTTTATCACATCAGTTCTTTCCTCTTTGCAGAAATGCGACAGAAACAATAACCAGCGTGAGAAACAGACTAAGGGACCGACTACAAACTGGTCCCCAATCCCAAATGTTTCTACAACTGTACATGATGCTATAGATGAGGTTTGTACATAGAATCATTTTAACAGGAGCTTGGACTTTGGGTAGTTGTGCCAAACAGCAATGTGGCGTAGTTCTGTCTATTTCATTGCTGGCCACTGAGCCATGGCTCTTTGAAATCAACAAGATTTGTCTTGCTTTTGAGCTATGATTTCGCAATCTGTGTATATTCATTTGAAACCAGCGTCATTTTTAGCTTGTTTTGACGCAATAAAGAGAAAGTGACATCCTACCGAAAGGCCAAGGTCTTGTTAAAATGGTTATAACTTACGAATTTGACCTACGTTGCATTGCAAATGAATACGGTTCAAACAGGGCAGACACAATTAACAAACAAATAACCTAAATGAAATGAATGTATCTAGATGAATCCATATTGCACCGAGAATATCATTTGACAAAAAATATCACATAACTTTCAAATGATTAGTTTCTAGATGCATGTGGATGTGGTCTCTTTTTTATAATTAGAAAAAAAAAGTTTGAAATTTTACGGGAAAAGTTAGAGAATTGTTGTTATTTATTAATTAGGGCAATAACAGTGAAATAACAAGGCAAGCAGAGTTGGAGGCTCGAGAGGCAAGACGAAGACAGATTGCAGACTTCTTTACTGATCCCGTGGTAAGTCTCTCTCTCTCTCTCTCTCTCTCTCTCTCTCTCTCTCTCTCTCTCTCTCTCTCTCTCTCTCTCCGTGCTATTAAATATAGATTTCTTTGTTTTTTTTAGGACCGAGAGGTATTTCCATTAAATGCCCCTGAAACATCAACAACCCGTACCATCACATATGCAGAGGTATATTTTAATTGAAGCCATTCAATTAAAAAACCTGTCAACATATTTCGATTCAGTGTTAGTATCCATCTATATTCATTTTTAACTTTTTTTTCTCTCTCTCTCTCTCTCTAAATGATTAGATACCAACAGCAGAAGAGAGTATATCGACAATGTTGGCAAAATTCAGCGCAGCTTTGTGGTAAGTTCAAATATTATCCGGAATCTAAAAAAAAATCGTAATTCATTTATGATAAGTAATTTTTCAAAAATATTTGATAATTCACACGTCTATTCGGTACAGGGACAAAGACTTCATGCGGGAGGTGTATGAATATCGCCGTTTACCGAAGCCACCAGCCCGAGGACTGGCGCCACTATCCTATGAATGGCTAACACTAAACACGTATTCTGGACTGATGCAATCAATAGAACAACAGGATCCCGGGGCCCCGCAGGTGCGTCCTCTGTCTTTAATGCATCCATATCATTTTTGTGTTGTCAATAAATAAACGGACATTGTACACGTATTAACGGGATTTTGATTTTGAATTTTTTTTTTATGTGAACAGGTCAACGCAAATATCCAACAAAGGCTTGATACGGAAATTGAAGTTATAGATGATCAAGGAGTCAGAGAATCTGATCCGAGTTCTAGCACGGATGAGGAGGAGGTAAAATAGAATCGTTAAGTTACATTATGTGTCTTAAGATGATGAACTGGAATGTGCAAGAATTTATTTTGATAATTTTTTACTTGGCCTTTTTTTTTTAGCAGAACGAACACCAAGCATCCTGGTTTGTGCGACTTTTTTGCTGTGGTGCCACCTCCCGTCCAAAAAAGGTTAGTGCAAGATATGACGTTTCTTTAATGTTCTTGTCTTATGCTCCATTTCAAGAATGTTATAAACATTGTGTATTGATTTGCTATATTGGATTGTATAATAAACATTTATTCTGTTCTTTTTCAACAGATAAAAGATAAAAATCAAAAGAAAAGCAATAAAGGGTTTCTATCCCAAATTAGAAGAATGTTCGGGAGAAAATAAAGATTTTCTACGAGGGAAATCTACCGTGCTTAATATATGTATGCAGTGACTTAAAAACCCATTGTATGGCGACTCAAAATACTCAAATGTATCGTAAAAAAGATTGCCTGTGAAACATGCATAATTTTTAAAGCCTCTCTATGACTATGAAGGTAAAGAAAATTTAACGCACTAGGGTTATATTGAATTTGAAATAAAACATTTTTTCTTCAGAAATTGTTTTTGTATTATATACGAGGTCTACTTTATCTTTGCTTCACATAGTACATTGTATTACGTCACGCAATGACATAATACTTTTATAAATAATAAAAGTCAAAACTTTTCAAATTTTTCTCCACATTTTCTTAAATTAAACATTGAGCTGATTTTGATGTTTCAGATTTTATCTGTTTATTCCAATAAAAAAATTACCCCCCCCCCCCCCCTCATTGTGCCCCCCCCCCCCCAACTCCAGGGATCGTGATTAAAACAAACTTGAATCTACACTACCTGAAGATGCTTCTATACAAGTTACAGGTTTTCAGGCCAAATAATATTTTGAGAAGATTCTCTATTAGCAGCAGCTACAGTTCCATACATGTTAAAACGTTGCAATTTACGGCGCAAAAAATTGCGCTAGTTTTGGACTGATTAATCTTATCACCAAACAGATTCTGTACAAATATTCGATTCCAAAAAATTCCTCTGACATCGTCCCTTAACTAGTCTTTGATATTCTTTTAAACACCATCACCAGCTCTCTATAACTCTATGAACGAAGATCAACATTTTTTATTATCGAGACCACTCAATGCACTTTGAAAAACTATGTATAACTCACAAATCCGGTCGGAAAACTTAAGTCCTTTCCTACATGAAATATACCCGTCTTAATTAATTTCCCGTAGGAAATACATTTATCCTATAGAAAATATATTTCCTGTAGGATTAAAAAAACATCCTACAAAATTTTCTAAATAGCCTTCTTTCTCCCTTATGAATTATTGAATCCCCACGGGATATAATTTGTTAAAGGTCAATATTTCACCTGCCAGGTGAGAAATACTATAAACAAAAGTGATTATATACTTTCTGACCATGTTCTAATCTATGGATTTTTACAAAACTGCATCTAAAGCGGTTGCAAAATGTCACCTTGGCACTTGCATACTTATCCGGAGCAGCTAGTATTAGAATAAGTAACCTAGCTAAGGCCAACTATTTAGGAGGTTTACCCTTTTCATATATTTTGGTCATATATCTCTATTTCTTTCTCTTATAGTTGCTTGGGTTTTTTTTGTTTGTTTGTGGTTTTTTGTTTTGTTTAGTTTTTGTTCTTTTTTTGTTTTGTTTTGTTTTGCTTTGTTTGTTGTTTTTTTTGTTTGTTTGTTTTTTTGTTTTTTTTTGGGGGGGGGGGGTACGTTTGTTTGTTTGCTTTTCAGTCAATCTAAACTCTGGAACAAAAAGAGGAAATATTAGAACCTTTCTGTTTCAACTATGCAAAATGCGCGATTTATAATAAAATGTTCTCCTCAAAATCAAGTAGGCAGTTTGCAATTGTATACAAAAAAAAAATGAACATATAATATAAAGTGTTATATTATTGGAAACTATCCCTTATCAGTTTAGAATTTGCAAAAGCGGGATATGGCAATGTGAGATTGCGCTGACATCAGAGTTGGGTTGACATAATAATATCAAATTTATTTGTACAGCTATCGAATTTTATATGTATGGTATACTACTGTTATCTTGTCTTTTAAGTGGAAACTTTGTTACTCTTTACAAGATAAGGATTCATAAGCATGGTAATGATTTTTTAACACAAAACAAGAAGGGAAACATAAATGTACCTTCAATTATATTTTTAATTATATTATATGTTTTGCATTTGTTAGGGGGATATCAAAAACAGTATAACAATACAACTTTAAATGCAGGGGAAGACTTTCATGAGTGTCTGTTTTTTCGCCTTCGCTTAGATGGTTTGAAATGACGCAGTACCTGTGTTAAGACTTTAGCTAATTCCCAAATTCAAGTTAGTTTATATATAAAATAAACACGTTATTGAAGACAGTGTCTGTCATTTAATGAGTTATAAAAGTTATCACATATGATACAAATCAATAAAACTGATATGAACATTGCACAATGATTTACAAATCTGGCAAACAAACATTATGTAACATGTAACATGACTTCATCATTCATAAAACATCACATGATCAGTCAGCTGACTGACAACAACAACAACAATGAGTCATTATATGTTTATATATATAAAACCCATTTCTTTTGTAAGGAAAGCCCTGTAGTGTATACAACTATATGCATCGACTAGTAGACAAGATTCCAGCCCTTCTATATTGTTAACATGGAGATTTATTGGCAAGGGATATTTACCCTAGTTTGATAACAGCATTCAAGCACAGATCTAGAGGGGTCATGGGTCCGGACTCTCCCCCCCCCCCCCCATGCAAAATTCAAATTTCTTTAAATTACATTATAAAATTACCAATAATATGCCCCCAAGCAAACTCAAATAACAAAAATTTTCTGGATCCGCGCATGGCAGTTGTGTTTGTATGATATTGGATATTACCGGCAAGTAATATGCAAACTTTAGGTTCAAAAACATATGAAACGATTGCTAACATTATCCACAAGTACAATATCATAGGAAGGCAAGCCAGTATTCAACAACACACAAAAAACCAGATGATGAGACTGAGATAAATTTACAGTATCAATTTAGCCATGAATTCAAAAGAAAGTGAACATTCTTATTTTACACTACTTTTTATTATATTGTACATGTATATTAAAAAATGAGCTTGTTTGTCCTAATAAAATCTCATCAGAAAACCAATCTTATTTCCAAACACAGCTATTGACTTTTTTCTCAAACAAGTAAAAAAAATTTAACATCTTTAGCTTTCCCCCACAGAAAATTATTCTCTGTAAAGGGCCATACATCAAATATATGATTTAATATCCTAAATCATAAGCATCTTATACACTGGAATATGTTTACACAAATGGAAGTCGATAATGCCTGCAATATATATCTGCTCCCCCCCCCCCCCCCTCCTAAATATTTTTTGTTCTCCATTCACAATGTTATGGGCATTGCATATTGCACATGAAGAGGAAGATATATAGTCACAAGGCTGGATTATACATAAGAAACAGTCAACAGTCTTGACTAGTCCTTAAGTCTGGTTCCCTTTCCACTTCTCTTCGTCTTCTTTTCTAGCATCGGGCTGCAGCTGATTCCTCATGCCCCCTAGGACGTTGGAGGTGGCCTCAGTGGCTATGATGACAGGAGACAGAACTGTTGGGGGAACCAGTCTAATGGCCGCTCCCACCGCCCCTGTCATTCCTTTCTGCTGGTGTTCCTTTGTTGCCACATCCACAATGTTATATGCCGTGTTGCTGAAACCCTGCAATATTTAAACAGGTTTAGAAATCATTTAGTCAAATACATTAGAAAAAGTAGAAAAAAGGTTGCTGACACATCATCTGTTTCAATAAAATACAGAAATTAAGAAATAGATCATGTTATTTAATTGTAAGTAGTGTATTTGATTACCTCTGTTATGGCTATGTATGCGTTCTCCACACCCTCTCGAACATCAGCTGGAGGACCCCTCAGCCTACGTCGCTGAACTCGACAGCTGGGGCCGGGCGTCACCATGTCATATGTCACTTCGGCGACGTACTACAAAATTAATGAACGATAGCTTATATAACTGAGAACATGATCCTTTGAATTACAAAATCATGCATGATGAATTATATGTATACCAGTATACATGTACTACAGAAGCAGAATTCTTTGTGGAGATTAAATCTGGTTGACTTGGTTTTTCGTGAACTGAATTTTGTTGTTTGAATATATAACCACATAAAACATAAAACCATAAAAAATTCCAATTTCACAGTAATTACTGATCATCTTTGCAGGTATCTTTCTCAGGTGTGGATTTACCTGAACAGACTGGACGGCCCGATTGGTCAGCTCTAGCATTGCCATGGCAGTGGAGGTGGAGAAGGAGGTCGCCCCTCTCTGGATACCCCGAACAAATCGGCCATCTTTTTTGTATTGCTCCACAGGCAGCCAAAAGAGATCTCGAATTCCTTGTGCTAAAATTACACCAAGTAGAATCAATTTTAAGCATATTTACTTTTATCATTAATTTTTGTACATTACTGAGGTTTCTTTTCCTATATTGATAATGTTCATAATTATTTATTCATTGGGTTACACTTGAAATTGACAGTCCCATTGTTTAAAGGTGGAAAAAAATTACACAAATGTACTAGTTTTGATGTACAAGCATACATTTAAATTTTTCTAACCTTACAAATTTATAATGAGTACATGTCTTTAATATATGTGTAGTTATACCTATTTGTACAAATGAGTGCATTGGTCCTACACCACCCAGGATGCTGGGAAGCTGTTTCTTCAGGATATCAGTGATCCATTCGTTGATGCAATAAGCCTGAAGCTTATCCATCCCAAGAAGACTGTAAAGGAAAGATCACTCTAAAGAATAATTACAGTAGTTTGAGAGGTCATAACAATTTAAAATATTTGCAGTTATCAATTTTGGAAGATTTCGTAAGTTTCACTTTCAAGGATACATGAATTGACAGAAGTTTTAGCAAAAGAATTTTTGTCTTATTTAATACTTTGATGAACATTTGCTGTTGTGGACAGACTCAACAAAAAAAATCAATTGATAAACATTCAACAACTATTGATAAATTCATGGCAGAGGCTATCTCAATTGTCAGTTTTATTGAAACCCCCAGAACATTTCTCCGACAGAAATTTTTATATTTTCGTAGCTACTGACCCGTGTTTATAATTCAGCCTCTTTAGCTTCAGCTCAGAGCAGTTTAGACTGGCCAGTCCCACCAACACACCAGCCAGGGTCCCCTGAAGTTCAGAGAAATTAGAAAAGTTAGATACCGCCTCATCACACCAAATACAGAATATTTCCCATTGTTTGAATTTTTTTAAATACAAACTTAAAAAAATACTGTTTGTTCTTTAAACCTAAAGCAAGTATTGCACTACATTGTATTATGATAATGTATTTTTGTAAAATTCAGAATGAATAACAGACCAGTACTCAGGATATTTCTGAACTTACATGTTCTCTGTCAACCCATTTCTTTCCATGGTAGTCAAGTCTGATTGGCACATCAGGAGAAAACATGAAGTTTCTGTAACATAACAATACATTAGACAAGTAGTACAGTAAACTAATAAAGAAGTTCAAAACAAGCAATAAGGCATGCTTTAAGCCTTCTTTATAGGATGTACCACTAATCAGACACAACTCCAAGACAACTGTGTCCATTTATCACTGAAAACATTAACTCGATGAATTTCATACTTAATGAACACTGGTTGAGACTGCTCTGTGCGATCTGAGTCACTACTGGCAACAGAGGCAGAAGACATCACCGACCCATGACTGGCTAAGCTCTGCTGCATCTCATCAAACTTCATTAATAGTTCCTGGGGGGTCCCTTCCTCCCCAGGGCTTTCTGGCTGACCGACCGTTATCACAGGGGCCGGAGCTCCACTGGCTCCAGATACTGACCTTGACCTTTGTTTGGGGTCAGGGTCAGTGGGGTTATCCACATTACCACCGGTAATTTCTGTGAAGAATTTCTTCAGGAAGAACAAAGAGTCCTAAATATAAAGAAGTCTTTTTTAAAAATATAGATAAATCATGCAAAAATTGCAAATAAAATTTTATTCATAATCATGTTTTTTGGTCATCCTCTCTTTGAAAATACACTGATGTAAGAAAAATTTCTACGTCTTTGTCTCAAATCAAAAATTAATCATTGTAAGCAAAAAAACTGGCCATCTTAAAAAAGCTTTATTTTTTTATAAAGAGAAATAAAAATTGGTCAAATACCTGGTCAATATTGAGTCTGAGAGGCTGCAGAGAAACTCTCAATGAACACTCCTCGGTCTTGACACTGGGATCTGGTCTCTTGTGTAATGCTTTTATGTACACCTAAATGGAAAGCATCAAAATGATGGAAAGTGCTTGTTGGTTATACATCAGAATGAATAAGTTTCAATCAATTATTTTTGCTTTTGTTAAAAACATATAATAATGGCTAAGAGGTACCTGAAGTATAGGGTGGATACACTATCTACAGCTAGGACATTATTAACTGATTTTTCCAAAGTATAAATATTACAAACTTCTCTTTATTGTAGTTACTGTTCATCACTTTTTGTTTGCTACATCACATTTTCACATGAATTTAATTACCGGTATATTTGCCATGTGATTGACATAGTGTATGCTTGAAGTTATAACCATTTTGAGTTAAATTTTTCGGGTATGTGATTTACAGATTATTTGATTAGGTTCTAACCATGTTGGAGTTGGTCTGTTTTGGCATGTTTTCAGAGGAATACTGGTACAGGAACTTGTTGATTTTGGAGTCAGACAGTCGGTCCCGGATTTCCGCATCGCTGATAATCAGCACCTGTCTAGAGGCCTGCTCTGTGTGACCCGGGTACGTCTCATGTTGAAATCTCACCTAAAAATACATGACGTCCATTATTACAGGACAAAGTTATTCAAGGTGTTAATATTACTTTTTTGTTGTGTTTATGAAACCTGTGTTTAAACTTTTATAGAACATCAGTAAAGCCAATAAATTTAAATTTTAATATGGAAATTGATAGAAGAACTTGACAGGGTTAATCAGTGTGTAACAATTAATGAATCAACATTACTGGTAATAAACTAACTGGTGACAACAGAAAATATTAAAATGTATTATAATATTTTTGTCTGTTTAAAAAAAAAAACCCAATGTCATGTTAAAAATACAGTAGATGAAGACATCACTCAGAAAGTGAAACAAAACCTGTTTTGATTTGGAAGTGGTAATTCAGTTTTCATTTTGAAACATTTTGTGCCAAAAATAAAGAGAATTCAAAATGTTACACGTAGGTGTTGGATGAGGTTGTTCTCAGTACTTAGACTAACGCAACTACCGGTAGTTGACCTGTCCTACCTTGGTGAGCTGGAGCTCCATCAGTGTGTTGTGGTCCCTTCCCACCCCTCCACGCTGTATCCAAGGGATACGGTCCACTGACGACCCTTTGGAGGCAAATCGTATGGAAGGCTCTGTTACATATTCTCTGAAATTTTGAAAAGGGAGAGACTTGTTATTTTTTGTTGAAGCTTTATGGCTATACAAATTGAATTCATTTTGTAAATGATTTAGTTTTATTCCAAAAAAATATCTTTTTCAGCTCTGCAGTTACCCATAATCCTTCATTTTTCTAGACATCACCACTTCTGTTTCCACCGGTTTCTGTTGGACGGGTGTATCGGAGAAGTCGCTCCCTCCATACATATGCCAGACGATGGTCAGTTCCTTCAGGGTGTACCGGTACTCAGCGTTAGGGAAGTGGTCAGGGGCCTTCAGGAGATCCGTCTTACCATGAGGCTGACTGAAGTAGTTGTCTTTGATCTCTATCGGCTCCTCGGTGAATATCTTTACCTCTGGCTTTCCATCTCTTGGCTAGTGAATTAGAAGAAAATTTGTTTCCATTTGGATGAAATTTTCCAATATGTGGTGTTCATTCTGTCTATCAACCAAAAGTTTAAGTTATTTGATTTACTGGCCATAAGGCAAAGCATGTGGGGTACCCTCTTTTTAAAAAAGTATCTGCAAAATGTACACAAGTGGAAAAATACCGTTTCTGTCCTCCTTTATCTTGACATCTAAAAAAACCTGTACATCAAAAGATTAATCATCAAAAAATTTAATTCCTTTTTGGAGATACAATCTACATTCGGTATGTTTCACAACTTACAGTGATGGTCAGCCCTGGGTTGACAATGATACAGAAATCCTCTATACATGTATACCATATCAACTTACAGTGCAATGTCGATGAAATAAAAGTCCTCTATATAGATAATAGGGCTGAAGGCCCGAGGGCTGATATTGTTCAAGGGCTGATACAGGGTGTAATAGAAAAATGGAATATATTAATATATTTATTACATACTTAGTACAAATGTAATAACATATTGAAAACATTGTCTTTGCCTCAATTCAATCATAACAGAATAATTCATGAATTATGTCAGGTGACGAATGGATTATTACCGTGCCTTAATTACAATAGTCTGTCCCAAGTTATTGCTTTCATCCCTTTTTGATGATTTTTAATAAAAATACACATACCTGTGAAAGAAATACAGTTGAAATCAATAAAAGGGAAAATATCCAAGATATCCTCATTGACACATTTTCATTTTTCACTCATAAAATTTCAAAACAGATAATTTGGACTTTTTCATATTAGTGGATGAACATACTTTGAGCACAAAGGTATTTAAGATTATCAAAATATCAAGCAAAAAGTGATGGAAGCAAAAACTCGGGACAGAGTATACCTAATTCTAAAGGGTAAAAATCAGAGGAGTTTCGCAATGGGTGTAAAACAGATCCAAATCAGCCCTGCAGATTGATCGCATATGCAAAACACTGTATCTGTTATTAAGTGTATATCATATCCACTTACAGTGATGTTTACTTACAATATTTTGTCGCTATTCAATTTCAAACTATTATCCCTTTCCTCTACAGAGGTTTGAGCAAATCTCGACGCTTCCATTCCGTTCTGCCCCAGACACAACATTCAAAGGGCAACTACTCTAATTTTGAAGAATTTCAAACTCTAAAACAATTTTAAAAACTTTCGGAATGTGGTTTCTGTATTAAATAATACGAAATGTTGAGATAAGTGTTGGCCAATGAAAGCCATATTGCCGAATATTAATTCTCACCGAACAAACATAGAGATATATCAGACAGTCACGTGCTATGTTTAAACCAATGAAAGTTTGACATTGCAGTCCGAGGGAAAACCAACTTAAAGTGCTTTGTCAGAAGTCCTTCATACATATTACATATCATATTGTAAGCCATCTGGGGGGGTTGGCTAGTATCTCTGAATCCTCAGCATGTACACAGATCATCTAATGTTTATCTCAATAACTCATCTTGTCAGGATGGATTAATAAATTAATTACTTCTTAAATTCAAGTTGGCCAGGCTCCATTACACTTTATCTTTTTGTCCAATAATAGTCAAGATGAATGATCAGTCATACTCATTTATTGTCACACATCAATATGGCATAATGATGTAAACATTGTATGACACACAAATATCAACAGGTTCTTCTATAATATGATTTCATATAAATACGGCTGACAATTCAGAAACACAAGTTTAGGTCGTCCAGTGTGGTAGGAGATTTCTAACTAGGCTATAAATTACATAATAGAGTTTTCTCACCTTTTTGTACTTTCAAAATGTTGCCGCCGCACAACTAGCAGAAATCTGTCGTAACGTAGTACGTGCTTGCTTATATAACCTCCTATTATCTGTCACATGACATGAAATAACCAATTGAAATATGCCGTACAAGCGATGAACCAATCAGAAGCCTGTACGGGAAGCTGAGTTCCCACACAAGTTCCCACACAGAACTACTTTTACCACACAGGCTACCGTACAAAGCCGAATGATAAATAATTAAAGTAATCATCTATAAATAAGTTGTTAAGCAGTGAACATGTCATTAATTACACATGTTAATAAATATCACATATCATAAAATCATTTGTACAATTTATATTCGGACATAATATAACTGCGCATGGATATCGTAACTACAGACGATAGCATAAACAAATATAGTTCCTAGAGTAAGACTGAATATAAACAATTTATCAACAGTTAACATCAAGTTTCATTCTTGAAACATCACACAGTATTAAATAAACATGCTGGATAGTTAAATTAAACAGTTAGTACATTTTATTGGAAAAGATCGATAACCGGAAGTGACGAAGTTCACTCGAAAAGATGATGGAAGCCAGAAAGATGAAATGTAAATATAAACCAAGAAATCGTTCTTACACTGAATGTAGAGCCCTAAATGAAATTTAACAAGGTAATCTACATGATTTATGTGTTATTCTACGATCGTATGTGTTTCATCAAATCTATAAACTCTGTAAAAACGTAAACAAATAGCTATTAACACAGGCACATGCTCTGGTTATCTAAAACATGAAATATTTGGGGAAATTACTACATGACATAAATAATGATAATATGTGGAAGCTTGTTCTAAATAATCAACATGAAATAAAACTACAAAATCACAAACAGGTTACACTCCCCACAACTTATTAACAAAATTCTCCTGAATTTTAACATTCTATGAAATGTCACCTATTAAAGTCTAACAGGAATGTTCTTTCCGTCAATTGTGGCTAGAAGGTCATCTGTGGTGCGGTCTCTCAGGGCGCATGACTTTTCCAACATTTTTAACCAAATGTCATCACCTTCATTTTCACTTACAATTGTTTTCAACTGTTCATAGATGTAATATCTGGATTTACGTATAACCTGGGACTCCTTCTTCCCTATTTTTTCTATAGTGCCCGGAAGTGCCAGAAAGTTGAATTTATCCAGTAGGTCCATTCTTTCTATTTTCATACATTGTGATTGGTCCATTCTCTGCTGGATGGTCATAGCCATGAACTCCCAGGAGAGAAGTTTTCTATCAGGGGACATCTCCTGCCAGTCCTTTGGGGGCCACAGAATTGTCAAATCTTTGTACTGGAGGGCAATTTGGTCTGTGCCCCAGTCTCTCCTGGCGGGTGGAAATAATGGAAGGCATCCTCTCTTTAACAAGTTCAAGGCTCTTTCTGATGTTGATGGTTTTAGAGGGGTTTCAGAATAATGTTTAGTTTCCTTGGATGATGAAGAAGGCAGCTGGGCAGACTCAATAAAGCTGGTGGAGGAACTAGGGACTGGTGATGGTTCAGATTCTCTCTTTCGCTTTACAGGTAGGTTTATCTGTTCTTGATGGTGCTCTTCAATTGCCTCAATGAACTTTTCATCGATTCCAATAAATCTGGTCAGCCTCCTCCTGATTGTATTCGAAGTAATTGGTCTCCTTCTGTTCGTTTTGGGCTCCTCGGCTTTATTTTGTACTGCTATTTTTCTCGAAATGCTTGCCATTGCTTTCGCGTCACCTAGCACTGTTGCTATCAGGGTCAGGACAAAAAGCTGTGCTCCCTGCTTTAAAGTTATCTTCCTTGAAGCTAGATTGACATGCTCCACCTCTAGATCCGCAATGAGTGGCTCCTCAGGACTGTATTGTGAGGGAGTTGTAGTGGTCATGGTCTCCTCGTAGTCTGGCTTAAAGAGGGCTTCAGGGGTTGGGGCAAATGATGGTACCTGAGTCTTCATGCTGTTCCAACCTCTGACCCACTGATCCTTTTTCTTGGAGGCATGCCTGGTCTTTGATAGCCACTCTAGGACCAGCACTCTGGCATGGGTTGCCACACTTGATCCCCAGTCTGATCCTCTAACCAGCCGGCAGTATCCCTCTGGATTGAAACTGAACCACACACCATTGCTCTCTGAGATGAGGTCTGTAGGATATTTTGCCAGTTGACTACTGTGGGCCTGTTTGGCATGGCTCCTTAGGTCAGTGACTCTCTTATATGTTCTTTCTTCAGGGCACCATGGACACACCACTTTCATCGTCCCGTGAGTTGGTCCCATATGATTCTTAAGGTCCCTGTTTGAAGGAAAATTCTGGTGACACTCCCAGCACTCCATACTTTGTTATCTGTAATTTAATTAAATTGTTGTTAGGGGAAAGTTCATGTGACATCTTATATCGTCTTATCTTCTAATAGATTTTGAAGCTCTTCTAACTGTGTTATGACTAAACCATTCAAAATAACTAGAGATGTCGTCTAACTTAGAAGGAAATCATAAGAAATCGTCTCGTACTTCCACATCTAAAATACACATCTTGTGTAGCCCCAAAATATGTAGTCTCATACTACATCTACATCTTGAAGAGACTGGTTAAAACAAGACATCAAACATACTGTCTGATGTGTACCAGGTAGTAGGTCCACGTCTATAACACTGTTCTATAAACGACTTGTTAACTATCTCTATCAACATCTCTGGGAGAAGAGTTCTGGGTGATCAGGCCAGCTCTATCCCAACCTCTGCGCGCATACCTGACATCTAACTTCTACTGTAAGTACGACTTCTCATAAATAAATAAAAGTAATAACAGCAACAACAAAAAACAAACAACATCTATAGGAACTTCTATGCTTTATTCAAAATTCTGTTAAACCAGTTAGGGAGGGTTTTTCCTTTGTAGGGCATCAATCTGTCTACATGATAGACTTTTGCTGGTTTACGAGCTGTTCTCTGCACAAGGTAGTTGACATCATCTATTCGTTTGGTAATAAGGTATGGGCCTTTCCATTTGGATGTTAACTTGGGACACACTCCAACTTTCCTAGTATTGTCATACAGCCAGACAGGTTGACCTCTCTCCATCAGTTTTTTCTTTGCTTTCAGATCATAGTGTCGTTTGTTGTACACTGCACTCTTTTTCAGATGTTTTCTTGCTATGGTATGGGCATCATTCAGGGTTCTCTGTAGCTCTTCTATATACTCGCTTACTTCAGTTTCACTATCTGCTTCACTGGGAGGCTTTCCAACGACTGCTTCTAGAGGGAGAGTGACATTTCTGCCTAACATCATGAGGTTTGGTGTCTGATTAATGCTGGAATGTATGGAATCTCGGTATGCCATCATGACTTGAGGGAGGTATTTATCCCATGTTCTCTGGTTGTGCTCACAGTACATTGTCAACATAGTAGCTAGGGTGCGATTGAAGCGCTCGACACTGCCATTTGCCTGAGGCCTCATACTGCTGGTTCTAGTTTTATCAATTCGAAGGAATTCACACATTTCTTTGAAAAGTTTCGATTCGAAGTTTCGTCCTTGATCGGAGTGGACTTGTAAAGGTGTACCAAATCTACAGACTATTTCATTTACAAAGGTGGTTACAACTGTTTCAGCTTCTTGATCTGGAATAGCTATGGCTTCGGTCCATTTGGTAAAACAGTCAATCATAACTAAGATGTATTTATTTCCTTTTGTAGACTCTGGCAGAGGTCCTAGAATATCAAGAGCTATCCTTTCCATGGGTTCTCCAACCAAATATTGTCCTAGGGGTGCTCTGTTTTGTCTTTGACAGGATTTACGTGCAGCACAGAAATCGCATCTTTTGCAGTACTGTGTAATTTCTTTAGTCATAGATGGCCAGTAAAATGAATTCCTTATGCGCAATATGGTCTTTTCAGCTCCTAGGTGGGCTCCGGTGGGAATATCATGATAGTAGTGAATGACAACTGGTCTCTTCTGTTTTGGTACAATTAGCTGTAGTAAGACCTTGTTAGTCTCTGTATCATGGAACTCTCTATACAACAGACCATTGATTACTTTGAGTCTCTCCCATTGTCTCCACAAAGTTTTAAATGACTCAGAATTGTGTGAAATGACATCCCATTTTGGTCTTGTAGAACCATCTGTCAAGGCTAATAACAGCATGCCTATAGATTGATCTTCTATTTGTAACTGTCTAATTTCATCAACCCCCCATCCCTCTAGTATTTCCTGGTTTATAAATTCATGCTGGGGTACTTCTTTGCTTCTAGTGGTCACTCTGACTGATTGCTTGGTTTCTTGCTCTCTATTTTCACCTGACATCTCATCATCACTACCATCATTGTCACTTATATTCTGTACTTGTCTAAGGCAAGGCTTGCATGGGTTTCTTGATAAAGCATCTGCATTTTGATGACTTCGCCCAGGGCGGTGAGTAACTGTGAGATCGTAAGTCTCAATCTCTTGTAGCCATCGTACAGTCTGACCTGTGGGGTTTTTCAAGTTTCGAACCCAACTGACAGCTGCGTTATCTGTACGAAGTAAAACTTTTTGACCGTAGAGGTAGGGATGAAACTTCCGAAGGGCAGTGACAACAGCTAACAGCTCTTTACGTGTGACACAGTAGGATTGCTCGTGGCGGTTCATAGTTTTACTCATATAGGCTATTACTCTCTCTTTACAATCTTGGTTCTGGGACAGTACTGCACCAACAGCTCTATCACTGGCATCTGTATCCAGAGTAAATGGTAATCCAGGTAAAGGAAAACCAAGTATTGGTGAAGTTGTAAGTGCTGTTTTAAGGGTGTCAAAAGCATTTTAACATTCAGATGTCCATGTGAATTTTGTCTTCTTCTTGTATAGATCGTGGAGAGGCTTTGCTACCTCTGCAAACTTCTTCACAAATTTTCTGTAGTAAGAACAGAGTCCAAGGAATGATCTGATCTGTTTTTCATTCTTTGGGACTGGCCAGTTTTTGACAGCAGATATTTTCTCTGGATCAGTCTGGATACCTTCTGAGGAAACAATGTGACCAAGGAACTTGACTTGCTTTTGGAAAAAGATGCATTTTGACGGCTTGAGCTTTAAGTTTGCTTCTCGAAGTCTTGTGAAAATATTTGCTAAACGCTGAATGCCTTCATCAAAAGTTGAGCTATGTGAGATTATGTCGTCCATATAGACAAGACATTCGGTCCACTGAAGTCCTTTCAATACATTTTCCATGAGACGTTCAAATGTAGACGGGGCATTTACCAGACCAAATGGCATGACTCGAAATTGGAAGAGCCCTAATGTTGTTACAAATGCAGTTTTCTCTTTATCCTTTTCAGCCATCTCTATCTGCCAGAAGCCTGAGTTGAGATCCATCGTAGAAAACCATTTGGCACCAGAGAGTGAGTCAAGGCATTCGTCTATACGAGGGAGCGGATAGGCATCTTTGACAGTTTTCGCATTTAGTTGTCGGTAGTCAACGCATGCTCTAGTGGCTCCATTTGGTTTTGATACTAGAACTAGATTTGATGCCCATGCACTGGTTGAGGGTTCGATCACGCCTTTCTCTAACATGCTCTGTACCTCACCTCTTTCAATGTTTCGTTTTGCAATAGGCTGTCGTCTTAGGGGCTGTCTCACAGG
Source organism: Magallana nippona (assembly GCA_033439105.1). Classification (NCBI taxonomy): domain Eukaryota; kingdom Metazoa; phylum Mollusca; class Bivalvia; order Ostreida; family Ostreidae; genus Magallana; species Magallana nippona. The sequence goes on along the minus strand of CM065923.1, from coordinate 35,754,676 downwards.
CTTTTCATTTTCTGTATCTATCTTGTGTTTAATTATGCCAGTGCACCCAATATCATCTGACGTTTGTGAGAATACATCTTTGTGTTCTAGGAGTAGTTTGAAGAAGACATCTTTCTGTTCTTTGTCTAGATTTGTGGAACTTCTTACAAACATGTCAAGGAGATGATCTGGTAAATCTTTCTCAGGAGTTGGATCTTCTATAGGACTCTTAGTAATGAAAACTCTCTGTGGTATGGCGTCTCGTTCTACCAAATGTGCGTTCCTGCATACACCGATAACAGTTTTTGCATGTAGTTTTACAGGTACCTCTCCAAGATTCACAATGTTAACTTGTATTTGCTCAGAATGCGTATCTATCAAGCCATCTAGTACTTCTATGTCATCACTGAAGGTGTTGAGTTGCTCCAGGAAGCCTATGTCTGTGATGTCATCATTTCCTGTCAAGGACACTGGAGCCCAGATACCACAATATGCAGGTATGGAAATGGTTCTTTTAACTTCTACATTTGTAGTTGTTTGTTCATTTGCAATCCAACATTGAACATTGGTTCTCTCAGTCTGTAAAATTCTTGTTTTGTAGTCAATGTGATGGCAATACTGTAAGAGGAAGTCCTGCCCGAGGATAGCTGAAAGATCCATGTCAACAACCAACAAGTCAACTGCATGTGGAACATCCTCAAGATAAATATAAAATCTTCCAATACCATGGACTGGTAGAGCATGACCATTCAGATCCTGCACACACATGTTCGTGGATTGAAGGACTGGACACAGCTCCTCCGGAATCTTTCTGAATTCTTCATGTGACAAAAGTGAAGCAGTGGAACCACTGTCTAATAAAAAGTTAACATCCACCCCACCCAGGACTCCAGTAACATGGAATCCATTATCTGATAATGTTTTCTGTTTATTAAAAGCCACCCCCCTCGAGTCATCATCACTAGGTCTTGACTCCTCCATCAGCTGTCGACCTACAGGGCTGATGGTCTCCCATTTCCCTGCTGATAGTTTTGTCGCCTCGATACATCTTGATTTCTTCTCTGACCAGGTCTGGGTCTCTCTAGAAGAGGACAATCTTTGATGAAATGTTTTGGTGAGTTGCAGTGAAAGCAAAGCTGGTGGGAAGACTTCTTGTTTGCTCTCTCTAGTCTCTCTAATCTGTCGCTGATTTCTTGTAGAAGGGCAGATGAATCAAAAGCTGAAGCAGTATTTGACTTCAACTTAACATTGGTTGGCACATCTTGAGGGACGTTTAAATCCACATCATTTGTCTTCATGGCTCTGGCTTGATGTTTCTTTTTGTCATAGTTTTCACCTAGGATGGCTTCAAATCTGTCAATTATATCAGCAGCTTCTGAGATACTCTGACAATGCTTATCAATGCATCTACATTTCATCTCTACACTTATCAGCTTGTAAAGGTGATTCAAGGCTAAAATCTCTTGAGCTTTTTCGTCTAGGTCACAGTATGCTTTCTGCACCATCTGTCTGATGTCATCACCAAGGGCAGCAGCACTTTCACCAGTCTGTCGTCTACGGGATTCAAGCTTGGACAGCCATTTGTTCTGGTGTCGGGAATTTCCAAACCGTTGACTAAATTTGTTGATAAGGGAATCAAAGGATCTTTTCTCTGCTAAGGATAAACTCATATAAAATGTTCTGGCTTGACCTCTTAGGCTTGCAGCAAGGAACAGCACCTTCTGTCTATCTGTCCATCTACTTAATTCTGCACAATCATTGAAGTGAGAGATGTACTCCTCCCAGCTAACAGTACCATCATAAGACTCTGGCTTCATCATGTAATTTACCGGTTGGGTGAGGCTTGGAAATTGCTGCATTTCTGTTCTTCTAGGAAAACCGCTGTAGGCACTCGGTGGTGGAGCATCGTTGTCTTCATCTCTTCTTTGAGAATAGCTGACAGACTCCAGCAATACTTCTTCATTGTTTAACTTCTGACAGTCATGATGTATGTCACCTTGACCGCCATCTTCGAACGAAACCAACTCGGGCATGCGAACTTCAACTTCGTGATCGACCGACTCACCGGACTCTGACATCTTAATTTCTTTTAATAAATTGTAATGATCATCTGTAGTAAATTCATGTCTGACATCTTAACATCTAAGACTTATGGAATGTTGGACTACCACACTGGACAACACATGGGCTCGTATCGGGATGCTGTTAAATTTAGCATCCCACTTCTGACACCAGTTTGTAAGCCATCTGGGGGGGTTGGCTAGTATCTCTGAATCCTCAGCATGTACACAGATCATCTAATGTTTATCTCAATAACTCATCTTGTCAGGATGGATTAATAAATTAATTACTTCTTAAATTCAAGTTGGCCAGGCTCCATTACACTTTATCTTTTTGTCCAATAATAGTCAAGATGAATGATCAGTCATACTCATTTATTGTCACACATCAATATGGCATAATGATGTAAACATTGTATGACACACAAATATCAACAGGTTCTTCTATAATATGATTTCATATAAATACGGCTGACAATTCAGAAACACAAGTTTAGGTCGTCCAGTGTGGTAGGAGATTTCTAACTAGGCTATAAATTACATAATAGAGTTTTCTCACCTTTTTGTACTTTCAAAATGTTGCCGCCGCACAACTAGCAGAAATCTGTCGTAACGTAGTACGTGCTTGCTTATATAACCTCCTATTATCTGTCACATGACATGAAATAACCAATTGAAATATGCCGTACAAGCGATGAACCAATCAGAAGCCTGTACGGGAAGCTGAGTTCCCACACAAGTTCCCACACAGAACTACTTTTACCACACAGGCTACCGTACAAAGCCGAATGATAAATAATTAAAGTAATCATCTATAAATAAGTTGTTAAGCAGTGAACATGTCATTAATTACACATGTTAATAAATATCACATATCATAAAATCATTTGTACAATTTATATTCGGACATAATATAACTGCGCATGGATATCGTAACTACAGACGATAGCATAAACAAATATAGTTCCTAGAGTAAGACTGAATATAAACAATTTATCAACAGTTAACATCAAGTTTCATTCTTGAAACATCACACAGTATTAAATAAACATGCTGGATAGTTAAATTAAACAGTTAGTACATTTTATTGGAAAAGATCGATAACCGGAAGTGACGAAGTTCACTCGAAAAGATGATGGAAGCCAGAAAGATGAAATGTAAATATAAACCAAGAAATCGTTCTTACACTGAATGTAGAGCCCTAAATGAAATTTAACAAGGTAATCTACATGATTTATGTGTTATTCTACGATCGTATGTGTTTCATCAAATCTATAAACTCTGTAAAAACGTAAACAAATAGCTATTAACACAGGCACATGCTCTGGTTATCTAAAACATGAAATATTTGGGGAAATTACTACATGACATAAATAATGATAATATGTGGAAGCTTGTTCTAAATAATCAACATGAAATAAAACTACAAAATCACAAACAGGTTACAATATCCACTTACAGTGATGCCCAGTCCTGCATCGTCAATGATGCAGAAGTCCTCTTCCTCCTCATCGCTGAAGACATCGGTTCTCTCTGACACAGCACTACTGGTCACCGAGTCAGCACTGGCTGTTATCACTATCGGTCGCATCACCCCGGCGGGGGGCACCTGGGCATCCGTCCTCTCCCCCTGGGCCACGAAGAATACCTCTGTCTTGTTAGGACTCTGCCTGGAGCTTTCACTTCCATCTGAAAACAATGCCCAAAAATTACTCACAAGGAAAAGATGCACACACACTGATTGTTCATACCCAAAGTGTGGATTAACAAACACTTTTATACCATAGATAATAGAATTAAACCATGGTTTTATAAATGATTTCATAAATTACCAAAGGAAGCAGTAACTGACCATTATCTGATCCGGATCCAGATTCCTGCATGGCATCCTCCAGATGAGAGGAAAGGTTCTCCAGTCTGGACTCACTCAACTCTTTCTTCTTAGAGTCCTCATCACTAGAGGCCTGTAATTGAAAGGTCTATTAATAGGGAGGAAGATTTGATCTTGTTTTTTTCTTTCTGAGCAATTACTATGTTGATGTTCATTATTTACATTGTATTCTCTAGAATATTGAGAGTTCTAAGAGATAGAAAGATTCAGAAGTTTTGTTGAGTTACGGTAACCAACTGGTAAGCCCATTTCCATTTAAACAAACTACCAGTAATAAAACAAGCAAACCTTATCATCTTAAGAGCTATTTAGAGTAATTACAAGAACCTGATACATGTGTTAAAATTACAAGCATACTATTCTGAAAGAAGATTACATGTAACTTCTTAACAATCACATATTTTATCTCAGTCTTTTCTTGATTAAGCATGATTCATCAGGCCACAAACTGACACTACAATGACTGACTGATCAACCAGTGGCATACCTCCTCCTTGTTCATCATCTCTAGGTCCAGACTCTGGCATTTATTGGTTGGCTCTTCCTCATACTCTACAAGGTCGCCATCATTAGCAAAGTATTGAATCAGCTCAAACAGGGCCTTACAAGAGTCGGTACACGTCCTCATGTTGATCTTGTTGGTTCTGAGCCGCAAGTCCGTCTTTGGAAACTTTGGATCTTTTCCGTCACTTGTCCGTAATTCCAATTCAAAACTTTCCACATCAAGCACACATACATAATCTGAAACATTTTAACTATGTTGTCAATCAATTCTTTGATTTTGTGTCAAATTATATTTAAAATCCCTTTACTTTTGTTTTTTTTAAATGTATAGATGATATCAAACACATTCCAATATTTCCTTGGTGTCATTGTGTGATATATATGTATATGTAAAATTAAAATTTATCATCAGAATCATTTGTAACAATCTATCTGAAAAATTATCTCATTAGCTACATGTATGTTAATTCTAAAAAAAGAATAACAAACTAGACACGATCTCGTTGCGAGCAACGAATGGGTCTTCCGTTTGATTATGAATTAATGACAGAGTTAAATTAATATGTTGACATCATTTTAAATCTTAAATTCAATAGATCCACCTAATTAGGTAAAAGCATTTCAAATACAATGATTTTATTATAATCCAAAAATCTAATGAATCGCCTTAACTAAAAGCCCGAATGATTTTATATACAACTTAACGAAAACCGGAAATGTAAAAGACGATCTAATTATAAGGTACGAATTAACAATTTTCCGAATCAGATTTAGTACGAGTTAGTATATTAATTTTCTTTTAGGCTGATTTTTAGACCTGCATTGCAAAATTAAGATTTCCGGAAAAGGTCATTTTTAAACTGCAATATCTCTGCAATGAATAGTCCGATTTTAAAACGGTTTTCAGTTTTGTATTAAGCACAAAAATGTCTACAAAATGAATGTGTTTTAAAATTCCCAAAAATCGAAATTTTAGAATCACTTCCGGTGACGACCGGAAGTGACGGACGACCTGTTTATATTAAAATTGGATATGTTTAAATTATATTTTGATGAAAAAAACTTCCAAATCTTTAAATTTGAAAAAATTTTAAAACGCAATTTTTCGAAAATGTCGTTTACGCCGACCGGAAGTGACGGACGATCATGTTTGTACCTGATGGCACCTAAGAATTCAAAAATCTATCATTCCTGAAATTTTCAATTTTCTATCCTTAATCGTTTTTGAGAAAAAGGGAGGACAAAATCACTTTTTAAAAAAAGATAAACGAATATATCGGCCGACCGGAAGTGACTTCATCAACAAAAATGTACTTGATAAAAGTTCTTGATATTCTTTATTATCTGTAAAAATTTCAAAAAAATCTGTTTTACCATTTCTGAGATATTTGAGTTTAAAGAAAAATGTTAAGAAAAAAAAGAATAAAAATAATAGTGAAAAATAGAGAAAAGAAACCTAACGAAAACAATAGGGTCTTCCGTTGAAACGGAAGACCCTAACAATTAAATAAAATACAAGTATTATCTTGATCCACATTACCTTTTTTGAGGTCGACGGTGGATTTTCTCCCCTTCTTTTGAGACAAATACATCCCAGCATCCTCCAAGACAAACCTGTAGAGGGAGTCCCAGAATATGAATGTAAATCATACGAATGTTTGAAGCTTGGTCGTTGGGATATATGTATTGTAAAAGCAGAAATATTCGTTGATGATTTAATTTCGTTATTTTCGTTGGTACTATTTATCAACAAAATTAAATCCATGACAAATTTTTAACCCAAGTATTTATAAATATAGAGTTGATACGTAATTCATTTTAGAGATTACGATATGACGAAATTAAATCCCAACGAAATTTTATTTGGTTCAAAAACAGTGAAATTGTAACCCAACGAATATAATTCTGTGCTTCTACAGAAGTACAAATAACTAAACACACTGCACTCTGTACAGTAAGTCTAAATCGATAAGTTAGTCACCAGTTATTAGTACTTATAACTTATAGTAATAATAATGTACATGTACTTAATCATCTTATTACAAACTATTCACCACTGGTGAATACCATTCTAACAAGAGTTGTCTTGTGTTCATTTACCCCTGCAGATATTTATAATCTGCATTCTAAACATTGAAAGGAGTTCGAAATTTTCAAGCAGCTTCAACTCAATGATGTATGTGATACCTTAATGAGGAGGAAAAACACCAAGAGGAGAATGGCATACCAAGATTAAAAAAGAAAAAGTTGCTCTTAAGGACAGTTTCTTCTATAGTATCCATGCAGTAAATGGAGAATTACCTTAGCAGTGAGGTCTGGGAGTTGGCCACTATGTTACTGGAAATACTAAAGTAATTGGCTGCAACCACTCCTTTGGTTGGTAGATGCAATGGTCTGCAACAAGATAAAATGCAAATGATCAATAGTATTTGAAAACTCTTTTCGGAAAATAAACATAATCAACATAAAATATGCGGGAGCAAGGATCAAACAAACAAATATTTTGTCCAATGAGAATGGAGAATTTGACTGACCTATAATCCACGGCGCAGTCCCAGAGATGTACATGGAGCTCGGTAAGGATTTTTGGAGTGACGTATCCAAGGATGTCGTAGTCCTTCACATCCAAAAAGTTCAGAATCTACAAGAAAAGACTGCCATTTATAGACCTCAGTCTGATATGTTGATTGCATGCATTGAAGTCTTCTATTATACAGTGCATGTTTGCCGAAATAACAAAATTCATTTGAAAACTATTTTAGGACCATGATCTTGATAAGTCATATTGATTTGGACTTTTCAATGAAGAGAAAGAGGCTTAAGATATACACAAGCAAAGGGAAATCCTCCTTCAATTATTATTCAATTTATTTAATACACTGTTTAAGGATATACATCACATTTGAGATTTGCTGATAACATACTTGAGATATCCAGCTCATGTCTGTAGCGGCCATCTTGTGTCTAAGGGTTGCTCCAGTGACGCCAACTGCAACGGTGAACTCCTGAGAGACAGAGAATACAAATATTAATTAATTAAAGCTGTTTTTTTTTAGTTCTCTCCTTATCAATACCCACTGTATTTTAAAAGAATAATGAAATATTTTGGTACATTAAAATACACATCAAATGCACATTCAAAATAAATTTTCAATGCATCTCAAAAATGTGAACTTTCCAATAGGATTAATACTCTAGCTAGCCCCCCCCCCCCCCTTTTTTTTTAGGGTTAATTGCTACTATGGTGTCATCAATATTCATTGAATACCAATTTTCATGTATTTCGTTGTTTAATTGATCCACGAAATTAAATGTTCATTGAAGTGCAATTTTTTTTAACATTTTGTATAGATAGGGTCATTGGCCATGAATTTACGTATCCTTAAAACTGTGATTTTTACTTTATCCACGAAAATTGATACCCTCGAATATTAATGAAACCACAGTATGTTAATCTTGACCTTGATCAAATGACCTTCCATCAGGGTCAAGAAATCCTCAGATCATAAGCAATTAACGACACAATACTGGGATCGACAGATAGACACCGTTTTTATAAGCTTTGTTTGTTAGGGTTTGTATATATTTGTGTCTGAACTGATTAATACCTGTTGATTGCACTAAATAAAATTTCATTATTTCTGACTAGTACCGGTAAACAATTTTTGAATAACATGACAGAAAATTGGGTAAATAAAACTATTCCCTCTATAAAGCAGATAATCTAGAGGCATTACATGAAATTGCTAAAAACATCATGAGATTATACATATGATCAAGTCTCACAAAGATATCCTTGTACAATTTCACCAGTAGATATACTAGCTGCTACCGGTATCATGTTTGAACCCTTTAGACCTGTATCATTTCCTGTATACTATATGTATGAAGCTCACAGTGCTCCTGATAGCTGACCTTGATTTTCTCGTCCCGCGTTAGGTCACTGAGGGGGGTGGAGTCGAGCTTGACTCTGACCGCCACCGACACCATGTCCCTGACTGCGGACTCGACATCAGCTGACTGGTGACACAGAACCCCAGGCTCAGACCTATCTATGATACAACTCTTTTCCAGGTGGGCAGGGATCATCTCAAAGTCCAAATTCTCTATCTCAAATTCTTCCTTTTTATCTGGAACTGCAGCTGAAAATGATTTATTACAAATTGAATCTACATGTTTATGTTTTATGTGAAACAAAGCATTTCATCAAAAGTATGTCTGTGTAAAACTGTGTATATACTGCATGTAGAAGTTTTAACTTTGTCAAGGAGACCTAATGAGTACTACAACTCCTCTGTGGATACATTTTTAGACCTTTCTAAAGACCTTAAAGCTTATGCTGCAAATTGTTAATTCCTAATAAAAAGCGATGAATTTATATCCGCGTAAAAATTGCGAGAAGAATACATGTATCTTGCGGATATTAAAATCTCGCTTTTATTTTTTGGACGCATGTATACTATAAGAAATTATGATAAAAAGTCGGCGTTTGCGATTTGATGAAAAACAGTTGAATTGCGTAATTAAATACGCGCATAAAATAAGGAATCTACAGATACTGTATTCTTGCCGTTCATAATGTCCTAGAAAAGGTTACTTCCATCTAACATTTATGTTCAATTCTGTTAACTTTTACAAATTTTGATATAAAACACAGCTGTGTTTATGGATTAATGAAAACAACTGGTGGTTGTAAGGAGGGAAGAGTGCATATGCATTCAAACATTAAAGTTTAGCAGTGACACAGTCGACCTGACAATCATATCTAGTTTAAAACCCTTTCATTTTACTTGTTTTGGGTGGTGGTGACAAGACTTCTGAACATTGACTGCCTACCATTATGATATAAAGTTGCTTTATTGCAATAAAAGCAGATGTACTGAAGCAGTGGGTTTCCTTGGTAACTGGAAGCCACAAACAGGTTGGCATCCTTGACCACACCCATAACTTCCCCATGGCAATCCTCGGCCTGAAAAAAAAGGTAGTGGTACATTAATTAAAGACTTTACCATACATGTACAAGTATCAGATGAAAAAAGCTGCTGACATGGCAAACCATTAACAAAATCAAATTATGCTCTTGTAAGCTTTTATCAATATTTATCTCTTGAAAAATGAAACAATGAAAATTAAACTGCGTTTAAACAATCAAATATCGAATTACTCTTTTGTTGGAACATATGATAAGAAAAATAGCCTTTTGTACCAGAAAACAAAGCAGCATTGTACTAGATGTATCTGAACAAACGCTACATAAATTGTTTATTTCCTCCATCTATCTTTGAATTGTTATATATAAACATGTGGTAGGAAGTAACAAATATGGGTGAAATATTGTACCACACCTACCAGTACAATAAAACAGACTCCTTGAGTTCATCACATTCCCTTTGATCATTACTTGGGATCAGCTAGGATTAACTCTAGGTAAGTGTAGATCAAAATTATCAAATTTTAAGAAAGGGAAAGAGAGAGGAGGTCAGAATATCATCTTACAAGAACCCTACCGACCTCTGAGTCGGTCTGTGCCGTAACGTTCCTTTTGTCTATCTTGAATGACGGACACATCTTACCTTTGAGTCGGTCCGTGCCGTGACTTTCCCTTTGTCTATCTTGAGTGACAGACACATCTTACTAGGCCTTGACTTCTGGTCATCTGTCCTGCGTGGATGCTTGTTGTCATGGATACTGTAGTAACCAAAGCTACTATCTTCCTCCTCATCTGAAGAGTCTGTGAATATTTAAAGAAGGAACCTATAATACTCTTAACATCTTGTAAAAATGCCACAAAGATCCCATTTTATTATAGTTACACGTATTTAAGCAATATGAGTTATGTTTTTTAAAAATTTTGTTTTGCTGCAAAAACCTGCTATCTTTATGCTATCTTTATAATTGTACATGTAACTTAAGCCTTTGTGATATGAATAAGATTAAAACAAATCATTAATACTTTTTAGAAGACAGGTTTCTTTTCTAAGCAAAGCAATTATTGTAGAGGATAACAATAATGCTATTGTGTTTCCATCAGGGCCTCTAAATAAAATCCTAAAAACATATGACTAAAAGAATTTATAAGTTTGTAAACCATAAACATTTTTGTCATTTTAGTAGTGAATTGTAATTTTACAATAAAGTATTTTCGCCAAGAAAATTGCAGCTCATATTGCTTTAACAATTTAGAGAATAGTAAGAAAAGATCCAAATAAAAAAAATCACTTCCTTATCATTGCATTGTATTTCCTTTCAGACCAGTTCTAACAATTAATTCTTATCTCTTCCTGCATCAGTAACAAAATACAACAAAGACCAATTACATAACTAGAATGTGCTGTTTGAATGAAGATTTTTTTCCTGACAGAATCATATTTTATGATAGATCTGTGAGAACTATAGATACAAATTGATCAGGATTTTCGGATTATAGACACATGATTGAAAAGAAAATTAATGTATGATTCAGGTAACAGTTGATTCATCATTATTACATGTGTATTATGTAAACTGTTTTATTTTGGTCCGACATTGTTTCAGCCTTATCACACTTGTAAAAATTTTGCCTTGTGTTTGATTTGCTCTAAAGAGATAAAAGGACTATATATGATTTGAGCCTAAAATGGCCACCTTAAATGAACATAGTCATTTTACTGTAATTCTTTGTTTTCATTGTACAGATATACATTTGAAGTTCTTTCATAACATTCATTTTGATTAGAGTACAGTACCCACAATTTATGAAAATTATGACGTCATAAAGTTTACCTTTTCTCACCATTTTCGCATTTGGCTTGTTTTGAAGCAGTTTTTCTTTAAAAAAAACATATTTGAGCGATTGCTTGAGCAAACAAAATATTTTCACAAAAGATGTACCGGTATATATCCAGTACTTATAATTGACAAAAAGTTTGTTTTGTTCAAAGCGTCGCTCTATATTTCCCATTCGAGAAAAGATTTTAAAAAATGTCAATTAATGACTGATTTTGATTGAATAATAAAAATAGCATCACTTCTGACGTCATATACTGCCAGTGCGTGCAACTAAATCAAATAAATAGACCAATTTGAAAATATATTTTATATCAACTCTTCTAAAAAATAACACAACAATTTAATGTACCTGAAACACTTTAAAAAATGGCAAATTATGGGGGCCAAATTTGACTAATATCATATATAGTCCTTTACTGTTTTAAATTAGCCCCATTTAAAATTTAATAATATCCTCTGACAATGAAAGAATATGTGGCATAAATAAAATAGCAGGCAAATTAAGCAAAATTTTCCTCTTATCAGTCAATTAATTTCAATAATTTGAAGTAGAGAAATGTTTTGCATGTCAGACAGGAGATTGAAAACCTTGCAGTGAAATACAGGTAACCTGGTATAATTATGTGATCTTTTGTATCTTGTTTCAGCCAATCAAGTTTATCATTACAATGACACCCCAAAAAGATGACTTTGGAGTAATGTTTCTGTATGTTTATAATAACAGCCCAGACTATAATGATCACGCTCCGTCAGTTTTTTGTCTCAATGTCTTTCTGAAATCTCTTACCATACTGTATTGCTGACTTTGCCATGCTAAAATTTTCCTGCAGGACATGAGTATAACAGCTCAGATCAAATGGCTGGATAGATCCAGGTCCAACTTCCTGGGTGGGAATTGGAGCAGGTGCCATCGGTTCCCATAGCAACAGATCATTGCTAATCCTACAGATATAGCACATTCATATCGTACATATATATTTTTAGGTTACATTCTGGAGTTAGCATTAACTTATTTTGAATGAATGTTTTATGCAGTCTAAACTGCAAATTTCATGTATGAATTCTGATGTTACAGAAAAGCATGTATGTTATCCATTCTACTCCTTTCTAGTCATTTAGAGAGGAGTAACCATTAAACATTACAATGAAGTATCATTAGAGAAGGTGCATCTCTAAGGGGAAATAAAAGTGAATCAAGGTACCTGTTGTACAGAACTTCATAGAACTTCTGGTCTGGAATGTAGAGGTTGACGAGGGGTAGGACTAGCTGGACCAGGGTCAGGCAGTTCGCCGAGGCTCTCTCCTGGAAGTCGGCCATGTCCTCTCTGTTACCAGGCATCACCATCTGATGACAAAAAACCGAGAGACTCAAACACACATCAAAACAAGATTAAATCAAAATAACTTCTGTCCTGAATTTTTTTTTTTTCAAACATAATATGTACTGCTTCAATTATTACTTCTGATATATGGATTTAACAGAAGTATCAGCAAACAAGAGGCCCATGGGCCACATTCGTTCACCTGAACAACAGTTCGTTGTATCATTCTATTTCATTTTTAAAAATATTTTCCCTTATATATTTCTATGTCAAACTTTGAACCCCTCTTGGGGCCCCAGTCCGGGGGTCACAATTCAAACGATTTAGAATCTACACTATCTGAGGATGCTTGCATAGTAATCTCACAAATTGTGAGAGGATTTTTGAACATTTTCCCTCTATATTCCTATGTCAAACCCCTCTTAACGCCCCAGTATTAGTCCGGGGTCACGATTTTAACAATTTGTGCTTTTTATTACCTCATCACTGACATGCTGAGTAGCTTGGTCCGACATCTCCCCTTTCCCATACATGTGTTTCTTTGTGGAGAAAGGTGAGGTGTCTTGTTTGGCAAATTCACAAGCACCATTCAATGAGTCCATAGGAATACTGTTATCTGAGTCCGGATTCTCTTCATCAAGAACAGAGATGGTCTGTTCTGTAAACTTAATTATTATCCTGAAATTTAAACAAGAATAACACTAGTATGATTCATCATAAAAAGAAACTCTCCCCTCTCTCTCCTTGTTTTCATTTGCTCTAATAAAATCCATTTCAATTTACTACTTACTGTAGGAAGCTGAAATCCTCTTGACCATCAATTCCAAAAAAGAAAGAGGTCTCTCTCTCTCTCTCTTTTACTACTTACTGTGGGAAGTTGAAACCCTCTTGTCCATCAATTCCTTCACAACTAACAAATGCAAAAGGGACTGCACTCTGGTTTGGATCAATACGGAAAGACCCTATCAAAATCAAGCAAAAGTTTTTCATGAACATCTTTAAAACTACTGTGAAAGAGAAGATTTTTAATTTGTCTTTATTTAATGTCCACCCTACTTTCCGTCATTGTCATTGTACTAAGAGTATTGGTTATGCTTTCCTTTTCCTGGCTTACCTAACACATTTCTGCTGGAGACCTCGACTTGCTGGATTGGCTGGTTTGAGAGGAATGAAGTCTGGAACCGTGCCTCCTGTAAATCCAGGATAAGCAGCTCGTCCCTCAGGTTCTTTTGCCACCAGGGAAGCTTAGTGACCTCTGACCCATTCCTCAGGTCAGGGATTGGAAATCTGTTCATATAAAGGCAAGGTTTTCCAACAGGTGTTAAAACATTTACCTCCACTTTTTTTTGGCAAGAATTTTAATGTGATAATATCAAAAATGTAAGTGTAGTTTATTTGAAACTTCATACAGTATCTGCTCTGTGCAGGAATATGGAACACCACACCATTTAATTTCAGATATCAGGAAAGGGGGGGGGGGGGGTTAAACTTTAATCATTATGTGAGGTTGAGTTGCTGACCTGACTGTGAGTTTGACCTCAGGACAGGTGACACTGAGATCTATCTTTGTCTCGTCTGATGCCGACTCATCCTCCATTGTCTGGGAGAAACTGTACAATGGAGCCTGAAGCAAGGGAACATCATATCAGAAGGCTATTTCACTGGGTAAAATACACTTTATCTTGGTGATATTTTCCTGTTCTGTGATGACCCAAAATTATATTTAGTGAAAAAAGTTTAATGCATGGACCAGCTCTGGTTCCCAATGAACTTGAATACAGCTCTGTGAAGAATTCTAAGCCCCAATGAGGTTGTGATGTTGAATAATAACTCATGCTTAACCCGCCTGATGCTGTAATGTTGAATGACTCATACTTACCCACCCGTTTCGTTGAGGCTGTGGTGTTGAATGACTAACATTTACCACTCTGAGGTGGTGCTGTCGAATGAATTATACTTACCCCTCCCCCTTTTCTTTTCTGAATGTCTCATACCCCCCCCCCCCCCCCCCCCTTTCCCCCTCTCTAAGGCTGTGGTGTTGGATGACTTTTAATTTCCTTTCTTGAGGTTGTGCTGTTGAAAGACTCATACTTACCCCCCCCCCCCCCCCAAACTCCTTTCTGAGGTTGTGTTATTGAATGTCTCATATTTACAACCCCCTTCCTTGGGGTTGTGCTGTTGAATGACTACTCCTGTCAGATTGTGCTGTTGAATGACTCATACTTACTCCCTGTAGGGTTGTGCTGTTAAATGACTTTACCCCAGTGAATTCATGTTGTTGAATGGATCATACTTACCCCCTGTGAGGCTGCAGTGCTGCTATTGTATGGGCGGTGATGAGAGGGCTTTATCAGGCTGCCTATCCTGTCTTTAATTGTCACATCCAATTCACACTCCAGTCGGGCCAAATTGACACTAATCTCTGTCCTGGGTCCACCCGAAGACCTCTGTGATCTCTATAGTAAAGATTGAATAGTTCTAATAACATTGAAATCAGAGAAAATATCTTATTTAGCTTCCATATTGAAGTTGTCATATTTGATATTTTTCATTGTAGAAGAATCGGTTTCCTAAATGGTTTTTTCAATATTTGAACAAGCAGATTGTACATGCATGTGAAAATACAGAATTCTATGGTGATCTGAATACAAATGTACAAGTGACAGAAAGTTTATGTAGGTCTTTTTAAGTCAAAACTTTATATACACATGCGCGGACCTAGAGTGTGGGGGTCAGGGGGGTCCAGACCCCCCCCCCCCCCTTGCAAAATTCAAATTTCTTTAAATTACATTGTAAAATTACCAAAAATATGCCTCTGACCCCCCCCCCCCCCCCCCCCCCCCCCCCCCCCCGGCAAACTCAAATAACTGTCGGACCCCCCCTTGAAAATTTTTTTGGATCCACGCATGATAAATACTGTATTAGCGCTAAATTCTACTTGCTTTCATGCTCATCAATCAGCTGTAAAGGTGTTTTTTGTCTAACATTACCTTGTTTTGCTGCACTGACTTGACATGGGCCTTGAGTGCAGGTGCACCTGAGTGCATGCTACTGTACATGTGCCCCTGTTTGGTTGAGACATCTCGGGGGAATACCAAAATCTAAAAATAAAGCACTTTTAAGTCACTTGAAATTCAAAGTCCTGTTTCACTTTTAAAATATACCAGCATTTTATCAATGTACGTAGGTGTGTTTGTCAGATGTCAGGAAGAAAAGGTGAATAATTCAGCAATTCTCAATGATAAATTCATGATTATATCACACTGAAATCATAGCACTTGGACCATAAAGCCATAAGTAATGATAAACTAGCTATTGTTTTTATCCTTTTTTAAAACACACAATTTTAAATGTCACAGTCATCTGATAACAGTCACTTTCTTTTAAAATGTCATAGATACTGACATGGGTTCATTACAAAATATATATTGACAGCCATGTCAATTTAAGGTTTATACCCCCCCCCCCCCCCCCCCCCCCCAGCTGTTTTTCATCCGATTGTTAAATCCCATGAAGTTTATTCAAGATATGTGATTTTTTTCAAAAGAAATTTTTAAGCTACCTGGTAATATATGCACACAAGCCATACATGCAATTTCATCATAACTTGCCGGGAAAAATTAGAAAGAATGGCCTAAAATTCTTTTGAAGGAATAGTCAACAATTTCAATGAGAGTTATCCCTCTTTTCTATGGGGTCAGTAAACCGTGAATCTTTTTAATCTTCCATTTGCAGGAATGCCTATTGGTAAGACTTATCAAAGAACCTCAAAAATAAATAAATTTCCCAGTGTAATTCAACAAACCCTCCCAAAAACTCTGAACCAATGATGTTGCAATAAGTTTGCTATTTAATCCGCATGCAAATTAAGAAAGTTTTCTTCTGGCAAAATTCAAAGATTGTATTGATCTTATTCAAAAGTTAAAGGTAAATGATTAATTATCCATATTGTTCAGACAGTATCACAAAAAAATTCCTAATTCATGATTGCTCTAACTTTTCCTTGTATATATATCTTGAAATAATTTCTGTTTTATCAATATTAATGGTTTAAATTTTATGAAACCTTTTTAATGGCAATAAATTTTATATGTTTATTAAATGTACTTGATTCAACAAATGAAAACAGCTCCCCACTCTGGGCCTTTATCCTACTTGATTGATCTTTACAAGAACAATTCAGGGGAATTTGACTAAAACAGCTGAAACATGAACAAAATTTAAATTGCTCTATATCTTACTCATTTCTCACCAAAGGCTTCAAAATCGAGAATCAACTACTTTAAATCACTTTTTAAAATTCAAATAGAATTTTAATGTTTTGATTTATATTATATAGAGGCAATTTTTTTTTAAAATAAGTATCATAAATAGAAAAATTTATAAATTTACATTTCTAATAATCAAATTTTACTATACTATCAATAAGTATATTGATTTTCTATACATAGTAAAGTAAATACTAGAGTCAAATGCTAGCTAAGAACAAATGACATGTTCAATTTTCCGCGATGAGGTAGGTGCAAACTTAGAATTGTAGATTTTCCACTGATTAGATAAAGGTATTGTAACTATTGTTCAGAATACATTGTACTAAATTGTCTTTGTTTGTTCTAATTCAAGCCCAATAAAAGCAATTCAGGAAGCGGACACTCTGACCTTAAGTTTACTTGACGTGTACTGCAGCGATCGAGCGTACTCATGCTTGTATGTATATACACGTTCATCACAACATAAATCTTTGTCATCTAAATTACTGGTCCAGTATCTCACAAGCTGCTCCCCATAGCAGATAGATGATTCACACTCAATATCAAAAAGCCACTTATCAGAAAAACGGAAGTTTATGAACAATGAAAACCAATCACATCCTTACTATAGAGAAAAATCATAATCACATTGTATGTTGATTGTCGAAATTCAACAATTCTTATAAAATATCAGCTTATAATTATTTGGCAAATCAGAGGATTGTGACATATTCAGTTTTTGTGAATTCAGCGAATGAAAATGTTTAAGCAATATTATCGACACTTTTGCTGGAGTACCAATAATGAACCATTTTGTCCACCCTAGGTTCCAGGCAGACTGTTATTTACCTGAGGGGGGCAGGTAAGTTCACCTGCACTTGTTAGATTCCTGATATCATTCAGGTGTATTGATCTTGGTCGCTCAGGTATGACCTAGCTTGTAGACGGCCATGTTGATTACGTAGCCAGGTATATTCCCGTGAGTCAGACTTATTTTGCTTTCTAGAGCACAGGTGTGTTGTTTTTTTTTTCATTCTTAAAGACATCTTAAACATTAAGTGGAAAGAGATCAACAATCCCATTTTGATGTGAAAATGATTCATAAACTTAGGAAACAAAGGAAGACTTAGCGAAGTTGCTAACTTGGATGTTAACTGTTCTTGGATCAAAGTGAAAACCGAAATTTTCATTTTCGATTGACACTATAGCAAACCTAGACAAGACAGGTAAGCTTGAGGCAATGACTGTGTTTTTGTGTGTGTAAACAATAAATGGACTAAGATAATCAATTTGTTAGGGCCAATACAGGTCAATATAACCATTGTTGTCCAGGATTTCAGTGATAAATACCTATACTAGTGTATTAACACGTACAGTATATCTAGCTTTTGGCCACATTAATTCAATATCAATGAAAGCTTACGTCTACATATATGCATAACTTATGAAGGGTTTTCTGTATGTATTAAATTTGTCTCCTCAGATATTCCATTGTAAGAAAAAAGAATTATCATCCTTTCTTTTGACAATTCACGATAAAAAGTTGCATAAATTTAATTGAATTATGTAATTTCAGTCTAAGCTATGGCCTAACGTTGCGTTGTTAACCCTATTACGCATAAAATGTTTAAATTTTATAACACCGTATGCCTGTAAATTTTGACATTGTGTAGGAAATAACAAGACCCAACCTAGTAAATAGATATAGGCACTTGAGGGAGAGTGTATATATATACTAAACATTATACCGGTAGATACAAGATCATAATGGTCACATTGTAAACATGTGTGATCTTGTCAACATTTAATCTCCATCACACCATGGAGGAAAATTTAACAGACCATGCAACACCTAATCCCTGCTGACTATCAGTCTGCAGGCCCAGAGAGACAATGTCATCCACTCAACTATAAACTTTATCATGCACCACACTGTCATTTTAATGTCATTTATTATTTCATGTATGCAAGATATATTCAATACAATATCACAGTTAGAGACATTCTTATAAAGATATTCATAGATCAAAACTAAATATGGCTGCCTTAAATGAAGTCAGCTACCCAGATTTTATTTATAACTGCTGTTCACTCAGTACGTATTTCAAAATATTTTTTTTCTTCTTGCGTGATCAATAATCTGCGTGGTAGTAAACAGTTAAAATGACAGAATTTGAGAACATTGTTGACAACTTATCATAATTGACACCACTGAGAAATTTAAAAGGAAGGTAATGTTGTGGAAGTTGTTAAATGCAGACAATTAAGATATCACACTTACTGGTAATTAGACTCATTATTCAATAACTCGATCATGCCAGATACAATGATTGAACACTCACAGATATTATGATTTTTTAGATACAATAAATGTGAATTGAATTGAATTGGCTACCATTAATCACTTTAATTCCTCTTATCCTGAATACCTGAAATACTAATTACCAGTATATCTGATTATAGTCACAAGGAATTTAAAGGAGAAATGAGGTCATTCGAGAGGCACCTGTGCCTTCGCTTCCTGTACAGGTATGAAACAGTTACTCAATTTTCGGCAATATTCCTTATATTTACCTGCAGGGTATACAGAACCTAACAACTTAATAATGTCTCAAATATGTTGTTATCATTAACTGTAACAAATTGTACATGTATGAGTGATATCATAGAGGAACTAGTCAGAGAATGATAAAGTGTCTGGGGGGAGGGGGTGACAACTCTAAGTATTAGCATAACTCCTGTCAACAAAACGTTGGAAGATTCGCGGTAAAGCTTCTGACTTATCATATAACAGCTTTCAATTCAAAAGGATATGATTACCGGTACTGTCCATTAACAAAGTTTGTTATACTATATAAAGTAAACTGGCATTTAAAAAATCTGAGCTCCTATTAATTAGTTTATTGCAATCAGATGTCATTATCAGTTGGAAAGGATTGACCACTCAAGTACAATAGAGATCAAAATTTGGTAGAATTTAATTTTCATATTAAAGGTTCTATTCAGTCTGCTTTGTCAGATTTTCTCCCTCCCATTACATTTGGGGTTTTGTCCTATCTCTGGAATTTCCAGGATAGAGACACCCTAGAAGGCTTTAAGGGTAATATGTAGTATCCAACTTAAAAACCTAGGGTTTTGGATTCAAATCCTGGTCATCAATTCTTCTGCGAATCCAGACTTTTCCCATTTAATAGAAAAAAATATTCTGATCATGGAACATAAACATGTTTTCACACAACCATCACATAATATATTGAATACAGAACATCGGAAATGTGATTTCTCTTAAACATTAGTTTGTTGAGAGTCTTTCACTTTAATGATTGTGAAACATTTGAGTTTTATCTCTTTTTCTCTTTACAGTATGAAACCCTTAGTGTTGGCGACTTATATAATTGCCCTGCTACATGTTGGCCATGCTGATTCAGATTGCCCCAGCACAGTGCCAGGATGTACTTGTGAGACTGTACCCGGCCAGAGCAGGAGAAACATCAGGTGTGTGGGTCTCTCCCAGATCCCATATTTCAATTCCTTTACAGAAATTTTCAAAAAATTGGACATGGATTCTCCAAACAATAACATAACAATTATTCAAGCCAATGCATTCAGTGGAATAAATGTGGAAGAAATTGACATGAGCGGCAGAAATATCAAATTACAAAGCATTCACCCAATGGCCTTCTCTGGTTTGGAGCGATATCTGACAATTGTTAAACTCCAGGGTGATACAGTACTACCCCCTCCTTTTGAACAACTGAAAAACATCACTAATCTTCAAGAGCTTGAGTTACAATTATTTAATATGCCTACCATTGAGGCGAGTACAAAATTCAATTATTTTCCTTTTTTGAGAACTCTACGGTTAAGAAATATGAACACAAACTTTGTTTCATCTGAATCTTTCAAAGATCAGTTACCTGAACTGACTGTTTTTGAATTTACAAACAACCAAGTGCCAACTTTTCCAAAGCCTGCTATAAACAGACTCCGTAAGCTACAACATCTTTCTTGGCTTCACAATGGAATGACAACCATTTCCTACAGCTCATTTGACTCTTTGAGTTCTCTTGTTGAACTGGATCTGAGGGGTAATGACATTGGGGAGATGTTCGATGGGAGTTTCAGAGGCATCACTGATACACTACAGTTTCTGAGTCTTCAACTGAATAGGCTTACAAAAGAATCGATTGTACCATTAGGCAATCATAATTGGCCTGAACTGGAACAGCTTAATTTAGGTCATATGATGGCAGAGTTTACAGACATTCCCAATGGTTTATTCAGAAACATGCCAAAACTAGCTAACCTTATCATACCTGGTAATAAATTGAAAGTGATTAAAAGCAACGATTTTCAAGGCCTTGGAAATATGCATTCTTTGGACTTGTCCGAAAATTGGATCCACACAATTCAAAAAGGAGCACTGTCTCCCATGATCAGGCTGGATACATTAGATCTACGAAGTCAATATGACTTAAGTGTTAACAATCCAATGAATTTTAGCCTAGATGCCTTAAATGGAGCAGAGCTTGCCCTGAAAACCCTACATATACAGGATAACCATTTAATTGATCAGTTTGCTTGGGAGGCTATTGGTGCTATGAAGAATCTTTCCAATCTGGACATTTCCGGAACTGGACTTTCTGACATTCCATCCTTGCTTTTCTACAGTCACGGCAAGCTGGGGAGTCTTACTATGAGGAACAACAACATGACAGTTCTGAGACAAGAGTCCCTTTATGGGTTACAATATTCACTGGAGGTCATTGATATCTCTAATAACCAAATATATACTATAGATCAATGTGTTTTTAAAGGCTTTAACAAACTCAAATACTTTTTTGCCTCGCAGAACTCTTTTGTATGTGATTGTAATCTCTATGGACTTCACCAGATTTTGAAAGCAATACCTTCTCCAGGTTTGGCTATTTTGACATGTAAAAAGCCAAAAAATTTAGAAGGCATGTCCTTACTAACTTTGGAATCTGGACAGTTCTGTGCCAATCTCCCGACTCCTGGAACTTGTCCAGTCTTTACAACAACTACAACCACCACCTCAACAGTTGGAACAACCTCTGTTGTCCCATTACCAGATATTCGATTTGGAATTTCAAGTGAAACAACCAATACAATAGTGATTTCTTGGACAGTCAGTGGAGATATGACTTATCTAAAGAACTTTCTGGTGCAATATAAACAGTTAGGAATAAACAATCCCCAAGAGAAAAGTTTTCCATTGGACAAATCCAAAAGGGATCACCCTATAACTGGACTTAACCCTGGGTCTCGCTATGAGATCTGTTTCTTCATTGAACTGACAGAATCATCAAAACAAATCCTGATATCATGCCCAACAGGCACTACGAAAGGTTCTGCCTTTACAGATGTTGCCACAACAGCAGCCAACACTGGTTCAGATGATAAAACAGTTGAAATAGTGGGGGGTGTTCTCGGAGGCTTTTTGCTCATAGCCATTATCGTTGTTTTGTTATTTGTTTTTGTCATCTGTAGGAAGAAAAAGGATGACAAGTCACCATTACCTCTACCCAATGGTCATATCACAACCATTGGATATCAAAACCAGCCACGTCCAACCAGTCAACCCAAAGTGTTTGTGAGGAAAGCCAATGGTGAAATGCAGGTTATGACTATATCCAATGGGAACCTTGATTCGTCACGGTTATCCGGGTTATCTGCAGGAAGTTACCAAAACATTGATGACACAGCAGTCAGCAATGACCCCTATCCAACAAAAGGGGCCACAGGTGGGGGAGACCCCAAACAGCTAAACGTAAAGCTTCCTCCGGAACATAAGCCTGGGGGTGGATCTCGAGACAGTGTAGGCCGATACACAGTAATGCCTACTGATTCCAAACCTAACTATGTCAATGAAGTGAACAGAATGATGGGTCAACCCGACCACTACACTAACGCTGTGGAAACTCGACCCCTACCACATACCCCCAACAGTGACCCTATTTCACTTTCCTCTGGAGGTGGCTTCCTAAATCATGGATATTCATCGAGTCCCACAGAAAAAGTGTATAGTGAAATTCATGATAATATTGGAGCACCACCAAGTCAAGAAAATGTGGGAGCACCACAATTTGAAGAAAATATTGGAACAGTGGTGTGAAATGAAATACATTCAGGAATGGAATTTACCAATATCTGTGCTATCTTCATATGGAGCTGTGTATACCAATGGATACTTACTCTATTGATCTTAGTACAATGGTTGTGAATGGATACAAAACAAATGGGGGTTAACCCTCCAATAAACTTCTTCCCATCCCTTCCAAGTAAAACATGTACTGGGTACATAGGAGTATCAACTATAATGGGTTGAAATGTTTGAAATTATTTCTGTCTGTGGATAATAATTTTTTTCTCTGTTCAAAATTCCAGCTAGAATACTAGTAGCTAAAAAAAATTCACAAGCAATTATGTCAATACATATGTACCTGAATTTGACATAATTTTATTGAAAAATTAAATTACCATTATTGGCATTAATGAAAAAAAAATGATTTACAATCAAGTCCAAAAATTTATTTGCTTCTTTCATAATATAAAACCCATATTATATAATAAGATTTTTTATTCAATATACATCTTAAAACCTTTAATCATCTGCTTTAATCTTTATTAAACTAGAGCATAATAAATCATTGTCAGAAAGACACTTTTTTTGTCTAGTAAGATAAAAACTTCTGAATATACCAAAAAATAAACAAATACAGTCAAACTTCGATCGTTATCTCGAACTTGATGGGACTGTATAAAAACTTCTAGATATCCGAGTATTCGAGATATCGAGGGTAAAAACTTAAAAAATAAGTGGTTGGGACCTTCAAATCACTTTGACATATCAATAGTATTTGAGATATCAGTGTTCGAGATATCGAACTTCAACTGTACCTTTAAAACTTATTATACCTAAGCTGATCAATTTTCTATGAAAATGATTGCTGAATATTGTTCTTACAGGTACAAATATATTATTACTTTTGAAATCAAACTTGTTCAAGAGCTAGTTTGTTAATTTATATATTAGAGACCACAGTAGAGATTGAAATCTAAATGTTGTGTATTTTATTCAACATATAAAAAAAAAAAAATTAGAATTACAAGAACAAGTTACAACAATAGCAATGACTGTAATTCAACAGCTAATTACACTTGATTGAACTACAGCTGTATACAGTATGTATAGCTTACTGGTACACTTTATATTGACTGTTGTAAAAAATGGAATTGATGTGGTTTACATCTACTAATTCCTTTACTTCCTATAAGCTAATTATACAAGATTTATGGTGCTTAATATTACATATCTTAGAGCAGTATGCAAGTTGTGTAAATATGTATATACGGTTATGTGTGCGAGAGGATCTTGGTTTTTAAACAACATTTCTCATATATCTTAAAGACTACATGCAAATCATTACAATTTACATGCATTGAGTATGAACTAGTGGTGGATCCAATGTTTTATGGGGCCTGGACCTCCCCTTGTTTATTTCTTGTTACATGGATATATCAAAACTACTGTAAAGGATCTGAATGCCTCTGTTTATGAGGCAATGTTTCACTTCCTACAAAACCCAAATATCTTGTCTACATATTAAGTAGACCTCCTGACACTTCTAACATTATCTATATACAACTATATATGCAACAATGTCCGAATTATGTTATGGAAAAGATTATCACTTAGTAAATTATGTCCTTGCTAAACCATTGTGACTCATTAGAAACCTGTCTTATTCTTAGACATGCTAGTTCTGACTTAAATTATGCTGTTCGTTGGAAGAAAACCCCATATTTCAGAGAGACACTTGTTTTTTCTTAAAATGTGAAGAATGCCTGGTGTGTTTGTGTGCGAGCGAGTTAGCTGTGTGTGATTCGTGTATTGTTGGATCTCTGTCCCCTTTAATTGTGATACTTCAATGTCATTCCAATGTTAACCCTTACCTGTCCAGACTGTTATGCACAATACCTATGTATATATATAAAGTCTACAAATGTTGTCAAAAGTAGAGCATTTATAATTACTCTGTACTTTTTTCCCAATATTATCAAAGAAATATATGTTACCTACATAATAATAAACGTCTACAAAACCTGTACCGTTTATGACTTGTAATATATGTTATCAAGGGATCTAGTCACAGTATAAAATTGACACCCAGGCACTGTTGATGTCCACATACCATCATTCGGTCAAATTCTTAACATTACTTGAATTATTGATAATCTTTGTGGCTGTGTTACCCACATACACCATGAGTACAGGAGCCATTTCTGAATTTTATTCATGATTTCATAGAAAACAGCAACTCTTAAAACTAAAGAATTAGATGATTTTTTAAGGTATATAAAAGAATTTATTTTTTTGGACAACAGGAATCAAGAGATCCCATGTTGTATATTGTTTGCTAACTCTCTGTACAAGCAATTATATATATACTGGTGTAGCTATACACCTGACAGCCCTGAATGTGAATATACATGATCAATGTCCTTCGCAAGATAAGCTGACATGTGTCCTCAGATATGTATCAAATTCAAATGTTCCCTGAGGGGACAGGGAAAAAAAGAGAGAGAGAGCTAGGGAGCAAATATCAGATCATCCAGTACAGGGCCGTTCTGTCCAGACCAGTGTATGCTAAGCCTGACTGGGGGACATGGAATTTATTAGGTGACAAATTACCCAGGGTTGGATATTGGACAACAGACCTTGTGGTATCTTAGACCATCATCAGATGGTATATGTTAATCTGCAGAAGAAGTCAAAAGTGGTCAACAAAACAAAACAAAACACTTGAAGTCGGTATTTATTAGTATCCGTCCTATATATTTTTCTTATCAGAAGAGGGTCAATAAATATTGCTGTGCATATTGATAAAAGATTCCTTGGGAAATCCAATGAGTCAACATATACATGTTTGATGCCTCCCCAAAAATCAATATACTAGTAATGCTACTGTATCTTATACACCAGTGACAGTTTTATAAATCTGCATGGAGATGGCGAAGCACCCATGAGTCATCTCAGAATGGGCGTGGTCCCATTCAGAACTATAACTGACCACTGTCTAACACTTGACCCATTTACATGTATGGATAGAAGGGAGGGCCATTATGCTAACATTGCAGATGAGAACCTAACAGTGAGAGATTTCACAGACGGTAACTTGTCACCAGATCCCTGGTGTGCTAGCTGTGCTGTGCTAGCTCTCATACAATGACAGATCCTATGCTGAACAGTGACCTTCAGTCATTCAAGGGGAATTAAATTATCAGGTTTAAATTCTCTTTTCTCTAGCCACCATTTTATCCCAACTTGCACAAATATTCAAAGTCTCAGATGACAATTGCTATGGGAGCCAAGTTCAGTTAGTTAGTTGGACAGATTATGAGGTTCAAGAAAATATTTGCTATATATATGCCCATATCTTAACTGAAAGAAGTTTAATGCTTCCATTATAAGCAATTTCAAAAGCAGTGTCATCTTTGTTATACACAGTGCAGAATATAGCATGTGCAGTCAAAGTTATGATAAAGTGAAATTAATTTGTGTAATATTACATAACTATCACCTAAATGCTTTGTTTTTTAACTCAGCTGATTTATTATAGAAGAGAAATAATTGCAGTTTGTGTCAAAACGGCAGCTTGGAACTTTGCCATCTAGCCATATTAAATTTAATTATCACATAAATTGTTTAACATATATAAAAGCATCTATAAGGCCTAGACACGTGTACACAGAAATAACTCTAATATGTTTGTCGACCATGGATATGAACATTGCCCTGTGTACACCGTGTAAAAATACACTGGTGCTGACAACTTAGCTTTTTCACTTGAAGTACCCTGAATACACTGAAGGGGATAACATTACCCAATCTCCATTGGACCTGCATGCACAGAGTATCTTGATAAAACACCTACACAAGCCATGTTGATTTAAGATAAGGGCTTATCACAGAAAATGTTTCATATATTGTATATGAACTGCTGTTTAAAATCCATTACCACAGTACTTGGAATATGTGGACATTTTTAGAGCAACTTTGTTACTGAACAGAAATATGTACCATTACTTTGTTAGACATATCTAAAACTTTTAATTCTAAAACTAAAATTTTGTGACACATGAGAAAACATTTACAAAAGTATTGCCTCAGGTATCCATTATCAATAAATACATGCAGTCATCCAAACATGTAAAAAAGCAGTTGTTAACAACATATTCAACTCTCAGTAACGCTGTCATGCTCAAGTATTTGGTATACCTTAATTTTGTATCTTGTAAATCTATCCTTACTAAAATATTCTAAAACAAGCAAAAAAATTTTTTCTTCATTCTGCAGAAAAAGTCCTTTTGAAAATAGTACCGTACATGTTTTGTATACGGTAATTGCATGATTCAGTACAGATAAAAAAGTTCATGATCTAACAGATAAGGTATGTCACGTACAATTGAAACTTTCAGAAGCAAGTACATTTGAACTTCGTAGGAGACTCAGGTTTAAATAATTTTTATGACACTGATTTCACACAGGTAATTTGTTTATTCAACTATTTAAAGAAGTTTTCTATCAGACCACATCACGAAGTGAATATACAACAAGTGAATAAGATAACAACCAAATACCTTCCCAAGTTACGCAATGTTAAGCCTTCAACATTGCAACATTACAAGGAGCTCTCCCGCTGTTACCTTTAAACAGTATATAAATTCACTTAATTTTCTATCACGACATTCTACACCAAAATTTCAGCTATACTCTGCCTGACTTGACATAGAAATCAGGAAATTATCGAGTAAACTGTCCAAATTTTTATGGGAAAGGGGTAAGGTGAGGCCTCACAATTCTATTCTATATTATTCAGAAAAATATCACACATAGCTTTAGGAATTTAGGTATGCATATATTATACTCACTGTAAATAGAATTATACGTGTATATTGAAAGTATATTATAACGCTTAAAGTTGTTAACGTATTAACAACAATGCAGCTTTATACTGTATACTGGGAAATATTTGCCCCCGTTTTATTTTCGCCCTTCTCCCCCTCATTGTCAGCGGGTGAATTTAAGACTAAGCGAACTCATATTTCTCATATTATCACTCCTTAATACAACTGTGTCTGGGCGAATTCAAGATAGGGCGAAACCGTTTGGAAGTGCAGAAAGGCGAAAATAACACGGGGCGAAAATAACCCTGTATACAGTATTTAATATACTTTCAATATACATGTGTCACTTATGATTATCCTCCCTTGCTTATTAGTATTATTATACTCTGTCCGGAGTTTTTTCTCTCTCAACACTTTTCCCTTGATATTTCGATAATCATAAATACCTTTGTGCTCAAATTATGTTCATCCACTAATATGAAAAATGTCCAGATTATCTGTTTTGAAACGCCCCCTCTACCGCTTCAGGATTCAATACACAACCCAAAGTAGAAAGTCTACGGGGATTTTGCATTGTATCAGCCATGATATAGCCCGGATGATAACGTTGAAAAATTGTGCGAGGTATTCCGAGTAATTCCAAACGGAGAAAAGATGTAAACATTTCCCATTATAAATCTCCGCAAGAAATTTGTTTTCGTTCCTGTAAATTGTTATGAGTTAAAAATGAAAATGTGTCAATGAAGATATCTTGGATATTTTCCCTTTTATCGATTTCAACCGTATTTCTTTCACAGATATGTGTATTTTTATTAAAAATCATCAAAAAGTGATGGAAGCAATAACTTGGGACAGACTATAATTTTGCAATGATTTTATAGAGATCAACAAGTGTAGTCAAGTGATGAGGTTTTATAGTGCTTTTATGAAATAATTCAAGCATATAGCCCTTATTCTTAGAGGAAAAACATCACTCATCATTTTGTTGAATTTTATGCTTTTATGACATATACCATTCTGATACCCTTGCCAGTTATGGAGAAGGGAGTTACATGGATTCAGTCAGCTGGGCAAGGTATTGAACAAATGATATCTAGATGCGCATTACAATTGTCTAGGTAATATTTATCTAACAATTATCTAGATGCATTACAATATTGTCTAATATTTATCTAACAATTATCTTCATAAACTACAATTGTCTAAAATTTATCTAACAATTATCTTCATAAATTACAATTGTCTAAAATTTATCTAACAATTATCTTCATAAAATACAATTGTCTAAAATTTATCTGACAATTATCTTCATAAATTACAATTGTCTAATATTCATCTAACAGCTTTATTTGATTTTAATCAACATGATTGCTGATGATGCATTGCTGGACATCATTTCAGGAATCAATATATATAAGGTATAAAAGTTTGCATCAAAATATTGAAAATTTATTGTGGCCCCTTTGTTACTCTATGAGGGTATTGTAACTTATGGTTTGCACAAACTGAATCTGCCTTCTCTATCAATTAAAACTTGAGAAAAAAAGAACTAAGTTTTACCAATAGTTCTGGAAAATATTTCTGAAAGACCCCTCCATTTTTAGGCAACTAAATGGGATGAGACTCTTTATTTCAGCAAGCTTCGATGTCCTTAAAAGGAAATTTTGTGGCAAGTTTAGTTGAATTTTGTAGCATGGGATTTGCCAAAATTACAACAGTGATGACACATCGAACAAATTGTCAGAGAGCATACAGAATTAATCTGTATATAAGAGGTTTCTAGGAGACAAAATTACTCACTTGGCTATAGCAAATAAAAACATTGTGTAATCATCAGATTACAAATCTCACCTCAACCACGTCTTTATTTGATAAATGCTTTGCCTCTCTGTTTCTTTATCTCAGAAGATAAATAAATAACATTCTAACAAATTCTGGGTATAGACCAATACCTGTACTTTTTGTAACATTTAAAACAAGCACCATTCATGCAAAAAAAAAAAATAGGTAGGGCTATTAGTAAAACAGGTCAAATTAAACATCCAAATTAATTAATTATGACTTCGATATTATTAATTCTTAGATGCATCATCCCTTTGTGTTAAGTTTAGATATGGTCCAAAGATACTTCCATCAGAATAAGACCTAGCTGTTTTTGTTCAATTATATATATAACTATAAAACATTGTTTAAGTTTAGCATCTAAACCAAGTTCATTCATAAAATGTAAGAAAACCAATTCTACAAATGTCATATGAAAACAATGATATTTATGTTGTTATTTACATATCCTTCATGGTGTAAATGTAGTAATTGAAGCTGGCTTTGGATTTCCAAGTTTTGTTTTGCTTTACACAAAAAATTGGGTTTTTTTCCTATTCATTTTACACCTTATCAATATATTGTAACTGTAATTCAGTTACTGTATACAGAGTTATTTTCGCCCCGTGTTATTTTGGCCCTTCTTGACTTGCAAACGGTTTCTCACCGTCTTGAATTCTCCCAGACAAAGTTCTGATAAGACATTAGAATTCGCCTAGTCTTAAATTCCACCATTGGCCAAAAGGGCGAAAGGGGCAAAAATAAAACAGGGTCAAAAATTTCCCTGTATAGAGTATTTGCTACAAACAGGGGAACGTCAAGTGCATATAAATTCAACCACTAGACGATTTTTGATGAGAATGTACACCATCACAAACAGTGATGGACAGAGAGTGATAGCATGCACTTAGTTCTGTGGGCCAAGTGAGCTGGATAAGGAAACCTAGATCTAAAAACATTAATGTATAGAGGTTCATTACTGTAGAATCCTAATAAAAACATTATTCATATTAATGTAAAATTGTGAGAAGAACAGTCATCCCCTCTGATTGTAAACTGTTTTCATAACAAATATCAGCTGTATAATTTTTATAATCTCTCGATCTGATATGAAATGGCAGATTCACAGAATGTTTAACTTGTGTTAAACTTGTTAAATAAAACAGTGCCAGGATGTATCAAATAGAACCTTCTTCACTATCTCCAAAGCAAAATTAATGAGAG
This sequence comes from Magallana nippona, assembly GCA_033439105.1. Classification (NCBI taxonomy): domain Eukaryota; kingdom Metazoa; phylum Mollusca; class Bivalvia; order Ostreida; family Ostreidae; genus Magallana; species Magallana nippona. The sequence continues at coordinate 35,723,925 of CM065923.1, read as the reverse complement.
TGAGCAAGCTCAAATACCCCATGCTGTCCATTCCTTGACAATACATGTACTACAAATAAATAAATGGCAGGATACCCCCCCCAAAAAACAATCTAATAAAAGGGGCATAACTCCTGAAAAATCATCACATGAAAATTTCCTGCAAATACCCGGAATGCACATCTATACTTTTGTCTTCAACAACAACTAAATTCGAAATTCAAAAGCACCAAAATTTGCAGAAAAATAATGGAATTGAAATTTCCTGGTAATATTCACATCTACAAATTGCATTCTAAATACATGTCCCTACATTGTTTCACAAATTTCCTGGTTAAATGCACATCCACACATTGTGTCCTAAATACATGCTCCTACAAAATTCTATGCAGCAGTTTCAGAAGAGTTGCGCTGACAAACTGGTTATTTTTTTATCTAATTTTTGACAAACATTCTAAGCCCAAAAGGGTCAACTTTCCCAGAAAAATAAGAATCAGAATTTTCTGGCAATATGCACATCTACACATTGCATCCTAAAAACCTATTAAGTTTTACAAAATTCTGTGCAACAGTTCAAGAAGAGTTGCGCTTGACAAACTGTTCATTACTATATTCAATACCGGTATATGGCCAAATTCTAAGTTCGAAAGGGATGAAATTCCCCCAAAAATAAGGGATAAGAATTTCTTGGCAATATGCACATCTATATATTGCGTCCAACAAAGTTTTTAGAAATTCTGTGCAGCAATTTAAGAGCAGTTGCTCGGACAAAAAAAACAATAAGACTGATGAACTGACTGACAAACTAATGGGCCAAAAAACATTACCAGTATACCCCTCCCAACTTGTTGTGTGGGGTTAAAACCCCTGACATTCATAAGAATGATGGAGATGGGTGATTTTACATTGGAAAGGAATGTCTGAATCAGTCTCAGTACAACTCTTACCTCAGTGTAGTCTGGCTCAATAGTTTGGAGAGTTCTGTTGAACAGACATTCCACCACATCCAGAAAACCAGCAGATATGTCTACTGTCAAACAATGGTGGGTAGGGGCTGTTCTCTCAACAATCTCTATATTCACTGGTTTACCTATCAACCTTTAAAAACCAATGCCAATTCAATTGCATTTAAAAAGTTTTAAAATGCATTAATTATCACTCTGCTAAATCTGTGAAATTTAAATGATGAAATTCAACACATATTGCATAAGTTTCTCAAATTGGCACAGTGTTTGTTAAAGCTGTCTTGTGCAAACATACAAAATTAGAAATGGATAAAAATGGCAAAAACTGCTCCAACCCAGTTTAAGTTAGTATAGACATTATATACAATAGTTATTCATTTTCATACAATTTCTAACATTAAGAATGAAAATCAAGCAGAATTGCCCTCAGGATATGAAATTTTGCAGTGTGAAAATTGCAAGGAATCCTTTTTGAAAGGGCCAGATTTAAGTCCTACACCCTTCTATATCTTTTATCAACTTGTCCATCAAACATTACACATCATAAATGCGTCAAGTTCACAAACCTGAGATGGTCCTGAGGCAGTGCCTCTGCGAAGGCAGCCCGTAAGTCCTTCACCTCTCCCCCACTCGCCGCACTAAACGAGTGCATCTTCTTGAAATACTGTGCTGCAATGTCCTTCATCTGATACTTGTTGTTGGCTTTGGCACTGGAAGATAGGTCCACTTTCTGGGACGGGTTTTCATGGAGAAGAGCAATAGAAAAAAAGACTGCCCTTAGGTGATATCTACAGAGCTCTGCTGAAGGGTCATCAAGGAAACGCTGAATAGAATCTACAGAAACAAAATATTAGTAAATATAAATCATTTATTGTAATCTGTAATAAATATATATTATCATAACAGTAACTTGATCCAAAGGGTCAGCTCAAGTCCTGTTGCCAGGTGCAGATCATCAGATCAAACGAGAGGCTTTGCATGATCTGTGCCTGGCAACTCAACATGGTCCAACTCTTTGGATCAAGTTACTACATGTATTATGATGATAAATTTATGATATATCCTTCCATTAAAAGGTAGAAATAACAAAACTATCTTTTTAAAATTAATTCTATACTGTTTACTTTTTGAACTAAACCATCTTGACTCCGCGCTAGGGCTTGTATTCCTGACCCAGGAATTTCACAACTTAGGTATAGAGCTTTATGGACATCATAATCATGAATTCAATTTATCTCCCACTACTGTAGAAGTAGAGAAGAAGATTTTCTAAGATTAAATACATTTTCTCTATATGGCCATATTGGTCTCGCCCTAGGGCCTGAACCAATGAATTTCAGAATTTTTGTAGAGGGCTTCATGGACATTATAACCTTGCATCTAGGTATTCTCAAATATATATTGGATTAGAGAAGATTTTCTAAAATTAAATACATTTTCACTATATGGCCATATTGACCCACCCTAGGGTCTGAATCTCTGACCCAGGGGCCATGAGTTTCACAATTTATTAGAGAGCTTCATTTACATCATCACCATGCATCTAGTTTTTCCCCCACATGTGTAGGAATAGAGAAGAAGATTTTTAAAAATTGGCCTTTTTTGCATATTTGACCCCACCCATGAAGCCCCTGGGATGATACGGTCATGAATTTCACAATTTCGATTCCTCTTATCCTAGAGATGCATATAAATAATACCATATATTATAGCATTTCAATTTTTGAAAATAATTCTAATTTTTTTCCTATGTAAAATTGGACCCACAATGTGGTCCCACCCTACTCCTGGGGATCATGATTTTAACAAACTTGAATTCACACTATCTGAGGTTGCTTTTACGCAAGTTATAGCTTTTCTACGCAAATGGTTTTTAGAAGAGGATTTTAAAAAAGTTTTCTCTATATATTCTTATGTAAAAATTTGATTTGAACAAACTTGAATCTACACTACCTGGGGATGCTTCCAAAGAAGTTACAATTAACATTCCTTGCCAGTTGATTTTCGAGATGAAGATATTTTAAGATTGTTCTGTTTAAGATATTCCTATGTAAAAATTTGGCCCAACCTTTCCTCACAGGATCATGATTTGAACAAACTTGAATCTACACTACCTAAGGATGCTTCCACACAGGATTCAGCTTTTCTGACCAAATGGTTTTGAGAAGTTTTTGAAAAACAAATTTTCAATAACTCTTAATTATCTCCCTGTGAAAGAGGGCATTACCCTTTATTTTAATAGACTTGCATTCACTTCACCTAATGATGCGTTGTGCCAAGTTTGGTTGAAATTGGCCAAGTGGTTCTTGAGAGGAAGTCAAAAATGTAAAAAGTTTACAGACAGACTTAGGTCCAAAAGTGATCAGAAAACTCACTCTAGCTTTCAGCTCAGGTGAGCTAAAAAGTAAAACAAGAGGCCCATTGGCCACATCGCTCGCCTGAGTTATAACCCGTATCATCTAGCAGCAGTGCGGAAGCAAAGACAGGGTATCCAGTCTAATACAAAGTTTTTCTGGTTCTGGAGAAAAAGATTTCTAAATTTCTTCACGGTATCTTTACTCTCTTTATTATCTCCCCTTCAAAGGGGAAATGGTCTTTCATTTGAACAAACTTGAAAGCCCTTCCCCTAAGATTGCTTTGTATTGAGTTTAATTAAATTTGGCTCAGTGGTTCTGAAAAAGATTTTTATAACTTCAAACCCCATTTTCACTCTTTTCTACTTATCTCCCCTTTGAAGGGAAATGGCCCTTCATTTGAACAAACTTGAAAGCAATTCCCCTAAGGATGCTTTGTGCCAAGTTGAAATTGGCCCAGTGGTTCTGGAGAAGGAGATGAAAATGTGAAAAATTTACAACCCAACGACAATGACAACTACAGTGATGACAGACAACAGACAAATTTTGATCAGAAAAGCTCACTTGAGCCTTTGGCTTAGGTGAGCTAAAAAGAATTGCATTTCAGTGGATGTTGAATTTGTTAAAAATCAGTTACATTGTATATTAATTAAAGTTGGAATCATAATCACAAAAGCAAATATTTAAACAAGTCTATAAATGGATGTTGGACATTGAATCATTTGTACTCACCTTTTGCAGCTTTCCCGTCTTTTCTTGGCCCTGATCTTGTGGCTGCGATTAAAAAAATCATTATTAAAACAGATTAAACATGAGATGTTGGTGAAACACTTATGCCTCCTCCCTTGGACATACATTTTAGGGTGCACAAGCCTTTATTATGGGCAGTATACATTATGGGCAGTATACATGGAAATGAAATTGACCTTTCGAACTTAAAATAAAAAGGGGTCCTCCACTGGTACTATCTGAGATGCATAAACCAATCAAGTATGACGTGTTTAAGCTAAATTTTATTTTAGAATTATAGGTTCCTAGATATTCTTATGATAGATCTGCATACCAAATTTCATTTCAGTATGTGCAACCTCTGCAAAGGAAAGAAATGGAAACTGCAAATAATTGGAATTTTTCTAAGTCTAAAGAGCATAAGTCTGTCAAAAATTGCTGGATCATACCAAAAACATAACTTGACCTAGATATTCTTATGATAAATCTTTATACCAAATTTCATTTCAGTATGTGCAACCTCTGCAAAGAAAATAAATGGAAACTGCAAATAATAGGAAATTTTTTAAGTCCAAGGGGGCATAACTCTTTCAAAAATTGCTTGATTGTATCTAAAACAGAACTTGACTTAGATATTCTTATGACATATCTATATCCTATAATTCATTTTAGTATGTGCAACCTCTGCGAACAAATTGAATGGAAACTGTTGGTGGACCAACCGACTGACAGACAGACAGCGGCAAAGCAATATGCCCTCCCTTCTTCAAAGGGGCATAATCATATTACTGTAAAGTCTTTTGCATAGCATGCACCTGTGTATAATACGCACCCCCTAAAGTTGAGTGTAAAATGCTGAAAAAACAGCTGTTCCAATGTTTTATTCGTACCCAAAAAACAAAGAAATTTTCAATTGAGATTTTTTTAAAATCTCCCATGTGTATGCATTGATAATGTTTTCTAAGCACTTAAAAGTAACTATGTCTGCAGATCAAACCCAAAACAACGTCTACTTATGTAGATTGATTGCTACACAAGATTCAAAAGTTACACAAAAGAAGGTCATTTCCAAATGTACTCTACGTTTTTACCTCAAAAAAGTTAATACCACAATTGAATATTGATTTCGGGAAACTACTACACTATGCAGTTAATATATTGGTTTACCGGTAGCTACCTGAGATATGGATAATATTCACAGAGGGCAAAAGGCATGGTGAATATTGTCCTTCTCGAGAAGCTGAACTATTTCATTACCATCGCTACAACCAATTAACAAAATGCCATCCCCAATGATTACTGTGGAATCATTTAAATTCGTGGGGCAAATTTTTTTGCTTATTCGCCGGGACGTAATTCCGTGGATGCTTCGGTTACTGTTTCAGTAACAAAGATGACTCTTTCTAAAATTGTTTTCGTTGAGGATTTAAATTCGTGGGGGAGGACTACCCTCCAATACCACGAAAATTGAGCCACCACGAATTCTAATGATTCCACAGTATGTATCTGCGGTCAACTAGGGATGTTTCAATTTCTATACAGCTATTAAACACTTGTCTTGAAGATAATTCTTTTTAGGAATCTTTGATCCACTCAAAGGGGTGTGGATATTTCATTTCTTACTGGTTACAGTGCTTCCAGATCTGCCTGAAGCCAAGCTAAAGTTACTGTTGACTGATGATTCCATCTGGTCAGGAGCCAGTGAAAAATACTGCTCATCCCCTACAAAAAGAAATGTAATGTCAATGTTAAATCAAATGATCAACATTATCAAACATTCATCAGCTAAAAGAAATAATATGTAAATATTAAATCTGAGGACATGAAGTTCAGATTGTTCAGTTAAAATTCTCACTTGAGAGTCACTTATATATCCCTGAGTGGCTCTTGAAGAAAGATGTAACCAGAACAATTAACAGTCAAAGAATCTTTCTCCACTTAGAAATTGACTATTCTACATTGAGAATCTGTCTCTACATGACTCCTTTATCAAAGAAGAGTTGTCAGTTTTGTAAGGACAAATTACCGATTGAATGCGTCATAATGTCGTGGAGATCGGTGGTGGTCAGTGTGTCCGTGTGGTGGGACTGGAAGCGGTCCGAGTGAAGCTGTCTCTGTAACTCCGTCTCCACCTTCCTGTAATCCTCCTCACTCATCGGCTTACTCTTACTCCTCGCTCGCTCTCTGCCCTCATTGCTGGATTCTAAACAAAAGAAAACTTATCATTAACATGTTTCTATCATATTGGTGCAAAGTGAGCCACACTATATTACATGTAAATTTATGCAACAACAAAAAATTCATGTATATTTACTTAGTAAGTTGTATACATGTCATGCCCAGTACATAAGTAAATTAACTTAAAATTTAAAATGGCAATGTTAACCCAATTGTGCCAGTAACATATGATGCTTGATATTTTATGATCCCCATATTGGCACATACATTCTGTTAAGGTATCCAACACTATTAAGTATCAGGCCAATTTTTTTTTAACTATTTCCACAAACAATGTGAGCATGCCCATGTACAGACAATGAGCATTTTCTGGTATTCAGTTCCTTACTTGGTGACAGGAAGCCATTGACAAGGTCAAGGACAGAGTGAAACTGTGTGGGACTCAGCAACAAATGGAGTCCTCCAACGTCCAGCTCAATCTCCACCTAGAGCAAACAAAACTATAGCTAGGACCCACTGTCTAATCAAAGACAAAACATTTAAACTTTACTTTCCCAGAAAAGCGCCATGTGTTTTGGGTATGCCCATTTACTCAACTTTTAATACAATTATGAAGCTGTTCACTTTCGAATTTTTAGTAAACTTTATTTAAAAAATTCTTCTAATGTTTTTTGAACTTCCTTTATTACATTCCTAAGGTTTGCAAGTATTTGCTATTTACTGTAAAGGAAATAAAATGCTGGTTTTCCATAACTTAATATCTTACTGTGACACAAGCAGGAAATTACAATTTTGGAAATCAACGTTTTTTGTCATAATAACAGGCAATACTTACTGTAATACATGTAGTAAACATATACAATTACATGTATGTACATATTTAAATAAATACTGGTAAATTCTTATTTATTTTTCCATGGTTATTTATCCCTGATTTCATGGCAGAGCCATATACATATAATAATTGTGGACCTTAATAATACTGTACATTATATTTGAATTTGGTGCAAAAACAATTAACTGCCTTTCTTGTACACATTGACAGTAAAAAGGAGAACCCTGAATGTGATATAGAATTAGGATATTAACTAGAAAGCTAGTTTAATGTGCTGACAGGCTGATATACCTTTGGTCCCTGCACGCCTTCCTCCTGTTTGAGTTTGACTTTCAGACTGGACTTTCCTGTGAATCCGGCAATCTGTACTGGGTCAGAGAAGACCTCTGTTACCGGGACTGTCCCACCTTGATTGTCCAGTGGGGAGGGTGGGGAATTTGTAGTGGACATGAAAGTCTGAAAAAAGTCAAACCACAGAAAGAGTGAGAAAAAATGGTCTGCACGAGCGATGGCAAAAAATGATATAGTGAACCAGTGTTGGTAATTTTTTCGGCCACTTGAGTACCTTTTTCTGTATACTGGTACTGATAAACTGTAAAAGTATACTGTACACCCAAATGCACCATCAAATTTTAAGCACAATATACATGTACTATATGCAGCCATTTAAATCTGCAAAAACGGACACAGGTTCTGTGCTTCACAATTTCTTTGATGTTGTATTAAACAAGCTTAAGAAATATATGAAATCCCTTGATTACCAGTGTGATAATTAAAGAATAAAGGCATGAAAAAGAACACAGTTTTATAATAGGATACATGGTCATCATTTCCTACAAGACTCCTTCTCTAATTATTCTTTTGCAGAGAAATACTGTACATGAACTTTAAAATAAAAAGACTATTTCATAAGCTTTCCTCATTTAGAATTTTAACAAAGCATAAACTGTAAATATGTATTTAACATCAGACATATGACTGTGGTAGATCAGACCTGTTGGTAGGAGTCAGACGAGTACATTCTGGAGGGGGTCTGATGAGTGGGGCGACTAAACTCATCGCACAGAATCTGCATGCCATCAATCAACAGGTTCTTGTGGGCAATGGCTGCCGGTTCCCACGTTGTTCTGGAGGAATCATCCACGGGACTGCCCTCTTCCTTTGCCAGGTCATCAAAGTACTCTATTCTGTAGTGGAAAGAAAATGTTTGTCCATATTGAAAGTTATGTACCTACATGTACCAGTATAGCACCAAAATCAATTCAAAAGCTTTAAATGAATGGTTTTATTTTTTCAATTCTTCAAGATATTTTTCAGGGAACAGATCCTTAGTTTTCATTTATTTCATGAATAAGTATATCCGAAGGATTAAATAAGTAATAAGTTCATCGTGTGAAGATCTCAGTGAAACAAATTACAGTTTCCTTTTTTCGATCTATACATAAGTTATCACTTTGTAGATTAGAATATCAAATATTCACCGTTTGATTTTGATTTCCAGTGCCACGCCCTTCTCTGCTGAGTCAGGGAGGTGCTCCACCCTCACAACTGTGTCAATCAGGGTGACCTTTACTCTGCACAGCACTATAAATAGAAATGTCCAATCAAAGTGATATAGCAAGCACTTTTACTAATCATAAAAGATTGAAATCGATCATAGAATTGTTGATTACTTCATCAAATCATATTCCAATCAATTACGCAATTCTTTCTTGTATTGGATTTTAAATTTCATACATCGACCAGAAACTTCTGGTTATCACTATATATGGCTATATAGTGAGATGAGATCGAAGAATGTTTATGATGTGTACAGATGTGTGTAAAATTGTTATGTTGCGATCAAGAAGAATGAAATGAAAAGAGTGATAATTCATTAAAAGTTTGATGTACGTATGTTCAGTAGTACATGTAAAATAACAGACAATTTCCCCATTTTCTTACTCACCAGAATCAATGGTCTGGGCAAACTTCTGCACGCCCTCGAAAGGTGTGCCCAGATCCTGGCCCTGGTCAGCATCAGATGTGGACTTGAGACAGTCCTCAGCAATTTGTAGACTGCTGGTCATGCTGCACATGCTGTTAAACATGGTCTCCAGGCCTCCTACTAAAAGCACAGAAATAATAATTATACATGTACATTAGCTGGTACCGTATATATCATGAAGCCTATTATAAAGCAGGGGTTTTGGATGAAGGATAGTGTTCATAATACAGTTGAAAACTAAAATACTGGTACAAGTATTACATTGTACTATGTGCATCTTAAGTTTTTCAGACTGAGGTAAAATTCATTTTGTTTTTATTGATTTTGATAATCTGTAAATATTCTCGTGAAATATTTCATCACTGAGACTTATTTCAATTTAAAAAATTATCAAAATAACTAACAGAAAGAAATGAAGGCAAAAAAAATATTTCGACAGTAAGTGACAATGATGGGTGTTATCTTATAAGTTTCACCCACCATTTTCCATACGCTGTTTGGGCTGAACTGTGATCTCCAATCCCTGGATCTCCATCTCCGTGCTGCTCTGGATCAGATTGGTCCAGGGAACAGACACAGAGATCTGGTTAATGAAGCCATCCACGATCTCTAGTGGCACACTGCTGGAATCCAAGGCTTCATTCAAAGCCTGAAAAAGTATAGTGTAAATTTTAGTCAAGCACTTCACTTCTAAACTTCATGTACACATTGCATTGGTGACTGTTCATATGATCCAATATAATCAGACAGAACATTTGTAAAATTTGATATTTCAAACACAACACAAAGATTTTTTTAAGATCTCTTCAATATATCTATTGGAATATGCAAGCTGAAAAATATTCCTTTGGAATGCGAATATCAAATCTCAGGAACTGCGGGTTGGAAAAATATTTAAATATGATGCAAAAAACTAGAGAAATTCTGAATTTATCAATCCAAGTCTTTTAAAAATTGGTCCAATGTGTTACTTTTTAACGATTCTTTGAAAAATGAAGGTTTTCAATGAAATATATAGTGAAAAGAAAAAAATTGACATAATTTTAGCACCTGCATGTCTACTGGACAAAAAAAGCATAGTTTTAAAATGATTGTTTAACATAGGAATTTACTCAACCTGGATTTACTTGTCTCATATAAAATTTAAGTGCACATGTGAAAACTATATGTATACTTGGTACATTTTTCTATTCATCTGAATTTGATATTCTTTGAGTAAATTATTGTCTCTGCTCTACTCAATTTCTTTTTTTTCACATAATGCAAGACCCAATGTCCTTATCTTGGCTGTATTAACCCATGACACACTCAAATTGAACAAAGCTCTGACAACTAAAAATATAAACGATACCTCCACATCCAACTCCAAATCTTTGATCGAGCCTCTTCCATTGTACAGATCGACACTCAGTTGATCTAGAGACAGTTTCTCTTTCAAAAACTGTCCCAAATAATGTTGTAAAAGGTATCGACATGCTCTTTTCTTCAAAAATTCTGTCCATGGAAATGTCCAAGGCATTTTCTAACATTTGAATATGAAAGTGTATCAAATATCACAAAATTACATTGTTTAGAAAACGTAAACATTGACAGCAAGAGAGCAATACCATCTCTTTTTATTTACAGTTCTGACGTAGTTTGATGTTTTTTCCTGAAGAGTTCACTAAGGGAGATCACTCTATAAGTACTGATTTGCGTATTTGTCAAACACAATGACATTTTATAGAGGCGGATCCCTGGTTTTGATTGCAGTTGGGCATTATTTAGTGCACTATATATCGTTTTATGCATCGTCTGAAACAAGATTAGGCTATCGGATCACAAGGACTTTGTGACTATTTAAAAATAAATAAGACCAGAGGATAACTCTAACATGGACCAAGGACTCTAAAATAAAGTTTTGCAACGTATTTCTTCTTTGTTTTTATCTTTTAGGACAAACAAAATATTGGTTCAAGTCACACAACTCCAGTCCGACCGGCAAAAGGTTTACTGACAGTGTACTCGACCTTGACCTTTGAGAATTGGTTCAAGGTCACTGCAGACTGTTAGCCACGAGACTCAATGCATGCGCGGATCCAGAAAATTTTTCCCGGGGGGGGGGGTCCGACAAGTTTTAGGTCTAACTGGACCCAGAGAGAGAAAATATGCTCTAAACAAGGATTTTACACATTTACCCTGACCTTTAGTCCAGAAAATTGATTCATTCCTGACACACCCTCTAGGCATTGGCATCGTTTAAGTCCAAATAATTGTGCTTCTTACAAATGATATTGTACAGACAGATTGATCACAAAAGAGCACCGGCACCATGAACGGATCTACAGGAGGATCGGGGGATCTTTGGTGTATTCATATAACTGAAGATGTCTCACATTTTTTCCAGACCTTGACCATGCAGTGAAGATAAAAAATTAAGGGGCAAATACGAGTTCAGAATGTAACCAGAAATACGCACCATAGAAAATTAGAAATCATATTCTTTGATAACATATAGGGATATACTCTGCATTATGGTGCCATTTGGAAAGGTGTTATTACACCTTTCTTTTTTTATTTCAGTTTAAGTGATATTCTAAATGAAGTCTGATAAAAATCAGGAGGAATTCTGGTAGCTTATGTTGCAACCACATTCTTGTTTTCATACAACATGGAGAGTTAATTCTGTGATAAACAATCAAACAATAAATCATGTCAACTTATTTTAATATGTCGAAACACAACACAACCAATATATAACACATTTGTGCAGATCGACAGATTGTAGTAAATAAGCAACATATAAGTGTACATTCCTTTATCATACTAACAAATACTGGCATTACTGTAGACTATCATCATTAAAACACTAACAAAAAATCTTAACTCACAAAAATCTGGTCTAAAACATGAATGCCTCACAAATTCATAAACATGTACCGGTAAACAGCAATATGTGTATACATATAACAGATAAAACTAATTGGTAACCGAATAAAATCATGTTTAATAAACATTTCGTTTTGTTAAATAAAAAATTAAGCAATGATATCTGCCATAAAAGGTATTTCTAGACTACAAATTCACACAATTATATGTCTTCTAGACTGAGGTATATATCATAAGCACAGGAATATGAAAGTTTATTCAGCATGAGGAGATGAGGCGGGATTCCCTAAAGCAGCAGTGTCAGTTGTAAAACTCTCTCTTCCTATTATCTACCAGCAAATGTACAGTATATGTTTGAACTTTAATATAAATGTACTTACTGCATTCTATCATATGTTAACATCTGTAATTTTTATATAATATACATGTATATTGGTTCAAATTTCAAAACTAATTGCACAAAAAGCAAAGAAATATGATCTAATCATGTGTTATACTTGCAGATTGTATGTATAAATACGTGTTTTATCATCTTCAGATAGTAATTCCATTAAAATGTGACAACTGATTACAAAAAAGCTGATATGGATATAAAAATACATGTGGCCAAAGCAGAAGTATATTGCATTAGAACTCTTCATAAATGCCCCAAAAATATGCAGCATTTTTTAATGCTGTGTTTATAACATCAAACAGTCAGCTGCTCAAGTGAATGGAAACATGAATATAGTAACATGAATATGGTCTATAAATGTGACCAATTTATCATTTAATACCTGGCATGAATCAAATTTAAAGGAAGCAAAATGAACTAGTGTAAACTGGATGACACTTGGTGGCCTATGTAAAGCATAATAAACTGTCATGGTCAGAGCAGTTTTCTGTAAAGTTTCAGATGGAACAACCGGTTTAGATAATATCATAAAAAGGTATAAACACATTTGTTAAATTGCTATTTTTTGTATGAGCCTGAATTAAAATATAAATTTATAAATATATAGAATATGAAAGGGAAAATAAAGAGAATACCAGCATATACCTGTATATCACTTCTCAAAAGAGAAAAAAAAACAGCACTTATACTTCCTTTCTTTCTGTGAAACACTTAAAGTGAAAAACTCAGAAAGTAGGACAAGCATTAATTTAAAGAGCAGTCAAAATTATCACTTTGTCATAACAAAATAATCTGGGAATGTCCTTCTCAGTAAATTCATGCCATTTGATGTCTCGCAGGGTAATCCCCATTTTCAGAGACATCAAACTATAAATCCTTTCCCAGCCTGTCAATCTCATTAATAACAAAGTCCATGTCAGATTTTAGGATTTCAAGGTTTGTGATGATCATCCTGAAGAAATTGACGTGGGTTTCGTCCGGCTGGTACCCGATCAACATGGTGCCTGCCTTGGTCATCCCCTCCTTGATTTTTGGAGCCACCTTTAAAGACATGCATAGAGTAACATGTTATATACAAAAGTACGAATGAAAAGAAAGTTGTCATTTGATAGCTTGACATGCTTAAAAATTTCTACATTCATTAGACTACATTTCATCAACAACTAAAGGTTTGCAGATACCTGATAAATATTTTAAAATAGCATTGCTATAGCTAGCTTATAAAATGACCATGCTAAGTTTAGTTGTAAATTGGGACAAGCTTTATATATATGGTCTCATTTATCAACAACATTTTCATCTGCAGTTTTATAACCTACTGCATTTCTATCTATTTTGTCTGTTACCAAAAGAGTGAGTACAATCTATGTTATGAGTACCATAATTTGGAGAGGTTTTCCCCTTGCCCAGTTCCTGCTAATTAAGTACTAAAAGTGGTGATTACTGATACAAGCTAAATTTTGAGTTATATTATGGGCATGTTTATACATGTACCTTTCCCAGTCTCTCCCACCAATCAGCATCTCTGGTCTGGTCCCTCATGCTGGCCGGGATGTACCAGAAACAAACATTGGTACACTCAGGCTGAAACAAAAACAAAAACAAACTGACTCAATAATTGAAAAAAAACCCGACATTTTAAAAACTATCTCAATGTTCTAACAATCACAAAAAATTTAATCATGATAGCTTAATTTCAAATTTTAAGCTATTAAAAAGTATCTGTTGACCGTTATTCTGATGTCTTTTTAATAATCAATATCATCTTACCTCAATGACCAATTCAAATCCTTCCTTTTCCTTAACCAAATTGGCTAAATATCTGAAAACAAACGTTGAAGACAAATTAACAGAATAGACTGCTGTCATCATACTAAAGCTTTATTCACTGTAGACATCTAGACAAGTTGAATATCATAGAACTACACATGGAATAAGTAGCTACGGTAATACATGTGATAAGTTTCAGACCAAAATACAGCACAGGAGCCATGAAAATATATAATTTAGATGAAAAGTCTGTACAATGCTCATCAAATATCACTATTAAAATCTGACAAAGTCATTAAAGGATCATTTTTAAAAATGTTTATACACTAATACTTTTTAATGACAAGTAATCATTGGAGAGGAAATATCATATTTTGTTTAGTGAATCGACTAACATGATTTCCTGTGACACAAAGAGCAAGAATTGGAGAAAAATAATTATATATAACCAGTACATATATATATAGAACAGCACATTGTTGTTTTTATCTCGGCCCTGGTATCAGCCCATGCAGTTAGTATTGGCCCTTGCCCTTCAGGGTTGGGCCGAATCCAACCGACTGATACTAGAGACTAGATAAGAACAACAGTGTGATGTTGTTTATATCATATACAATTGAACTTTGATATTTCGAACACCGTTATCTTGAATACAATGGATATGTCGAAGTGATTTGTAAGTCCCAACCACTTATTTTTAAAGTATTTTAACCTCGATATCTCGAATACTTGGATATCTTGAAGTTTTTAAACAATCCCATCTAGTTCGAGATAACGAAGTTTGACTGTATCTAAAACCAAACATTTTTATTCAAATCGAATTCAATTTCCAAATAAAGAACATAATCTATTATAAAGAAGCTATAAATTTATGAATCTTTTTGATTTACAAAACTCAATCTTTTCTATTCCTTTTTATATGATGACAAACAGTTGTCATTTGATGTTTGATATAGAAGGGCGTCTGTTGTCTGAGATGAAGAACTTCTAGAATTCAAAATTATCAAGAGAGAAACTTCCATCCAATGCAATCTCATAATGAGTCAAATTCTTTCACTGGAATTTCGTAAGTTTCCTGTCAAATTCAATTCATAAAAATCCATACTGTAGTGAGTTGTTTGAGAACATTTATAAGCATGTCCATTCCTTTAACAGCTTTTAAAAATTTACTATCTAAACTCTGGTTTTCTAAGACGTAGTCTTGTGTTTCATCCTTTTCTATATCCCCCATACCGGTAATTTAAACGTTGATTAATACTAAATAAAGCGTGCTATTGTTCTAAACATACAACCGTTGCATAAGTTACCTCCCCTACTTATAGATACAAATCACTGTTTGGCGCTAAATGTATTTTTTAATTATCTATTTTCAGCATAAAATAAAAATATTCCGACGTGCAATATGATGTTTTATGTTATTTATTTGTTATTCTATCTTTATTTCACAATCTTGTCTTCATAAAAACACAGGTCATGCGAAATTTAAGATTTTAAATTTGAGGGCAATACACCTCCTTGACGACCATCTGAGACAGAGAAATATCGCCCTGAGGGCGATACAGCCCTAGCTTTCCGTTGCTGTCTCACCTGGTCCAAAACAGGGCTGATACACTACTAGGTATATGAATATATATAAATATACCACACGTCAAACAAAATTAATACATAAGTTTTCAACTATCCTCATTATATTTTACCTTGAACATTCAAAGAGATTGTCAATGTCTTTTTCAAAGCCCTGATCTCCCTTGGCCTTCCACATCAGCCAAAGTTTGAGGGAATCATTTTTGCGACCACACTGTATGGACTTGTCACCTGTGTCGTAAGAGACATCGTAGAACTTGTCTTGTTGGAATAGGTAGGCAGCATTGGCCGAGTGGCAAGGTGGAAGGAGATTCTGTCAACACAACACGGGTACAAGACAGGTATTAAGCTCAAAATGAAAGAATAGACAAAATAACTGTGTAAAATAGAATGAAAAAACCTTTGTTTTAATTGGCTAAGAAAATAGGATGATAATAGAAATTTTTTTTACAGTGTAGCAACAAATGTTAACATTTAGTGGTTTAAACTTTTGTAAACAATTTTGGAATAAAGAAATTTTTGATATAACTACTGTAACAACAATTTTTGAAACTTCAATGTCTTTGGAGAGATTCTAGGAAAATTCAATGCATTTAAATTATAACAAACCTTGTGTCTTGTAAAGAAAGCTGCAGTTTGGAGGGGAGATCCCATCATTTTGTGGGGGTTCCATGTCATTGAGTCAACTCTGAAAAATGTCTCATCCAGATTCAAATGTGAACTTACATCTTAATATTTTGAAGGTATGAATGAAGATCAGGTTCTGAATGTTAGATGTTGTTCATGGATGCATGTGTAAACTTCACAAAGGAGTAAGGAGCTATGGTAATCAGAATAGGACATAAAATATCTAAGAGATGAGAAAATTCAGCAACTTGGCCCACAGTCAGCAAAAGCATGTCATCTGGCCTTAAGTTTTTTTCTATGAGAAAGTTGATGGTTAAAATGATTTTTAGCTTCTTAATAATAATGTTAACAATTTACAGACTTTAATGCCGCAATATCTTAAATTCTAATTACATTATGTTTATAAAATTTAGAAAATTAAATTGACCGCTGCCGTGGGATGACATTGATATTGATGGTGCTGAGAAAGTTGATGGTTAAAGTGATTTTTAACTTCTTGATTACATGTACTGTATAGCAGGTTAAAATCACGGTCGGAAAAGATCGCGTTTTTTTCATTTTGCAGCAAATTGCAAAACATTGAATTCGTGAAAAACAAAAATTTGTAAAACATAAAATTCAAACCCGATCATGATTATCTGTACATGGTACATGTATAATAACTCACAACGAAAAAAAAAAATAATTGTTTTTATCTAGGTTTCATTTTTAAAATACATTTTGTTGAAAATCAATTATAGTGATATCTAATGAAATGTTTTTTGATAAAAACACAGGTTTGTGTAATACCCGCACATAATTATTGTTCGGTTAATATAACAGTTTCTTTAAGTGCACCCCACTTCTATAATGGAAAGATTGCTTCTGTCAATTGAGTTTACACCTTTTCCCGTTCTGGACACTCATGAGTAGCTTGTATAAACACTCTGAGCCCCCCAAATCACTTTGAAATTTACCGATAGCACTGGGCAGACAGAATTAGTCACGCATTACCGCACATGGCTTGGGTACCTGTCAAGCGTCATGTTTGATTACTGCAGTTCTTTTTTAAAGTTTATGTAATAGGAAGAATGTGCTTAATAAAGAAAGGTTTTGCACAATTCTTGTGGGTTAATTGATTATTCCATTTAAAGAAGTTATTAAAAAACGAATTGTCCCATGTATGCCTTGTTAGATTGAGTCAAAACCAGAAGTAGAGGGAAAAAAGCATGTCAGCTAATCGAAAGTTTATTGGTGGATCATGCAATTTTTCCAGTTAGTAACAATAGCCATCATCGGTTATTATGATAGACCGCTTAATACCATTATTTTTTCTAAACAAATTAACTATTATATTAAGCGAGGTTAACTATAGCGCTATGCCATTTAAACGGAAACATATTTTGTGCTGTGTGTTCTCATGATAAAAAAATTAATTTAGTACATATCATTTCTTCATCATTGTTATACTCAAATAATTATTCACTAGATGTTAAATTCGCGGAATTTTTATTTCAGCGAATATAGCGAAAATTAACTCCACAAGTTCATTTCCTGCTATACAGTAAATGTAATGTAAATATGTAAATGTGATGTACATGTAAATTTAAAGAATTAAGATGTAACGTACACATGTAAATGTAATGTAAATGTAACATTAATGTAGTCACTGTAGCCTCACCTATCAATGCCCTTCATCAGGCCCCGGTATTGCTTAGACAACAGGGCGCTGCCTCCCCAAGCCCCATCCACATGCAACCACAGACCATACTTCTGACAGATGTCGGCTATCTTATCCAGTGGGTCGTACGCTCCATACACAGTGGTCCCAGCAGTGGCATTCACAAAGTAAGGAACCTTTGACTGGAAAATTCATCATTGAGCATAACACTGTACTGTGGTCAACTGTGGTGTTTGTTTCACAAGCAATTTTGCAATTAACAATTATTTTATTCTCTTAAATTCTAAATCTTATGTCTGTGATTGTGAAACAAAATTAGATAACACAACCATTTAGTCTTCTTCAAACCATACATACCATGGACACAGAATTTACAAGTTATGATGTTTAAAATCTTGTTGAAAATATGTGGTAGGGAATATGAGACCTTAAAATTGCTACATAACGGAACATGTTTGAATATCATATCCTACCTCGCTCTGTAGTTGGAGAATTTTTTCCTCTAAATCCTGGACATCCATCTTTCCTTTACTGTCTGCCTTGACATTTACTAAGTTATCCAAACCAAGTCCTAAGAAAGCCATTCCTTTCTTTATCGAGTAGTGACCCTGAAAAAGTATTTGTTGAGCCATTAATAGCATAGTGAATTTACATCCCAGGTAACTTTAGAGGAAAAATGCTTTATTTGATAATAAAGTTCCTAAATAATAAATGATTTTCAAATTGACATTTAATAAAAGTTTTCATCAAGGATGTGTAAAAAATATTTTTGTTACAAAACGTCTATGAAATGATAAGCATCGAACCTTTTCAGAAGTAAGTACACAAAGTTTGGGTAAACCATACACCCCAGTTTTCTTGACATCTGGGAACCTTTTGTATCGAGCAACGTTCAAAGCATACATGTTGGCCATGGAACCACCTATAAGCACATAACACATGACATAAGAATATCATGTCATATTTTACCAGTAAAAGTAAATCAATTGTCTCTACTTGAAAGTATATAAAATTTTAGACAGAAGTTGGACTTTAAACAGATATAAGACCATTTACAAACCTGGAGTAAAAATGGCATCCCCATCTTTGAAGCCGATGAGATTCAACATTTTCTCTATCAGTGTCTTCTCCATTAATGTAAACACAGGTGACACTTCATATGTATATCTGAGATGAAAACAGGGAACACATATAAGTGAAATTCAATTCAAAGGACATTAATTAAGAGAGTGAGATCTGAGAATCAGAGACCTCTATATATTTCTCATGCGACTATCAGTGATCCCCCTGGTCATTTCACCCAATAATTTTAGGCCTTGTTTCATATGCTACTATAACAGGCCCCAATGTCTTTATATGCATAAATGTAATTTAGAAATAAATGTTTAACAGGAAATATCCCTGTACTCAATGCTTCTGCAGACTACACTTGAGGACATCTCTGTACTTACTGCTTCTACAGCTAGACTACACTAGAGAACATTTCTGTACTCGGTGCTTGTAAGACTTAATTAAGGACCTATCTGTCTATACATCTTGGTACTCAATGTGACTACTATATCTGAGGACATCTCTGCCCTTAGTGCTTCTACAAACTACATTTGAGGATATCTCTGTACTCTGTGTTTCTAAAGACTACAACATACTTAAGGACCTATCTGTACTCAGTACTTTTACAGTCTACATTTAAGGACTTCTCTGTACTCAATACTTCAACAGTCTACAATTTCAGAATTATCTGTACTTAATACTTCTACAGACTACACTTGAGGACATCTCTGTACTGAGTGCTTCTACAGACCACACTTGAGGACATCTCTGTACTTAATACTTCTACAGACCACACTTGCGGACATCTGTGTACTTAATACTTCTACAGACCACACTTGAGGACATCTCTGTAGGTAATACTTCTACAGACTACATTTGAGGACATCTCTGTACTTAATACTTCTACAAAATACACTTGAGGACATATCTATACTTAGTGCTTCTACAGACTACATCTGAGGATATCTCTGTACTTAATGCTTCTACAGACATCACTTGAGGACATTTCTGTACTCAGTGTTTCTAAAGAGTGCATTTGAGGACATTTCTGTACTGAGTTCTTCTAAAGAGTGCATTTGAGGATTTATCTTTACTTACTCTTCGTGCTTCTATAGTCTACATTTGAGGACATATCTATACTTAGTGCTTCTACAAATGTCACTTGAGGACATCTATGTATTCACATTCTGGTAAATGTATTCTGAACCTTTCTACTTTAGAATACAATTGAGGATCCTGCTTCTCAAGGTTGAAGTGTTGCACATACACTTGTACTTACACTTGAACATCTAATTTTACTTACAGTTGTACCAAGTACACTTGCATGTACATACTGGTACACTTGTACTTAAACTTGCACCTAAAGTTGTACATAGACTTGTACTTACACACTTGTATTCAGGACTTCAGTGAGCCAGGCCCCTCCCAAGCTGTAATCATCCAGTCCACTCCATAACTGGTTAAAGAAGTGGGGATTTCCTGAAATGATTTATAATTTTCATTTTTATTATTTAATACATGTACCAGTACAATTTACTTTTCATTTTTCTAAATACCTTATATTTCCTTATCATTCATTATACAATTTATAGTTCTAGCTTACAAAATCAATACTGTATAATGCCAAGTATGTGGTACTTATAATTGCTTCACAAATACAAAAAACAAATCACCTGTTTTGACACTATATTTGATGATGTCCTGACAGATTTTCAGCAGATTATCATCTGATGTCTCTTTATTGAGCCCTAGATCCATCAAGGCCTCCAACTCTTTGGGATGTTTGAATTCCACCACTTTCGTGTCCCTGTTTTTCCCTCCATCATAAACGTCTTTAACCATCATTTTGTACAGCTCGTCCAGGAAATGATGATGGGTCTCCACCACCACAGGACCATTGGAGGAGTAACCATTAGATTTGTTATTGGACATACCTAAAAACATATAGGAAAACATTTAAAGCAGCTTTGTTTGACTAAATATAATATTTTAGGGATCCTAAAATATAGTGATTTTGTTTTGAATGCGTATGATATAAATAAGTAATGCAATGATTTTTTCAGTTTTTTTAGAGAAATATTTTGGTCACCAGGTTATCAGAGGCGTGTTCAGCAGAGCACTCGCCAAAATTTGTGTTATAGGTATTGGGAATTAATTTGGCCAGTATTTGCAAGCTCCCGCTCTGCCTAACCCGCCTCAGGTTTGTGATCAGGATTGTGATTGGCAAAGGATGAAAAGGGATGAAATCAATTCAGTCAGGGGGGTCTGCACTGATCTCAAGAATGACCATTTTGACTTTCAAATCCATGGAGTCCCTGTTGAGAATTGATTTTTTCACCTCCTGTTAAACCCTCACAAACCTGTTATCTGGCCCTCAACACTAAAACCATGCATGATTGCCTTTATTTATGAACACCTTAAAAATATTTTGAGCAATTCTCTTTCTTGGAATGTAATACATGAACTATTAAGGCAAAAACCTTTAAAGCACAGATTCATCTGTTTGTTAGTCATCTATGACATTCTGTCATTTCCTTTCTCCTCAAGTTGATGTGTATACCAGTATGCCTGTTCAACAACCTAATCATGTTTATAAATCATCACGTTTCATTGACAAAAACATTATTACAGTAATTAACTCTCTCAATGACAACAACATTTTGTCCCTGAATATGAGAAAAAGAATGTATGGCAATTACCACTCATCCTCTAAATTAACTTGACATTAGAAATTAAAATACAAGAGACAGAAACATATAGTTGATGAGCACAAATTTGATTTTTGATATCACCTTTAAAAATAAGTTTCCAAGGCGTAAAATTTAGCAAAATGCTTCAAGAAGATTATCAATTAAAGTCTGTCCCAACTACTACCGGTAGTTATCATTTCTATCACTTTTTGTTGATTCCCCCCCCCCCCCCACCCCCGAATTTATTTAATGATTCCACAGTATCTAAAATTTTTAATCTTTGAACATTATCCTCTGGGTACTTTTCATGCTGTTTGCAATGCAAATTCCCCATAGACTGTTTATTTTTGGCTGTGTGTTAAAACTGTTAAAACTGTTGATAGAGTGAGCATTTTAAAACAGAAAAATTGGACTTTTTCATTCTAGTTAATGAATGTATGTACCGGTAGTTTGGGCACAAAGGTATCTATGATTATCAAAATGTGAATCAAAAAGTGGTGGAAATAGAAATTTGGGCCGCCGGAGTATGGAAATTTCTTTTTCAGAAAAAATGGAGCAAGCTGTATTGATCAAATTCTTTAGAACACCTATATAATTTTTTTTTACTATAAATATTACTATAACACTTCATATATCATATACATGGTAAGGTACACATATGTTATTCTTGTAAAAGATTCCGCCCTGTTTTAATTTTCATTTTAAAGAGTTAGGCAGCTAGGCATACAGATCTATACATAATGTTTCTTCAGTATTTTATGATGTTGACAATGAGCACACGGCGGATGCGACTGGTTGGCAGGGGATGTTTTTAAAATTACTCCTCCTACAGATCTATACATAATGTATATCTACTCTGCAGGCATGTAGAATCAGGGGGACCAGAGCCCTCGTCCCCCAAGCCCCCCCCCCCCCCCCCACCCCCCCACCCCCCAACTGTTTCTGTGCGTAAAGAGAAAGTGATTTACAAATTATTTACTAGCTGGTATGTAAAAAAAAATAAATGTGTTCTACTAAATTTTTTGCTATTTAATTTTATGTTTCTGATTTGTTACTGAAAATTGTTGTATTTTCTTATTTGACGTCATAAGTACCGTTAACGTCAAAAAGTTTCCCCTCTTTCACTTATTTAGTGTAGCAATTAATACATATAAATTATTTCTTAGACATTTAAAGCTAAATCTTCAAAGGATGACATGGATTCATTTTACATAAATGTAGCCCACAAAACTACAGAAATGAAAAAAAAAAAAAAACATTTTATGTAAATGGAGGTCGCATACATTGTGTGTACATAAATTCCTACAAATATAACGCTATATATATAACAGTTAAGGAGATTCTCGGTGATTAGAGTGCTTATTATAATAAACTTGCTTAAGCATACACAATACACATATATTTTTGTTAAAAACCCTGATTTTTTGATACTGTGAAAATATAAACAGATTAAACATATTATTATATGAATTTAAATTATAAATAGGGAGTGGGGGGGGGGGGGTGTTCAAAATTGTAAGTATGTGCAAGATTATCTGGTTCTCCAGTTTCCTCATTATCTTGGTTGGAATAATTGTTGTACATTATCTCAAATAATAATGAATCTAGAAGCGGATGATATGATCTTCACAACAAAGTTAGAGAATGTAATTCCCCAAATGTTTGCCTCCCTGTTTATTTGTCAAACTTGTTACATAATGTACACATGTAATATTTTTTAACTAATTTTAATTTTAAAATGCTTGTAATGTCTTTTTTACTGCCAAAGCGAAAGACCAAACTATTTATAGACTACATAACTGACATTTAAATTAGTTTTTATATTCAGTTTACATAGACCGAACACGCTCCAATTTTTGCTGATTAATTACGTAAATATGATGTATTGCTTCCAATCTGCATTAAATTCCTAGTTGTGATTCGAACTTGAAGAATAAATATGAATTACTATTAGTATTAATTGAGCTATGATTAATTAAGCTATTCGATTCTGAATAGCTTTATTAAGCTATATAGCTTTTTCAAGCATTTTCCTTAAATTATACATCAAGAGATTGTGCTGGACCTGTCAACATGTTTCTATAATCATCAGTTTTTAAAACCAAAATAAGGGAAGAATATTTCTTAATATTCTATGTGGATTTTTATTTTATAGCCTAGTTTGTGCATATATCATTACAGTGAAGACGACTGCTATGCATGTCCCCTGCTCTGCATGCTGCAGTAACGTTAAACATGTGCGTGGTTTATTAATAATGTTAATAATTACAAATTCTAATGCCGCAATACCTTAAATTCTAATTACATTGTGTTAATCAAATTTTAGAAAATTAAATGTTACCTATGCCGTTGGATGACATCGATGTTGAAGGTGCCGTTCAGGATAAGTAAAATACACCGGTACGGTGGTACGTAGGTAGGGATTCCGTCACTTTTAAAATTGCATGAATCGGATAAAATTGGAAAAAATGCAAACCTTGATGAGGGCATACTCTTAGAATGCTTCTCAATTATTACCATTTAAACCTATATAATGTATCCAATTTAAATTATTGATATCATGATAAAACATATATCTAATTTTTTTTGTTAATCTGTCTTATATCTCTTGCAAAGTTGTCATCCTTCCACAGCTGATGGAAAATTACAAGGGATATTCCCTTTATGGATTAGTTCTATTATTAGAAGAAAAATATGGAACCACGTCTGGGACACTATTTACACTTACACACTCTGACGTCTTTTTTATTAATGTTTTAGAATAAGAAAGAAGCGTACATTTTCTAACGTAATGAATCCCTTAGACAGACACACCAAAGCTACATACAGGTCTTTAGTACTGGCTGTCTAAGATACTTTCATTTAAACAATAAAATGCTTTCTTTTGTGATTTTGGTGATTTTGCGGGGTATGAAGGTGGCGACATTGCAGACAAAAATTACATAATCCGGGTTACATAACCCGCTAACGCGGGTTATGTATTTTTTTCTGCAATGATCGCTATCTTCATAACTCGCATAAATCATCAAAGAAAGCATTTTATTGTCTATATTTACATTTTTCTTCTAAGAAATATTGAATTGATTGTATAAAGTAAGTAAAATTCACTAAAATACTGTTAATGTACATCAGTTATTAGCTAAAAGAAACAGCCAAATCGTGTCCTATGGGAATTTGAGTCTGACATCATCATGATTATTTCGTGCAGTCCGTGATTTTTCTTAGGTCGCTGTAGGTTTCGACTAATCGATAAACGGGGCGTGTAGATTTCAGTCCTGTCAGTTTCAGTCGCTGTACAGGTTTCAATCAATCGATAAACGGGGCCTGTAGATTTCAGTCTGGCTGTTTCTTTAGAGCTATGAATTAACTATAAGTTTCCGTAAGAAATAAAGGGAATCATACTCGGCGGAGTAAATATACTTTTATCACATGTTTATCTCAATATGCGGTGAATATCACTCATGGGATAAATTTTTGATATTCCACTGTGTGTTCTTACGCCACGTGACGTCATAATTAAGCATTACGTAGCCTCAGGTGGATGATTGACGTAGAATGAAAAAGTAACAAAACAATTCAGTTGAAAAATGTAACCATAGTAAACGGTAGTCCGAAATATCTTACGTTTTCCTGGCTTTTTTAACGATTTTGATATTTTACATGCCAGGAAAACGTCAGAACCGGCGCCATTACGAAAACTGGAAATTCACCCCTCCATTTGGAAGCGGCATTCTAGACTCGATTTTAAATAGATATATATTTAAAGTCAATAATACAGCTTAAAATATAATTTTACTGCACATTTTGATAATTACACTGATGAACAATAGTGTTGTTGACCTATTTTCTAGCGAATTTCAAAAATGCACGAAATCAAAACAAATCTCAACACTTCGATAGAATGTGTTCAATAATCTGTTTATGGGATGTAAGGACCCATAAAAGCGATATTAGTGAGCTGTAAAATCATCGTCTTATTAATTAGTTGTGAGTGAAACATTTGATTCAACTCGTAAATATTTAAAATCGAGCCGAGAATGCCGCCTCCAGTTGGAGGCGGCGAATTTCCAGTTTTCGTAATGGCGCTGGTTCTGACGTTTTCCTGGCATGTAAAATATCAAAATCGTTAAAAAAGCCAGGAAAACGTAAGATATTTCGGACTAAGTAAACGGTAAATTGAAATTTAACATGTAACACATATTTATAAACACTGTGTGCATTACCATGAATACAACATATACACATGTACGTGTGTCTGGAAATTTGGCACCTTTAGTTGCTGATTTCTATGCCATTTTATTTTCTTTAGAGAAGTAAACAAGCATGGACCTTCATCCACTTCTTTTAAGAAAAGGAAATAGTATAGAACAAAAGACTTCTGAATAAATATTGAGACATTGGTCTGCAGATTCCAACATTTCCTTTAGTCCTGGTCCTCCAGCTCCTACACCCTCAACGCTCAAGTCAAAAAATAAAGAACCATTTATGAACAAGAAATTAAAGCCAAAGAACACTAAAATCCTTATCATCAACTTTCAGAGTGTAAAGAATAAAAAAGGCCGAAATTGGTAATCTTATCGATTCTTCAAACCCAAATATCATAATTGGCACCGAAAACTGACTGCACAAAGACATATGCAGTTCTGAGATCTTCCCAAATAGATTCAATGTTTACAGAAAAGACAGGAGGGGTTGTTATGGAGGTGTGCTGGTTGCTGTCAGGTCCGACTACATCAGTGAAGACGTGAACCCAGACAACGAAAATGATGCTGAATCCATTTTTTAGAAAATCTGACTTCAGAATAACAAATCACTCATAGTGGGAAGTGTGTATCGTCCACCCAGCAGTGATTTGGTATACATGGGGAACCTAAAGCAATAAGTAGACAAATTGAACAAGTTGTCTTCTGGATAGGCACCGACATCAACCTACCAGACATCCAATGGGCAACACATAGGCCTACTGTAGACAACCACCAATATCCAACATCGGTGAATATGAAATTCCTGGACTTAATTCACGATAGCAACTTAGAACAAATAGTCTCCTTTCCAACTAGAAAAGGTCATGTGTTAGACTTGTTTATGATCAATGGGCTATCACTGGTCAACAGATGGTTAACAAAGCCTCTACCAAGAATCAGAGCATGAACATGACATTGTCTACATATAGATACTGACATCGCAGCAAAGATCAATAAGCCAATTTCCACTCGAAATTCCACCCACAGAGCCTTATCCAGGAAATGTGGGACTTTATTAAAAAGACCTTACTAAAGATCGTAGAGGATAGTGTACCATCAAAACTCTCGATCGTCAACTAGATTCCACCAAGCATGGATAACGGGAGATATTAAAAGATTATCAAGACGAAAGAAAAGGGGCTTTATCAAAGCACGAAACACCAACAAATAAGACGGACATCAAAAGATACCAACGTCTAAAAAAACTAACAGAAAGAGAATGTAAAAGAGCCCATAAAAACTATATTGAAGATGTGACCAGCCCTGACTTAACAAATAACCCAAAACGGACGATTCTGGAGCTTCATAAAGAGCAAAAGAAGTTGCGCCACTCAAAGATACAGATGGCCTTACATACTCAGACAGCGAGTCTAAAGCGAACATCTTAAACCAACAGTTCTCCTCAGTGAAGACATGATCACCAACCCAGATAAAGGGCCAAGTCCATACCCTGCCATGGAATAACATCACAGTGACAGAAAACGGAGTGTGTAAACTGCTACGTAACCTGAACATCCTGAAATAACAAATGAGCAAGTGGCCCAGATGAAATACCAACTCGACTTATTAAAGAACAAACAGACAATTTAGCTCCTATGTTTACAACATTCTTCCAGGCCTCCATTACACAAGGAAAACTACCATCAGACTGGAAAGAAGCAAATGCAGTTCCAATCTTCAAAATGGGAGAAAAGTTTAAAGCTGCCAACTACAGGCCTGTTTCACTTACTGTAGTTACATGCAAGATCCTAGGGCATTAATATGCAGTAGCGTCTAAAAACATCTGGAAAAGCATGGATTACTCACTGATGCTCAACATTGATTCCGGAAGAATAGATCATGCGAGTCCCAGCTGATCCTGACAGTCCAGGACCTAGCCAAGAGTATGGATCTCGGTAAACATACAGACTTTATCCTTTTGGACCTCTCGAAAGCCTTCGATAAGTCCCCCAAGAGAGATTACTCTACAAGGCAGAATACTATGGAATTAGAGGGTCCACACTACAATGGATTAGGGACTTCCTCAGTGGAAGGAACCAGCGGGTATTGGTTGATGGGAAGAGCTCAAGCAATGCACCCGTCCAGTCAGGGGTTCCTCAAGGGAGCGTTCTTGGACCGCTGATGTTCCTCCCCTTCATTAATGACCTCCCAGAATATGTCCACCATTACAATATGCGACTTTTCGCTGACGACTGTATACTGTATCGTAACATCTGCACCGAGACAGACACCGTGAAACTACAGGAAGACCTAAATACTAGTAGTTTATTACAGTGGGAGACTGACTGGCAGATGGAGTTCCACCTCAGCAAATGTCAACTGCTGAGAGTTACCAACAAACGTAAACTTGTAGCCAACTCTTATAACATCCGTGGACACAAGTTAGACGTTATGGATTCTGCCAAATACCACATGGTTACCATCCACAAGAATCTCAGATGGAACGAACATACTGACAACATCACGAAGAAAGCAAATTCCACCATAGCTTTCATAAAACTCAACTTGCAGCACTGCCCGCGTAAAACTAATACTGTAAGGCATCATGCTTTTAACATGACAAATAAGCCTTTAGCGAATAAACGTGTAACTTTCGCGATATAACCCGAAACTTTTGCGAATTAATGAGAAACTTACGCGAATAAACACGTTACTTTCGCAAGTAAACGCGTAACTTTCGCGATATAACGCGAAACGTTCGCGAATAAATGCGAAACTTTCGCGATATTATGCAAAACATTTCGCGAATATACGCGTAATTTTCGCTAATTAACGCGTAACTTTCGCGTTAAACGCGAAACTTTCTCGAATAAACGCATAACTTTCGCATTAAATCGCGAAACTTTTGCACTTTTTAAACGGCACGGGGTGTAATAAGTGCATTTCTAATCAATATCAGTTTAATATTGCATGATTTTTTTTAATTGGATGGATAAAAAACAAATTATACGGTCGACCGCTGGGTCGGCAAAATCAAAATGATGCTCTACCACCTTTTTACTTTGAACCTTTTTACATGATATAAATAGATATACGAAGTTTTCTCAGATTTTATTTCTATTGAAAATAAAGATTTTTTTAATTTTGATTCATTTATACAAAAAAAATCAACGTATATGGAAATTATTACATCTAATTTATTTCAAACTAAAATGTATTCGTTTTCACTCATGAATTGTTCTTAATAATGGCTCTTGTATGAAATAACAATATTTATACGCGAAAGTTACGAGTATACTCGCGAAAGTTAAGCGTTTATTCGAGAATTTTTTTTTTGTTTACCTATGAAAATGAACTCAGTGGGCTTACGTAATAATTGCATATATGGAAGAATTTCCAACATGATTATGACATTTTAGATTGAACAATTACTGCTTGTAACACCCTTGCAAAGTATGTTTCATTATTATTTATCATGGATGTATAACATAAACACATCAAATTCAATTATATTGAAAATTTGAAAACAAACAAGGCTTCTTTTGAAGTTTAAGAAAAAGAATAAAGAAAATATAATCTCACAGTAAACAAATGACTGTCCGTCAAATGATAGACATTGATACATGTATCAATAATTGATCAGATTGAAATTGTGTGTGTCTGTTACCCTGTAGTCAATGATGAGTATCTGGATTAGCCAAGTTGCCAGTAATTTTATGTACGGAACAAAGGTGTGTGTGTATATATATATATATATATTCTGTCAGGCGACTTCAAATTTTGCACGGAAAGTCACTTATCTGTTTAATTCAATCAAAACTGGTAACGTATGTTAGAAAAAGTATACGCTATATCTGTTTTAAAATATTGTGTTGTTTGGAGCTTTTTTAAACTTTGTATCATGTTATTTACTTTGAATTGAAAACCTTAAAAAAGACGTAAATTTATGACGCGGCGATGTCATATACATACCATGTTATAAACATTCATATCGTTTTTAGTCATTCAACGAAATTTAATCAGATTTCTAATTCAAATTAAAATTTTAATTGGGAAAATTTTGATATAACATTTTATTTGATAAAGCGCCCACGAGAAGCACAGAACATTGCATTACTTTTGGATCAACCCTTGTACATCACGTATGTTACTTTCGATTTTTATCATAAAAGACTTTTAAACTCATTATTGTTGTAAGTTTCATCTCTCGTATTTATCTATGTTTTAAATAGTTTTAATCAAAATTAATATTTTTCAATTCGACTGATAGTCTCAGATCATGCGTAATGTTATGTTACATTTTTTTTCATTGCAAACTAAAATTTTTCAATTTTCTCAACGTTTTTCACTTATTTTTGAAAATAGTAATGAATTTTCTACGTTCAATATTATCATGCACATATGCATGTAATATACATGCACTATACAGAAACAACAAGAAATTATTGACATAAAAAATAAAATGAACATCGCTCTGTATATTGTTATAATTGTTATGTGTAAAAAAAAAAAAAAAAACATCTGGAGACATGACATTTGTTGTGAAAAAAATATATTTTCGATCCCTGTTTATTGTAATAGATGTTAGAAATACTAAATAATGCATTTTATGAAACTTTAAATCTTACTAGATATCGAAAACATGCTCCGCATTTTCATTTACAGGGAGTCAAAAACTAAAACGTTCTTTGGAGACAGTAACGTATGTTACAAAATAGCATATTCATTGTACTCTAGCTGCATGAATTTTTGACGGATTCAAAAATTATTTTGTAACTGAGTCGATTTAAGTACAGCTAAGTTTTCCAAAAATAATCAAAACTACATGTATTTAATTTGTATATGTTTGTCTCTAAAATGCCGGCGACATCAATTGCAAGCTTTTATTACTTGGGTGATAAACAAATGTTTTACAAACTTGTACAACAAAAAAAATTAAAATAATTTTTAAATTTATTTCATTTATTGCGCATATAAAAAAAATCAACAAGAATTGGCACATGCATACATGCAAAATTTAGGATAATTATCACAGTCTATAAACTTCATATACAGATCAACATTCATTGTTTTTCATATGTACCTGTACAAAATTATAAAACTTGGATTAAAAAAATAAAGTGATTGCTTTGGAACTCTCTCTCTTATCTCCAACTCTCTCTCTCTCTCTCTCTCTCTCTCTCTCTATAATTTGCAAATATAAGATTGCTACATTCAAAGAGTACACAATACCCATATAACTATTGAAATATTTCATTATAAATGAAATGTATTTTCCACTTTATCTGCTACCATTTTTGCAATAGCTAAGGAGGAAGTTGCTGCAGGTGATGGAGCATTTCGGACATGTAATATACGCGAGCCTAGTTCTCCACCCCCAACGTCAAAGACAAAGTCATCCACAAGATTGCCATCCCGGTCCAAAGCTTGGGCCCTCACCCCAGATGGACCTCTGCAATCAAATACATGGATCAAACACAGAGTTACACAAAAACATTTAAAGATAAGTTTTCAATTCTCTGCAGAGAGCAGCAGATTTATCTAAAACTAACAAAATATGGAAAGTTTGAACCTTATATTAATTACGATTATATTTTACAAATTTTACAAATATCAAACATCCAACTTACAGCACCTTCAGCCATTTTTATGTTAAGACACTGTTTACGGATGAAGTATATTACATACTGTAGAATCATTAAATTTCGTGGGGGCCAATTTTCGTGGATTGCTTAAATTTTACAGATTCGTGGAGACATAATTTCGTGTATTCTCTTATACCTACAAAAGAAAATGTTACTTTATAACCCTAATTTATTAATTCGTAGAGGATGTTAATTCGTGGATGAGAGGTACCTACAAATTCCACGAAAATTGAGCTACCACGAAATCTAATGATTCCACAGTATTGTATGTAGGTATACTATACCTTGTTACATCTGATACTTTTAAGGATGGCACGTAACGCTGTAGGAGCTTAACCTGAGCCGCTATGTTAAATCCACGGTACATTTCTTTTATACCAAATCCAAGATTTCTCATGGCTAGTTTCCGTAGACCTCTGCAAAAAATAGATTAATCTTCTGATTTTAACATTATGTGTACAGGATACATTAACATATACTTTTTAAAAAATACATTAGTTTCTATAGTATAAAGCATCAGTTGCAAATTGATCTCGTCATCTAGATTTTCTCTGTTACCTGAATGAGACAGCATCTTTAGCATCAGTAGCACTGAAATCCATCAATTTGTAGCCTTCTCTCTTAAAGGCTAATACTGCATTAGGGCCAAGCCAAACATCTCCATTTATTCTGGGTGTGAAATGGACTCCCAAGAAAGGAAAAAGTGGGTTTGGTACCTAAGAATCAAATCATGCCATTGGATGTAAGAATATACCTTGATGACACTCCATTGACATAGAAATCATTTTCTTCACATGAGTTAAAGCTCCTACAGGTAGAAGTTTCTTCAGAAAAATACTATAAACTGTCAACAAAATTTCATTGATATGAAAAGCAAAGCTATGGCAGAAAAATATTAACAAAATTTACATGCTCTAAAGCTTTAGAATAAGAAGGAAAAGATTTAGTTATGACAAATATGCAATGATCTTTTGAGTTCATAACTTCATTGATATACAGGTAATACAGGAAGAGTTAACCTACTGGATAAATATTTCCTTTGACAAGGTTGGTCTTTTCGGGCTTTAACAACAAGTAGTCTCCCCTGAATGGCACAATCCGTGGCTCCCTGTTACAGCCTGAAAGCTCAGCGAGTCGATCGGAGAACAGACCACCGCAAGTCACCACATATTTACACTTCACTTCTCTTGATGATGCCTAAGAAGAGCAAATAAACACCAAGTTTTTATTCATGTGTCTTATCTCAATAAACTAACCTTCTGTGCTTCTGTTACTTAAGTTAAAATTTTGCCTCCTGTTGAAATACATTCTAAATCTTCAGCAGCCTGAAATTTTGGTAATAGAGTACATCTGTGATTTTTTTAAAGGATGATAGAGTTAACTGCTTAGTAGTGGATCTAACATCACTGTATTCCTTTTCTTGAACATTTTGAATACCTTGTCCTGACCAGAGCCTCTGATGGTGACTGGATAGTCTATGCCATGGCCACTCTCTTTGGTCACAGAGAAATCGGTCACCTCAAAGTCCGTATAAACATGACCACCTAGTTTCTCAAACGTCTGTCCATATGACTGTGTCACCACTTTGTAATCAATGATACCCGTATGTGGTGAATGCACCGCCTTTAATCCCTAAAACAAAATAAGTTATTTGTTTCATATGAACTTAGTGAAACATCTCATTTGACTTCTCTGCAACTCCATAAGAATACATTTTACATCACTCATAACTCAACAGAAGTAGGTAATGAATCACAATTATTTACTTCACAGTTTGGTTCAATTTCCTTGATTTCTTTTGGACCTAACATGCGTAAATCTTTGACTCCATTTTGGTTTCCTCTCTCAAACAGACCCTCTAA
Source organism: Magallana nippona (assembly GCA_033439105.1). NCBI lineage: Eukaryota > Metazoa > Mollusca > Bivalvia > Ostreida > Ostreidae > Magallana > Magallana nippona. Next base: position 35,690,564 of record CM065923.1, on the reverse strand, counting down.
CCTTGGAATTTCTTCTTTTTCTACAGCTACAATCAGCTGAAAACAAAAATGTTGAATTCAATTTCAGTTTAATTGTCACATGAATTTACAATGTATTTTTTTCTTGATGGTTGACTGTTTTAGATGTTCACAACAGCCAGAAAATATGTTTTATTATATCTTATAATTATTTCAAATTTTAAAATACCAATAATGCTATGCTTTCAAATATATTTGAACAACAAGGTTATAAAATATCATGACGTATTAAAACCATGCAATGTAGGAAAAGGGGTACACTGTGTGTAGTCAGAGAGAAATTATTTCAGAGTTACCCCCCTTAGAATGCTGTGATAAGCAGAAGCTGACCTTTCCACATTTATTGTAGGGGATGTTATTTTTGTCGCAGTAGTCGTACAAGAGCTCTACCCCCTGGACACAAAGCTTGGCCTTCAATGAGCCCGGGGTGTAGTAGATCCCCGCATGAATCACTCCACTGTTGTGTCCGCTCTGGTGATGAGCTGAATACAAGACCATTAATTATCATCAATCAAATAAAAGTAACTAAAATTTCACACATGTATTTAAACCTAGAGTCTTTGGAATTTCAAGACAACTTTATTGTAATATGCTATCAACATTTTCTGTTTTTAAATCTCTTATAATTATATCTTTTGATTGTATGTGTTGTATGATATACTACATGTATTTTTGGTTCAAATTATCCTTTTAAAAGTGGATTACTAGGTATATTTCTATGTCTTTTTAATAAATATCTTATTTTCTAGAATATAAATCAATGCTTTACAGATCAATAAACCTGTAATTTATACCATGTTATTAGAGAGAAACCATAAAGCTTGCATAAATGTAAGCGTCAAAATATTGAAAAACCATGGAAGTTACTCAGTGTTCAATAAGTCTGATGCAATAAACATGATAAATATTGTGGGCAATACTCATGCTAAAGAATACAGTCCACAGTGTTCCAAGATAATAAAGTATTAAGAAGAATCCAGATGTCAGAAATGAGAATTGATAAGGGCATTCACTACTATTATCTGTACACCATTCTTACAAATTTCCTTTTCTTTCTCTAGAACTACAAATGACAAGTTTGGATGTCGAACTTTCATCTCTCTGGCAGTCGCCATTCCAACAATACCTCCACCAATGACTGCCACATCATATTCACCCCCATTCTGGTCGCTTATTAGAGAAATAAAATCAGATTTAAAATCAAGAAATGCATTGACGTCTCATTTTGAACAGTGACATGACTGACTGACTTTAGGTCGAAATGTGTTATTTTCATGTATTAAGAAGATATTGTTCAACGTCAACCGGATCACAATAAGTTCACAAACTGTGTCGACAATGAAGTTATAGTCGAGCATTTATTCATGCATAAATAATTTTAACAATACAATTACGAAATCATTAACTTACTTGTGAATAAATCGAGCCTTGTGGATACCCGTTAAATTCTTTTTATTACATGAAGATGTACAGAAACTTTTAATCTGTGTTTGACAGCTGAGTCGGGCGAACTTCATGGGCGCAGCCATGTTTCGTCTCGTGCAGTCTCGCGTAACACAACGGGACTTTCCGATATCCCGAAGCATGACAAGAATAGCGCTGGCTTTCAAAACACTGTACAGGTGAGCGAGCACCAGGCAGGATGGAGGGGGAATTGAAGTGCCCTATGTGCTTGCAATTTTATTGTAATCCACTTTTATTACCGTGTTCTCATTCTATATGTGCCGTTTGTGCTTCAAAATGTCAGGAGCCATCGCAAACTTTTTTGTCACAATTAGAAGGAGGTGTGTGTTCATCTACTCCCGGGGAAGGTGATCTGAAAGATTTTCCTGACATCGATAAAATCAGTATTTTAAGTGAAACAGATAGTGGTGTCGTGTGTAACAGTCGGCCAAGTAGTTATATAGGAACACCTAGTATTGCTAATATTTACCAATCTGTGCAATTCAGCCAGAATCCTTATGGAATTAAATGTCCTGTGTGCAAGAAAATCATTTTGCTGGATGAAACTGGGTACAAATCCTTGCCATGCAACAAAGTTATAGAATCCATTGTTGAGAAGTTTAGTCATGGCAAACAGCACAAACCCCTAACTTTGTATGTGAACTGTCAAATGTGTGATCACAATGAGGCCAAAGAAGCCGTTGTTATGTGTGAACAGTGTAATGTCTTTTACTGTCAAAGTTGTAAGGAGAGTTGTCACCCGGACAGGGGCCCCCTTGCCCAGCACAATCTTCTGGACCCGATCCAGGGGAGAGCCCTACAGAGAGCACGCAATAAGGGGAGAGAACTCTGCTGTTTGGAGCATGAGGAGGAACAACTCAGCATGTTCTGCATTACATGCAGCATGCCTGTATGCTGCACTTGTCAGCATGAAGGAGGACACAGTCAGCATGATGTTCAAGCCATTGGTGCAATGTGTAAAACACAAAAGGTTGGGAACTCGGAAGATAATGAGCATGTTTGTATAGATTAGAATCTTTCCTTTAATTTTATTGAAAGTCTAAAATATCAAACAGTCATCAGCTTTTCATTCTATTATTCCGCTAAAAATATTTCACACAATAGATACACTCTTGAAATTGGATGATAATTCAGAGAAAATTGACTAACAGAATTTTTTTTTTTTATCAAATTACTAGAAAAATGATGATATTAATCAGCATTGACATACACAGTAGTAGTACATTGACACTAAGCCCTCTAACATACCTGCACGAACATTATAGAGTTTAATGGGAGATGATACTATACAATGACATCAAATAGGTGAGAACAAATGGGCTCTCTTAATGCCTGGTCATTCGGTGCATATGTCAAGAAACATATTGCCCAATAAATGCATGATTTATGTGTTCTAACATGCAGTTTGATGGTCATAGGTAACAAATGGCCTGACCTGTCAGTTATGTGTAGTGGTTGGAAAATTAATTTCTTTAATTTTCAAAGGAATGAAAACAAGCCCTGTTTTCTCCAATATGGATTGTTCAAATTTCTATAACCCTTAATGACAAGCCTTATTGAAAATTAATGACTAGAACAGAATGCAGAAAATACTTGTGTAAAATAACACCAGGCCCTATCAATAACTGCACCAATAATAGTTTGTTTCGCTATGAGTAACTCAGTATAAAGAGCCCTTTGGAATAATGACTATTTGTAAAGGATTGGTGTAATAAAACCTTGGAAAAATATTTTCAGAAACCCTTTAAAGATCTGGAAAGAGTGTTAAAGTCCTATTGTATTAAGTGTTAATTAGTTTTTATGAAGGAAAAGAAGACAATGAATTCTCTTTCACTCTCTTGATCATTTCTCTTTCTCTCTCTCTCTCTCTCTCTCTCTCTCTCTCTCTCTCTCTCTCTCTCTCTCTCTCTCTCTCTCTCTCTCTCTCTCTCTCTCTCTCATAATATCAATATAAACAAAATTTTAACTGAGTATTTCCGTGATTTTATATCAGCTGATTCCATTTTTCCCAATTCTTTGTTGTCTGAAATGAGCAACAAAATCCGCACCTTTAGCTTGGACTAAGTAGCGACACAGGTATGCTGTTTCTTGAGGACCACATATTGTATGCAGGTCTTATTACCTGTGTACCGAATGATTCACCTGCATAAAACCCAGTACACAATGACTTCCTACGGCATTTAGTGGGATTATTTGATTAAAAAGTTTATTTCCCTGGTCATCTCAGCCAGATTACTATCTGCTTCAGAGATTGGATATATGCATGCAATTATTCAGCTATTGTCTTCAGAAAATGAATAGGCATTGTTGTTAGGAAAGGCGATAATTGGGTTGTAAAGCAGAGTAAATAGTATGGGGTTGGCTTTGGCAAGATTTTATAATAGCAAAAGATTTTTTTTCTCAGTCACAAATAATGGCATCAGATCAATCTGGTGTTGATCTGGTCTTGTTACAAACTGATCTGAACCAGCAAGGTTTTCTTATTGTCTGTAGACAATTTCCCCATAGTTTATTCCCCACTTTTATTTAGTCTGTTGGTGCAGTAAGCTGAGAGTCTTGGCAGGGGAGGTGTTGGTGTAAATCTATAGACATAGGGTGTCCCGCAGAGAGCCACATGCAGAAGGGCTCATGCTCAGTCAGATACTTGTATATGCAGCAGCCTCAGACTGTTCTAAAAGACACATTGTCCCACTTTTTTGGTTGTTTAATTTTATTTATTGATCCTTTAGAAACAAAAAGGGAGAGAGTATATGTATAATATAGCATTTGAAGTGTCTCAACTTTTTTTTCGTTTCAGCATAATCTTTGATCTCCCATTTGAATTGAATAATTGATCACCCATAACAAACAATTGCTGACTAACAGACAAGCAATATTGAATTGCACTATCAGGGACTTGGGGGACTTGACAATAAACAAACATGCTCTGAGTATCCATGATACCACATCCACTGGGAATCTCCCCACCAGCCCTTTAACAGAATCCCAAGATCCCGCATATATCTTGGATGAAGCTTTGGTAGGGCATATACTTAGTGATATTCAGGGATTATCAGGAATTAGAAATCTTACTTAAACAAATATTGAGTCAGGCCCTTGTATTTGTCTATCTACCGTACTTTACACTTCAACAAGGGAGATAACATTGTCATGACAGGTGCCTTCATGACCTGACCAATACGAAAAATCATTGTAATGGTTGGAGATTTTTTTGTCAGCATTGATAGATATCTTTTGATGTGTAATTTGATTACTTTGAGGATCTTTATTT